>JABSTQ010009371.1:35000-400160 GCA_013358835.2 Ixodes persulcatus
GGCAGTCTCCAGGCACTAGGGAGTTCTAGGGAACCGTGTTTGCGCATCCGATTCGATACGGTGGGTCCTCCAGTACGCACTGCGCATGTGCGAGTATTCTGCGCTGTCACATGCGCGGTTCGTACCGGAGGGCCCCCGTCGTACCGTATCGGATGTACAAAAGCGCTTCCCTGAAACTCTCTACTGACTGAGGCGCGTTTCTTCCTTGAACGACTGTCCTACCACGTTGACAATACGAAATACTAGGGAGTTTTAGGGTACCATTTTCACAGATCCATCACAGTACGATGGGCCCTCCGGTACAAATTGCGCATGCGCTACCCCAGAACGCTCCTCTCACATGCGCAGTACGTAACGTAGTGCACATCTAACCGTATCAGATGTGCAAAAACAGTTCCTTAAAACTTCCCATTGTCTGCAGACATGTTGGAATCATGTTCGAAGCAAACGTGCCTCAAACGCGCTTAAGGCGTGTTATACTTCGTTTCACCTTATCTGCGAGCGAAGCCAAAGCTAAAAGCGCGAGACCAGCGCTTTTTGCGTTTCTCCCCAGCTCGCGCGCTCGAGCAAAGCCTGAACGCACGGAGCTTTCGTGCTCGCGCTTCCAGATTTGCCTTCGCTCGCACATAAGGTGAAACGAAGTATAGCACATTATCCGCCATCATGGGAGCCGCGAAAACCGTGTCTTCATTTTAGGGTGTATTCACTGGCGGCCATATCTGTGTGCGCTAATGCTGAGCACGTGCTGATGGCGAGCTTCCACAGTTATTTTGCAACGTGCACCCCGCACCATCAAGATTGCCGGTCTTGGCAGCCAATTAATGCGAGCTCGTTCTGAGCATGCGCTCTAAACAGTGACCTCAAATATGGCGGCCAGTGAATACCCCCAATAATGTATGCGCTGTGTGGCTGTGACTTTAAGTGTGTGGGGGGGGGGGGGGGAGGGGGGGTCACACTGCTCACACATCAGACAAACGACAATGTGCAGACACGATTCACCACAATAGTCGTGGTTCTTTGAATGCCGCGTGCCCCCCTGGCATTGCATACGGGAGCTGCGCGCTCGCTGGAGCAATCAACCACTTCCTTTTCATCAGCTGACAACACTCTCTGCACGTGGGTAAGGGCAGTCTTGTACGCGTTACTGAAATAATGCAACCAATTATAATTACAATTACTTTTTTTTAAAAAAGTGACTGATTACAGTAATCAATTACTGCATCACAAAAGCTACCTAAAAATTACCAGAAAATTGTTTACTTTCCATGTTACTTTTTTTTACTTTCTATTCCAAAACCAAAAATGCGCACATATGTTCAAAGTGGTTTCATTTTGTTTATTTTTGTTATTCAGACCGTGTTAAGCTTCAAAAGCAGTTGTCGTTCGAAAATCTCTTTAGTCGCCTTCCCACGTTTCCTGGTGAAGATATCTGCCGCGACGCTAAGACCCTTTCGACGGATGCAGTTGAAGGAAGAGCGGTGCTGCAGCGCTCCAACAATTTGCGTACTATTTCGTGGTTGCGCAGAGTTTTGTCGGATGCTTCCGAGTTCCCTGGGAAACGAGGCACTATCGACAGTTCCACAGTCAAAACGTCGCTGAACACATTGACCTTCCAATCCTTCTGGTATCTTGGCATCTTTATTTAGTTGTTTAGGGTTAAAAGATGGTTCCAACGTTGGTGGAATATAGACCAGTGACGCATCGGCAGAGTATTTTTTTACGCAAAAAACTCAGCTCAATGATTTTAGCTCTTTGGGAACATATAACTGATTACTTGTATTTGATAACAGAAGTATAGTAATTATATTACAACGAACGTTACCGAAGAAAAATGTTTACTTGGAGCGTCAAAAAGTTACAGTAATTAATTGCAAGTAATCCCTTACTTGTAACTCGCAACTTCGGTCAGTCTTCCGAAGAAAAAAACAACATCCATGTGAATGTCAAGTAACTGTCAAACCCTTCCACCCATCATTCCTAAAATATAGTTTGTATAGCATAGCATCAGGGTGTCCTAAAAAAAATATTTGCGAGTTCTCATAATTAAGATTATTTTAGAAAAGGGAGTTTAGATTGCGTTCCATCTTTAATTACAGCATTTGTTTTGTACCTGCTAACTGCCACACAAGTTTCAAAGGCGTGAATTTTTGTTTTAGTGAAGTAACCTTTTAAAAGCTTGATTTAGAAAATCGTACACCTCCGTCAGCTAAAATGTATATGATATCAGCGTCCAGTGTTGCTAAAGTATTTATATTTTTACGAATTTTAAAATGAAGCAAGTGCGACCGACCTGAATGTCGGTGGTGTAAGGAAAGATTTTAAAGTTTTATTAAAAACGTCTGCCAACCATGACTAATGTGTGGGTATGCAGGCTGTTTAACACGTCTTCATGAAAGTCTTACAACAAGAGCCCTTCACCCTGGGCAAAACACTTAACAATATTAGCTTATTAATAAATTGAAAAAAAAAATGCGTACCTTTTTGATGTGTCAGTGGTGCAACGGATATTTCATGTGCTAATTTTTGTAATATCTCAATGAGAAATAAAGTGTAGTTACAATATACACATACGATCCTGTGGTCTTAAAAATAGTGAATTAGAACTGTAAGTTTTGTTTATTAAAAATAAATTTGACGCCATTGTCAGTCGTGTAGCTGACTTTCGTATAACGGTCATTCGTATAACGGTCATTCGTATAACGGTCATTCGTATAACGGTCATTCGTATAAGGGTCATTTGTATAACGGTCGTGTAATGGTAAGCCACGTTACGATTATTTGTGTCGCGAGTAAACCACAGCACGGGTCAGTCGCATCAGCTAAAAAAAAATGTAATCTGCCATTCGTATTCGATATATATTCATGCAGACGTAACAGCTCTTTTTCGTCGCACTGTTCAATCAGGGTATAAACCTAAAAGTTTATAAGCTTGATTCTAAATTATAAAAACAAAAAATGTGTGTACTCCCTACGTGTTTTACGAATACCTCGTGTCCTGTGTTTTTAAACGTCTCAATTTAAAACAAGAGCTGTCAACAAAGACATACTTGGATTGAAATTAATTTGTAGGACGCGCGAATGTTCTCGTGAATTTTGAATGTGAGTGAACTGTAAGTCGTATAAGGGGAAAGTCGTGCCGCGAGTCAGCCGTGTACGAGCGGACGTTTCGCGAGTATAAGTCATGTCACGGGTCATTCCAATCAGGAGTTGATCAATGTGTCTTTGACTCCAATGTTGAAAGATTGCTACGACTGGCACCGGGTTTTGTGCCGGCTTGAAAACTATCAAAAATGGCGCACGCGAACGAAAACAGTCGACTTAGTTCTGAAATGGACAGAAGATGCGGAGCGACGCAGCCCTCGAAAGAACATTTTATAATCTAGACGCAAAATTTCAGTTTCGTTGTAACAATGTTATTGCAAATCTTAATATTGCAAAATGGAAACAAAATATATCGTGATAAGCACAAAAATAAGGCCGTAAGTTGGCTATCGCTCATTTTATCTTGAGTAGGTTCTACAATAATTGTTGTTACCTATATGAACAAACATCTGAGAGCTAGGCTTTGTTCTCTATAAAAACACCAAATTAATTACCTATCAATCAGCATTATATGGTAAACTAAAGTCATTTTCGCCAAATCAATTTGTAATGAACCTAAATGTTTAATCTTCGGAAGAACGGCCCTCGTACAAGTCTGGATAAGAGAGAAATACGTAGCGGAAGTTCGTCAGCTTCTTGCACAAGGATGGCGAGGATGCCAGAATGCCGAGCTCTGATTGACTGACTGAAAAAAAAAATAGTGGGTATACCTCAAGGCATCCAGCGCTGAGGTCTACCAACTATCCTGCCAATCAAAGCCAATCAGAACTCGGTGTCGTTTTGACGTCACCACAACCCCTGCGCAAGAACCAGACAACTAGCTTTCCGCACAGACTAACGACTGGTCCTACAAGTTCGTAGCTTTCCCTCCACTTTCCGTTGAGGGGTGAACGTCCAACTGACGCAGTTCTTTGGATTCAAATTTAGTTTTTGTCTGGCAATTTAGGACCTGAAAAGCCCCCAAAAGCCAAGGTATAGCCAAAATTGATATTATTTTGCCAGTGTCTGGCAATTTTGGCCCTAAACTGTCAAAGAGGTGTCAGACTTAGGCTTTACTACTTGACTGTTCGGTTATCACCTCGCCGAATTGCTTGAATCAGCTTCTCAGTTAAGACTGTGTGAAAGAAAGCACTGCGGAGTGCCACGTGAAGTTGGTCCTCAAGCGCTCGCGTGACATAGACTTGGCAGTCTTTCACTTAGTCTAAGCTAAGACGCTAATTCGTCGAGCCGGCCCAGGCTTCTTTAAGTCACACTTCCCGACAAAATGCTGAAATGTCGTTTTACTTTTGTTTGTTCGGTTTTCACCTGGCAACTTTGGGCCTAAATTGGCAGACAAGGGCCAGAATTCGACTTCACCACTGGTTTTTTTATTGATCCGTAGCATTTTTTACTCGTGGCTGACACTTTGGAAATTAAGTGGAAAACCAAAGAAGAACCACAGAAAAGCCCCAAAGAAGTACTCTGGCACTAACTAACGCTTTGGAGAAAATCCTTTTTAGGCCCAAGTTTTGCACCTATCATTGCCAAACTTGGGCCAAGTTAGACGTTTCTTCTGCCGTGCTGCCTGTCCAGAGTAGAGTCGATGGCCACCGTCCTCCTTCCCGTAGCCTTGTTCTCTCCTTCGGAAATCCCAACCTCGAATCCAGAAACTAAGAACGAAGTGAATCGATTTGAGCGCGGTGAGGTCACCGGTCGCACCTGGCTGCACCGGAAGGAACCACTCAAAGACTGCATTGTCCGCCTGCCCTCCATAGATCATCGGAGCCGCGGCCAATTCAGATGCGTCGAGCTCACATGCGTGCATCTCTGCAATGCAACTCACGTATTCGCGCTCGGACGGACGCCGTCAGCGGAAAAAGACCGTGTTTTGGCCGCGCCGATTGCCTCGAATAAGGTGCGTTTTCACGCTCGTGACTTTGAATCCAACAAACAATGGAAGGAACTTGTTCCTGCGGCCAGCCGAGCAATTGGAGATAGCGTAGAGGGTTTCTCGGCTGAACGGAGGTAAGAGGCGCGCTTGATATTTCGGCTAGTTTTTGTAGCCGACCTCGAACAATGTTTGTTAGCTCTATATTTCGTAACGCAAGATATGATTTATGCGAAGAAAGTACCTCTATGTTTTTAACGCAGGATGTCTTACAATGTAGGGTGGAGTTTGATGACGAGAGCGACATGGTTGACCGAGACACTGGTCGCGGGACCTCATGACCTCGGGTGAGCTTGTGATGGCACCTAACGACGTTGAATTTTGGGTGTCCTGTTACGTCATGGTGTGACACGATGTCATTACGACGTCATATGACATCATGACATCACGTGACACCACGACGTCACGCAATGACATTGTGTCAAGCTTCGTTATACACACAGACACACACACACACACACACGGTAGGCATCTTCAAGCTAAGATTCATCGAGGAAGTTTTTTTTAAGAATACATTTTTACCGCGTGCAGTACGGGACTGGAATGTGTTGCCCGGAAGCGTTGTGTCTTACAGCGAGCCAGAGTATTTTTTTTATTTAGTACGCGTCTTGAAATTTAAAGATATTATAATCTCTATGTATCAAAATATGCGTATTATTACTGTGTGTACTATTGTTCGTTTAAGATTGAATTGCTTCTCTTTTCCAACTTTCATTGGCGTCCTCACGAGGACTGATTGTATGTGAAAGAAATAAAATGAATTACGCGCGCCTTCGAGATATCAGACATGATCAAGACATGCTTAACTTTTTTCAGCACCGGAATATCCGGTATTCTCAAAGCGAGAGTTTTTTTTTTTTTTTTTTTTTTCTTGCTCTCTTTATGTTTCTCCTTGCGTGTATCTCCCTGCTCGTGGAAATAAAAATAAAAAAAAAAACACGGCAAAGGAGGGCCGCGTGTTATGAGTTCTCCCGTGAGTAGCGGTGTCTGTGCCCGACAGCCCTCCCGCTGGTCCGGACAAAAGAGCGCAAATGATACGACAAAACTCACCCTCGGACCAAAACGTCAGGCGCATGAGAATTCCCTTTTGTTCTTTCTAACACGACCGTACTTTCCTGTCATTTTTCTTTTACTTCTTTTTCCCATACTCTTCTTTTTATGTAGACCCGAGTTGAGCAACGTGTCATTCCATTGGTCTCAATTCACAGCACGCACGCCCGACTTACGTCTGTCACTCGTCCCTCCCGTTGGCTGAATATGTGGCCGGGATACGGCGAAGTCGACCGCACCCTTAAGCCGTAGCTACACTGCTCGTACATAAAAAGAATATAAAAAAATACGCGGTTTTCGTTGCAGACATTAGAGAGAATTATCTTCCGGCACTCTTCAGGCATGTGTAAAGCGTGTTTGCTTTATTCGTATGCATGCTTTGAGCATGGATGCGGATATCATTTGCATAACCAAAGTGACGAGACCCGTAATACAAAAAAGAAACACTTTTTGGGCGGCGTCCGCAGGCTGTCCTTTTATATTATGAATTAGCAATCGGACCTTTAACTTTACTAACGTCTCGCATTGTTTGCTGACACCGAGCAGTACCATGATAAGTTATATACTACACGAGCACAAGGAAAAGCTTGCGACTTTCAGTACGATGTCTTAATGCAACGTGCGTAATTTTCGACAATGAATCACCGTGGTGAAGATCGGAAAGCTTCAGGCCGGTTCACACCTTACAGCACAACACTAACGTAGAAAACAGCGCCGATGCATCGCAGACTTGAACGTAAAACTTAGACACTCTATCATTCATATATCGCAAATGAATGAATGAACAATCTTTATTTGCCCAAGGGTGTTGTTCACGGCAGGTGCGACCGACTGGAAATCCCGACAGTCATCACTGCCGCCCCTCACACGGAGGCCGGGAGCCCTTTGGCCCTGGCGGCATACATGGCCACCTGGACTAGTTTCTTCTGCGTGGTTGAGTCTGTACTCTTGAGAAGAGAGTCCATTGCTCAAGAGTTCTCACCTCCCGGATCACGCGATGTCTAACCCTATTAATGTTCACGCACCTCCACATGATGTGGTCCAAAGTTGCACGCTCACTGCATATTTTTCACTTGGGCTTGTACTGTTTTTTCAGGATACCAGTCGGGCAGACGTCCTCGACACGGGAAAGTGCCGGTCTCCACCGCACAGAGGCCCGCCTATCGAGGAAAGTGTCAGACGCATGTTATTGTTTCCGGCTTTCCACGTAATCATCTAAAACCTATCTATATGACACTACCTTCTCGCTCCTGCAGTCGAAGTCGGCATGGCTTACTTGAGGTGACATCAGCGCGGATTACGAGTCCTCGGGCCGCGTTATGAGCCGCCTCGTTCTCTGGAAGTGACGAGTGTGCCGGTGTCCATAAGAGACTTGTCTTGGTGGCATAATGTCTTCGCGAGAGCCCCGCAGCACCCTCAGTGCGTGCATGCCTGGAAACTCTCCCGTTGGGGAACTGAAGTATGGCGTTTTCGGAGTCGGTTACGACGATCATCGTCACCGACTCCAAAAATGCCATACTAGTAGAACGCAAAGCCAGGGCTGAATCAGCCAGATCAGAGCTATTTCCAGTGCTGACTCGTAGTGCAGAAGCAGCTGTGTGGTGCACGTAAAGACGGGCCTTACATGGGAATAACAGCTAGTGCTGAATACGGAGGGACATGAAAGCTCATAGACGTCTACCTTCCCATGCGCGCTGCCATTTCATAATTATCGAATCAAGCGAAGGCTTTGGTTCAGAATTCTAGGCCCGACTGTTTAAAGTCAAACTTGGTACGCCGAATGCCCTTACCAAATAAAACATTATCTGAATTAAATATGGTTTTCTTTTGTTTCGATAATCACTGTGCGAGGGAACGAGCGTAATGCCACAAACGCGTGCAAAACAAAAAAGTTCTCTTTTGATATACAGCTTAGTCAAGACTGTGCAGCCTTTTTCATCGGAGGGCTGCACAGGGCCATGCTACCGTATTTACTCGAGTAATTGCCGCACTGTTTATAAAAAAAAAAAAAAAAAAAAACCTGAGGGTTCGCTTTTCTGTGGAGCGCGCGGCTTGCCAATCACCGCGATCGACAGCATGATTCCAGCGGTTTACAGGACCGAGATAACGTCTTCGCGCGAAGATACCATCTGTGAAGATTGCATTTGTATGGAGAACCGTGTTCTCGAACTAGCTATTCCCTATGTTACTTATGCGCAACGCGATGATTTGCTGTATTTGTGTTCTGCGGTAAAGTAGACGCAAGGGCCTTGTTCATAAATAGTGCGGCTATTACACGAGTAGATACGGTATTAATGCTTCGGTTTAATTGTGGTTACTTGTAAAAAAAGATAAAAGAAAACACACTAAGCGTCATTAAATGCCAACCCAAATGGTGCAATCTTCAAAATAGACTAACGAAGTAACCATTTTAAGAGCATTAGTACACATACGAAAATAGATTTTTCGACTATCGCATGGAAAAACGGTCAGTCATCACGGCACCCTAAACGTAACGGGATTGGAGAACCCCTTGTCGCGAGGTCGCTATAATCGATTACTCTGTCGAAAAACCGAGCAACATTGGCAAGTCACATCATAAATAATTAAAACATGGCCACCCGCTGGGTGGGTTGGGCCAAGGAGTCCGCTGTTATTTACTGCAAAGCCCAGGGAAAATCATGCAAACAAGCCATAAAATAAAAGGCCCATATCAGACAGATTCCTGTTACGAAATGGGGTAATTAAAGTGACGCCTTAAATATTAGAATGGTGACTTTTTAGCTGTATTATTAGTACGGTGATTCCAGTCACTTGACGTTCTCGTGAAAAAAATACAACAGTTGATACGCGAGTGAAAAGGAGTTAGTTTTCGTTTATTTTACCGTTCAGTGGCATATTCGGAACACAAAATAGTTAAATCAGACATTATTTGTATGTGTTCAGAAACACTAAGTTTATTCGGGAAACTTGCGCCTTTTTAACTTTAATGTTTAGGCCATTGATAATGACATAAAGATCCCGAGAACATTAAAACCTCGTATTTTATTTTCGCATATCATGAGTATTGGAAACGTAATACTTCCTACTAAACACAAAATATGCAATCTAGCAAATACCCTCTGGGTGTTCTCAAAAAGGCATTTCGAATTTACCAATCAATGAGACGGTAAATAGATTGTTCTCCACCTGCAATTTCTTTTTCAACAGCCTGTCTTTCTAATTTATATCTGGGAAGGGGAAACTATAGGAAATGAGTTTCCCTTTGATTCCCTTTTACAGAAGCTAACAATATACAGGAATCTTATTGCATGAAAACATAAAATATGCAGTCTTCTTATTGAAAAATTCTTTTGTTATCAAAACAACTAATTAATATTCACTTGATTCCGTGTTGTAAAAGTTTCAGTGTTTTATTATTAAAAATGCCATAGTGTTTATCATATTCTGATGATGGCTCGGTAGCATGCAGCTCAAGGTTCTGGGTGTGCCCTGTACTTGAAACAAATAAAACCTTACATAAAAAAAAAAGATTGAGGGACGAGAAACATATGTATTTGCTCTCGTTCCTCGTGTTGTCAAATCAAACAATACCATAACAATTTTTTCATTCACTTGACGGAAGCATAACTTTATTTTAATGTACAAGAAGTTACGTTTTTATTTGTAATCATAACCGTGTCAGGTGTTTTTTTTTAAATTAATGCAACTTCTCATCCGACCTTTCTGAAAGACTAAAATACAATCATGTAAAAAGTTGATTTATATGACGAAGTGAAAAGCTCCCCTTTTTTAATTTTATCTAAATTTAATTTGGTTCATATGGCCCATGCAGTATAAAGAAAGAACTCCAAGAGGAACATCGTTTTACCTTTCGTTTTGTAGAAGGCATAGCGAGCGTTCGCACCTATTCCAAACCAAACCAAATTTGACGTTTGTGTTTGGACAGCGTAAGGTCGGTCTTCCTTTCAGGTATGGCAACCCTGGTCTACACTGTAGGTAAAAAAAAATAGCCGCTGCAGTGCTATTGCTAACATGTGGTTTTTAACTTGCATCACGAACTAGTGACACACGACCGCAAGCCGGTACGATGCTCATCCAGGTCGCAACTGATTCCAGGGTGCATCATATAGCACATTCGGCCTTCGATCCCCGGGTTTATTGAAAAGGGTTTCGTAGTTTACACGTAAAAGAACCTGGATGCTTCTGAGATGTTATGCCGCACAACGGAAAGTCATTGAAGTTCCAGTTCCAGTAACGCCGTTATGCATCCGAAGTTACGACACAGCCACCGCGCGACACCGAGCAATCCCCCTTGGCGCGTCGCTCCGCGTGCCCGAACGAGGCCGGCGAGCGGAAGCGCGCGATCGGCGTCCGCTCTCGAGCCGTCATTAAGACGAGGACGTCTCGGACGCGTCTCCCGCTCATTTCCATTCGTCTTCACAATCGAGAACGCGGCCCAAGCTGCCGCTGCGCACGTCCGACTCTCGCGACTCCTTTGTCGACTGCAGCGGCGGCGTCTTCTGATCACGTAGAGCAGAAGAGCCGCCGATGCGAACAGTATGTGCGCCGCAAACCCGAGACAACAAAGGCGCGTGCTCGCCGAGCTGACGGGCCCGCGACCCCGTGAGAACGAGTCACGGCGACACGGTCGCACATACGTCACACCGAAGAACGCGGCTAAAGCGTCACGCGGACGCCGTACACCGCGGCCGACTTCTGGAGCCGCCCCTATATGATCCGTTCACACCTAAACTGACACTGCGGCGGATCGCCGGACCAACCCTCATTGTTGCCTGAACCCCGCTTTCTTTGTGTGCGCATGGGGCGGGAGCGTAGCCACGTGGCGAAAGGTAGAAGTAGGACTGGTCCAACGCGCGCGTGCAACTTTCGCTGCGCTGTCAGCTTACGGGTGAATGGAGTTTTGTTGTCGTGACGTTTGTTTGTTTATTCGGTACGCGTCCGCCCCAGTCCGTCGCGGGCCGTGTTCTTGAGTCGCTCCCTCTTTCTCGACGGAGTGTTTACGCGCACCATGGGGTCGTATACCCGTAAGGACTGCGAGTGTTTGCGTGGGACACTGACTACTACTCCCGCTTTGCATACGTGCATTTTCGTGTTTTTTAGTTGTTTTTGTTGTCACTGGGGTAAAGGAAAACTCGGCTTTCTCTGCTCTGACGTGTTTGTGTGAGGGGGGGGGGGGGGGGGGGGGCGGGGAGCGACGAATGTACTACGCTAGCGCTCGTGTTTGTGATTGCGCGTCACTTGCTCTGCTTTTGATATTGACTTGTTGTCAGCCTCGGATGCGTCTGTGTTTGTTCTTTCGTAGGGATACCCATTTCTCTTCGTTTGTGTGTGTGTGTGCGTGTGTGTGTTTGTGTGTGTGTTTGAGTAGGTGTGTGGCGTGCGTGAGCGCGATCTAGATAGGTTCGATTGTCTCGCGTTGAATTCGGAATGCGCGCCAGCACAGCACGCGCATTCGTACCTACCCTCCCTCGCAGTTCGTTTTAACTTAGGTTTCTGGGGCAGCACCTTCGAGGCGAACAGAGGAGGCGGTATTCGTTCGTGCATGGGTTAGGCGTGCGTATAAAGGGCTATCTTGGATCGTGCTATCCCTGTCGTTCGTTTATTACCCCTTGGATAAAAACCGGGAGCGGTTAAGTTTTACCGTAGGCACAAATTACACGGCGTTGAAATCTGTCCAAAAAGTGGTTTCTCTGTGTATTCTGAGCGGGCCGCTTTTGTATGCAAAGTTTTATTGACGGGTACAGGTGCACGTCTCAGTTTCATAGACAGAATGAAAAAAAAGTGGTTGTTTCGAACTTAACGCGCAGCTAGGCGCTTTGTGTACGTTTACCAAGCGGAAGGTTTGTCCATACTTGACTACGAGTAATAAAACTGAATTTAATTTCAAATTCCCGCTTTTCTTTCCGAATAAAAAAGTAACGATTTACAACAAAGCCGTTACACAAATATGCGAGAAAATTACTTTACAATTACTCTAGCAAATAAGTAATTAGTCCGCTACAAAATTACTGCAGAAACGTAAGGGATTATAAGCAATTTCGTAACTTGTAACGGATTACGTATACACGTCTGAGCGCTGGATAATCTTATAAGACTATGGGCATATTTACGCCTGTGAAAATTTCGTGGGGACAACTTGCGTGTCCAAGCAGTAACATATTTGCGAAGTTTCCTAGCCGAAACAACGACACGCGCATTTCTCATGCCCCGGACAAAAAACTTGTCGCGATCATTCCGATAAAACCCGGGGAGCACAGAATGTACCATACACGCATTACGCGCGAGTTATATTTTTCGTCACGTTTTTTTTTTTTTTTGTTTTGTTTTTTTACGGTAGGGTTTGTTTTGAATGCGCCGCACGCACAACACACTGATGGGCTCCCTGGAATTATATCTGTATTATCGGCCAAGTTGAAATTTATTCAGAGCCCGCGACATTGCAGGATCAGGTGGGGAGCTAGGATGTGTCATTCGGAAGCCAGCTGCCTGCGCCGACACACGCCCACTACCAGAGGATCCGTCGAGTCATACTTTGCCCAGCGTTCGCCTACTCCTTGTGGGGGCCGAGCAAAGACATCAATTTACGCATTGTACAGTCCGGGGTTCGATTTCCGCTGCACAGCCTCTACTTGGTTTCAGGTTAAGTCTTGACGCAGCCGACGCTACGAGGTGATCGGATCAATCAAGCGGGGCGCAAGTCATTGCCTTTGATGTTCATGATTGGTTCAGGGATGACAGAACATGTACAGAAACATAACGCACACCTTGATGGTGCGCATTTGACGTTTTCGGATTTATCTCATCAAGCCGTAGCGTGAAACGAAGTATAGTCGATCTTTCTAATTATAATTATGTGGTATTGTTTATAACTAACTACACTTATGTGTTCTTTTTTCTGTCTATGCATTGCTCGAGCTATGTGCTATGTGCGCTTCATATAGTATTGCCTTGCCTTCCGCGTAACAGCTTTTAAGTTACACTCGAGAGTAACGCACTTGGCGTGAAATCCAGCCCACCGGAATATGCGTTAAGACTGAGGGTAAATGTAGATCCCATACGCGTGTTTCGAGGTGCAACCGAAATCCTGTTTAAATGGCGCCTTCACCGCGAGACACACCCCTACATCATTTTGCGGGCACCCCAATTTCCCGGGATGCGTAATCTGAGGAGCCTGTAATGTCAGTCAACGGGATAATTCGGCACTCTAATTGGCTCGTTTTCATGGACGTCCCATCGCCGTGTTTACAGGAGAAGAGAAAGGAGGGAGGAGGAAGCAAAGCTTAGGTAAACCCGCCTCAGTGGTTCGCGCACTAGACTTAAGTCGGCTCTCAGGCTCGATTAAGCTTCTCCGGGAAGCACATCTGGGAGTCGCTTATACACTAGTGCGCGTGAATCACTCAGGCGTGTTTATATAGGCTCCACTTCACCCTTTCTCACCCCGCGTAAACCAGGCGATGTGACGCCCACGGAAACGCGCCAATCAGAGTGCCGAAATTGGCCCGTTCACTTAGTTCACAAGCTTTTACAAATACGCGCACGGGACACAAACTCCTCAGCGGAGGATCCGTAGGCCGGTACTTCTCATCGAAGCCACAGGGGCAGTGCTTGCGCCAACAAGGATGCGCGAAAATTGTTCTTCCGGGTCACGCGCCAATTCTTGACATTGATAACACCCCAATCCTTGTCCAAAAAAAAAAAAGGAAAAAAAAAGAAAAGGCTAGAATCAGGCCGCGTGCATCTGTTCAAACCTCAGCCCACGCGAAACCGCACGACCGGCAGGCCAGGCGCTTCTTTTAAGTGCTCGGCTGACGCAGGAGCAAACAGGGACTCGCGTCATGAGCGAAGTTTGACCGCTAACAAGTTCTCCGTGCGCCATAGAAAGTTACACAAACATTCGCTGAGGGGCTTGCAGCACGAAGCCAGAGCAACGACGGGAGCGTTGGATCGCCGCCCCGTTAGACCTTGCGGCCTCTGATTGTCCGCTCGTGACCCAAGTGTATCCACTTGCCGCGTCGTCGCCGGTTGGAGGATGTTGCACTGTACATCCACCTCAATGGACTCGGGCGGTAGGCACTGCGGACGTTCCTGAGAAGTTTATTGATTACTTGAATCGGTAATTATGTGATGCAGTTCATCAGGAAATTGTCTAGCGAGTTATCATACACGTAATATGATTATTACTTGGGCTAGGACTAATCTAGTGTCCGCGTTTACAACATCCTTGAGCAATCCAGGCACTAATTACCTCTCTCTGGCTTTACGCAGGTTAAAAAATATACTGTATGCGGCATGTCATCCGTTACACAGTACACCTGGACGGTCCCCGCGCTCCACGATCTTGGCAAACAAATGCTACATTATCAGCTCCCCAAAATGTTGAATTATTTCTTATTGCTAAATATTAGGCTGACAAGTGTCGTAATATATATATATATATATATATATATATATATATATATATATATATATATATATATATATATATAGAGGCATGTTGGCTTGGAGGCCGAAGGCGTAGAAGACAGAGATGCAGGGTGATGGTAGAAAACGAACCAGGAGGATTTTATTCGACGTTTCGACCTGAGGCAGGTCTTCGTCAGGAATGACGAAGACCTGCCTCAGGTCGAAACGTCGAATAAAATCCTCCTGGTTCGTTTTCTACCGTCACCCTGCATATCTCTCTCTCTCTATATATATATATATATATATATATATATATTTATACGTTTTTTACATGTGCCGTCAAAGTAGTTTTAGTGGTCTAATTGTGTTCACGAGCCATTGTGTTACTTTTTCTTCCGTTTTTGGATTGTTTATCAAAATTGTTTCTGGAATCTTCTTTTTTTTAGTCATTTAATTATGTTCGCGAATGATTTGACTTCGTTGTGAGTATTTTGTGATCTGACTGTGTTTTTATATGACTTTGTTATCTTTCCTGTGTCGTTTTTTATGAGTGTTTCCTCTACTGTTGTTGTTGCGGGGGAACGGGGCTTTGTCAAGCAGTCTTTGTACTGAATTTTCCCCTGTCCCCTTTCCCTATCCTTCTATCCCCCTATCCCCCTGTCCTTCTACTAAAAGGTTCCAATTTCTTCCACCATAGTCTCACTTGAAACTTAAAACTTGAAAGTCCATTAAAAGTGCCCTGAGGAGGTTTCTGAGATCGCCTAAATAAGGCGATAACTCACGCAGCTGACTCTAAGCATCCTAGAAATCTCTAGATCATGACGATGCACGGCCGGTTTCCCTATTAAGAACTCAATCAAAGATCGCAACACACCGAGGTCATCTCCGGCGATGGGAGGAGCATTTTCCGAAACCAGGATGACTGTCAGTCAAAAGCGAGGGAAGGATCCTCGCGCTTCCGACCGCTGGAACCGCGGAGTGATATCTCGAATGCGCGCATGGCTCGTTGCCCGTACAACCCGGAATACGATTCAACCCAGCGAGCGCGCGTTCGAGAGTTGACGACAGAACACATCAGTCCCGCAGAAGACAAAAAAAAAAAAAAAAAATAGTACGTTGTTTTTGAGAGATTATTGCAATATTGTTTTCCCTCTCCGCGAAAAATTAACATATTTTGACTACTCTTATTTGCTTTTATAATCTACAAAATTTTATAATAACAGTGTTTGCAATCTCAACAAAATGTTGTTATTTTCATTGGTCACATGTCGTCCTGGCTGCCGGAAAAATGGTCCTCCCATCGCCGGAGATGACCTCAGTGTGTTCAATCTTTGATTGTTTTGTTGTTGTTTTTTTAATTGGGAAGTTTGCGCCGCATTGTTATGATCTATGGATTTCTAGGATGCTTAGAGCCCTCTGAGTGAACTACCGTCATTGATTGCACGTTGTGTCTCAACTAGCTCTGAAACAGTACCCTGCATGCACTCTAAGTGATTTGGAGCGTCTATTTTCCCGCAAAGCAATTGGGAGAGCAATTCGCCACAAACTATGGAGGCAGCTCGGCGAACGATGAGGTTAGTTGCTTTGCGTAAGGTGCAGCATACAGGTTGCCCGTTCCGCGCATTAGCTCGTCGCGCTCATGCAGTTCAAAGAAACGCTCAGCGGCCGGTGGCTTCCGTGCCGTCTCTCGTTCGCCTCTAATTGGGCTCCCTCGCATCTCTGGCGTGACTATGCCGTCCTTGACAAACGTGCGACGCTGGTAATATAACCCGTTGGCTCATGAAAGGCCGAGTAATGGCGTGCTGAGTCCCGTAATGGCGCAATTACGATTCCTGGACAGAGTACCGCATCATATAACTGCGCAATTATGAGCGCCGGGTGGTTTGTTGTCTTCCGGAAACTCTCTTGACCTTTGATTTGTTCGTTTAATGCTATTCAAAACCTACGGTCTAAGAAATCTGTTGCGTCCGTACTGTGTCGGAAAGTATTCAGCAGAGCCAATGGCCGAGATCTGAGGAGTGACCTCGGATATTTACGAGGCTGAAAATGTCTATGGACCTAAAAACTCTCTGCACTGTGAGACCAACACATTTCACGAGCATACGTCATGCTTAGTGTCACAACTCAAGCTTTTTCTCTTTTTTTTTTTTAATGTCCAAACATATTTTTAGATTCATCTTTCTCTGAACTCTATCCGTAGATCGCCGCAATAGGCCTTTATATCTCTCAAGTTTGCGCAGCGCCGTCTCCGGCGAGCAGAATAGAATATTTCTCGGTCATGTTTAGGGGCTGTCCGTCATCACGCTTTTTCACGCTGCTATACTTCGTTTCACCTTACGTCCGAGCGTGGCCGCTGTTATGAGCCGAAAGGCCAATCAAACTGCGCAAAAAGCGCAACGTCATGGCGTGCTCTTTTCTCTTGATAGGACAAGCCGGCGGACGAGCACGCACAGAGAGACGCCAAACAAGGGCATGGTCCTCTTAGGTGCAGAGAGCACGCCATGACGTTCGCCTCTTTCGCTGTTTGATTGGCCCTTCGGGTCATAACATCGGCCGCGCTCGGACCTAAGCTGAAACGACGTATAGTCGCCATGCAAAACCTGCACGTCTATACTTCGTTTCACCTTACGTCCGAGCGTGGCCGCTGTTATGAGCCGAAAGGCCAATCAAACTGCGCAAAAAGCGCAACGTCATGGCGTGCTCTCTGCGCTTGATATGACTAGCCGGCGGAGAAGCACGCATGGAGAGACGGCGAATACCGGCTGGTCCTATCAACTGCAGAGAGCACGCCATGACGTTGTGCCTCTTTCGCTGTTTGATTGGCCCTTCGGCTCATAACATCGGCCGCGCTCGGACCTAAGCTGAAACGAAGAATAGTGAACGCCAAGCCGGGAGAATTTTATTGGTTTTATGAAAGAGAGTAAAAAGAAGAAAAAAGCTACACGAAAAGTATTCTCATCGTTTGGACACTGAAAGCGCAAGCTGTATTTATTTGTTTATTGAAGCTATTTTTGTACTTCGTTTCAACTTAAGTCCAGACGCAGCCTACGATATATAGACCTGACGGGACCAATCATGCAGCTTCAAAAGCGCAAGTCACTCTGCCTTTACTGCTTATGACTGCCTCAGTGAGGGTAGAACACGTACGGAAACACGACCAATACCATGATGGTGCCTTTTTCACGTTGTCTGACTGGTCCCTTGAGCTCGTTGCGTCGGTGGCGTCTGGACTTGAGGTTAAACGAAGTATAGTTCCTTCAGACGCTCTGTTATCCCCGCGCGTAGACAGATGCTGACACACGCTTTTAAACGACAGCCGAGGCTCGTGCATGATCGAACGCTGCAGCGCCGTTTTATGCTCCATTCACGCGTCACATGGTGGCGTCTACGAATGCGCCCCCTGGCCGAGAGCAATCAACACCACCTAGAGCTAAGGCCGTAGCGCTTCCCTCTCTCCCTTCAAGGAGCGTCGGCATGAGTAGGCTGAACTGGTAGTGCGCTTCTCCGCAAGGCTCCCCGTGACAGTTGGCTTCTTTGCAATGCACGTTCTCTTTTACTTTCCCTCTCTCTCTACGCTTGACGCGGTGCAAACAAAAAAAAAATGTAAAGAAAAGGCGCCACGGCGTCGCGTTCTGTTTTCCTTTTTTCCTTTTTCTCCCCAACGGTCGTCCGTCGCGCTCCTTTCTTCGACGGCTTTTTTTAGTTATTCCTGCGGGTTGGGTTACGTGACAATGAGGCTGGAGGAATCAGCTAGAACAACTCTAGAAGCGAGTAGGTTTTTGGACGCCGAGAGTCGGAAGTTCAACTCTCGAGTGAGATCGAGCACATTTTGGAATACAACACAACCGCGGCCTTGTGTGTGAACGTGAGCGTTGGTTTTCGATTGTCGGTGCTGTCCACTGGTGCTGTCATTCCGTACAGATGTTGTTTATCCGCGCCTTGGCGGAAAACTGGACGTGAAAGTGTCCATATTTGAGTTTCTGCAAGGATGACTACGAAAGCGTGGACTATACAGCGAATCGACGGGAAGATCTCGCTCCTTGACGGCATGGCAGGGTGAGAACTTTTCAATTTTTATGATCGTGGTTTCGTTTCTTGTTTTTACTTTTCGCTGAATGCGTACATGGGAGTGATTTGGTTGTGGCCTGGAAGCAATTAACATATTCAAATGCTCGCGCTACTTGTAGGTGCAGACCTAAATAAAAATGACTTGATTTATGAGTTCAGATTGGAATGATTTTCGCTAGGTATGCAATTGACAGGTTATCGCGGTTGCAACCAGCGCATCAATGTAAAAATTAAATAGAAGAGAAGTACATCGTGTCGCTTCTGTGTATCCTCATCGGAGCGCAGAAATGATCCGCCGGAAATAACTAGTAAGACCTATATTTTAGCGGGTCTTTGAGCTGTAGTTACGAGTGCACGCAAGCCGGAATATGGTTCATTGACTAGTTTACTTATCCATACACCAGAGCCATATACTAACAATTTAGCCGGCGCCCCTTCAGGCTCCCCAAGGAATCCCAACACACACCAGGAAGCTCTATGGAGCATAATATTATTATTATTAATTATTATTATTATTTTGTGTACCTGGTTCAATCTGCTCGTGCAATAAGCATTATTATTATTATTATTATTATTATTATTATTATTATTATTATTATTATTATTATTATTATTGTAGCGCATTCGGCACATAAATTCAAGAATAATCTTAATGTTTGTGATCCGAAATACCAGATCGCAACACTGCCAGGGTTTTCTCTCAAATACGGAACCACTTCAGCTACACTTTAAAAAAGAGCATTTTTTCTTTCTTTTTTTTGTATTTTTATAACCATTTTTGATTACATTACCTTTCCTTGAATTAATATGATTTCCTCCTTTTTTATTATATTTCTTGCAGAGGCGGTCAAATACACATCCCGGATACTGCTTTGATGAACTCGGGCTACTGTACGGCCTCCATGGGAAGCTGAAAACTGACAGCTTAGGAGAGTGCTTCGGAATGTATAGTCAACTGGATGCTTCTAATATCACGTGTCTACAAGGCACATTTACGAAGATGAAAACGAAATACTGCTGAGGAGCACTCTGTCAACGATCACTACAGCTAGCAAGGATGGAAACTAGGAAGATCTTCCCAAGCGAGCGGATACTTGACGCCCTACCTGCAACGTGATATACCTGCAATGTGGCCCTGGGCTGTAAAAAATAAGACACGGCCTCCCGGCCCTGGGCTATGTGGCCAGCCATACAGTCTACACCACCTTGAAAAGCCTAAGGGGCGAAAAATGCAAGGCCACATCAACAGCACGAAACAAGTTGGCTACAGTTTGCTCGCACAGGAAGACTGTGCTCTCGCAATGAAACTCGTTATAGAAGGGCTTGTTTTTTCTGGTGTAAATGCTGTAGAACACAACTGTGTTGTTCACCAATTGGTGATGCCCAGCCAATGCCGACTTGTTACATATCTCATATTGGAACTACTCGCTGAAAAGGAGACTTCCGACTTCGACTACTGTGAAACTTAACATACGAGTGAGCTCATCTTAAAACACGTGTTGTTGTCACAAGAAAATGCACAAGCATTTTCTTGTGACATCTTTGCAGCAAGATGAATGTTCGCATTAATGCCAAGAATGCCAAACAAAAGAAATGGAAAGCTGAAACTCTGCAAGCAAAGACACTCGCTGCCAACCGTCACAGATGTCAAGAAGCGAACTCAGACCAAGGAAGAGTACGTCTGATCCCTGTGATGGTGAACCCATTGTGAGTTTGAGCTGAAGCATGTGTTGGACTGCAGTGAAAACATTCAACTGAGAAACCTTTGTTGCAAGGAGAACAATACAAAAAGTGCCAGTGCAAAATCTAAAAAAAAAAAAAAGCTAACGGGTCAACGCTAAACAAATTAGTTCCTGTCCGGCCAACAACGTGCTTGTGCTTCATCCTCATGCAAAGGCAACTGCTCTCTGAAGTCGGTGGATCTGTGTGTGTGTGTGCTACAGCGTAAATGCCGACATGCTGCACAGATACTGTGTCTCGGTGTCGCAAAATCTACAGCACCTAAGATGCATGTGCATCAATTTTTTTCAAGACGGATATTTGCAGAACTTATGGATACCAGGAGGCTCGCTTCGCAGTGTTCAAAGGTGACCAATTTCTTATTTACGACTATCTTCTGTATTGTAAATGAAAGAAACTTTGAATGTGAAGCTCCGATGCCCACTTCTCTTTGAGTACAAAACTTGTTTTTAGCCGCCCTAACTGTGTCGTGTCACAGACTCGGTACTGATATATACATCAGCGTATGGGGCAACGCTCGGGTATTACGGTACTTTTTTTGCGAAGATAGAGTTTTCACATTATCAAATTGCCAAGAAATAGGTTACAAGTTTTTTTTTTTTTTTTCGATGTAGTAACCAGATAGGATAGGTTGCTTGCTGCAAAACAAGTACTATATTTGAACAGGCAGAGTTCATTGAATTGCTGAACCCATTACAGATTTATCACAGGTCTAAGAAAAGTTTGTCAAAATATGTGCAATACATTTTTCAAACTATGTGCAATACATTTTTCAAACCAGCACATCACAATTTTAGAATGTTATTACTTTTATGCTTGTCTGGAAATTTCGGTCCCGTTGCTGTTGCATCAGGTGTCCCTAAGGGTAGTGTACTCGGGCCTTTATTGTTTCTAATATATGTCATTGACCTACCATCATCAATTAAATCGACAATTAGACTTTTCGCTGCTGCTTGAGTTATTTACCAGGAAATTAATACACTTATAGAGATCCCAATATTTTCCAAGACGATTTAGATGCAATATCATCAAGGTGTTCCCTACTGCAGATGAACATTAACGCACGTAAATGCAAACAAATGTCCATAATTAAGTCCTCCACTAAAAAACTAACCCAGTACTTACTACTTTCACAACCACTAGAACACTCATTGTCATACAAGTATTTGGGCGTGTATTTTACGGACTCATTACCATGGATTGAGCAAATAACAAATAGTGCACTAAAAACACTTGGTTTGTGAAAAAGCCATTTGTGTGAGAAATTTCTTGTGTCCAACAAACACATGAATCATACAAGATATATAAGAACTATTGAGAACTATATAAGAACCGTATAAGAAACTTTTTACAAGTTTATTATATATCTTATATAGATCTTATATGTTCTTATATATCTCATTTGATTCATATGTGTTTATTAGACACAGAAATTTCACATGCAATTGAGATTTTTTAGTAGGGATCTAGCTCCCATTGAAACAAAACTACTCGCATACAACATTTATCCTCCCAAAATTAGAATATGCAAGCATAATTTGGAATCCACATCTAAGATACCTAATCTCGAGGCTCGAATCTACCGAAACAAAGCAGCCAGATTTATATGCAGTGATTATTTATCCGAAACTAGTGTCTCCGCTTTAAAAGCTAGCATAAATCTTCCTAATATAGAAAGAAGACGAAAAATAGCCCGATTGTGTTTTATTCAAGCTGTATATTACTCAGATTCCGATTTTCAATCTACTTAGTGCTGGGCTGCCAATTTTACATAATCAATATTAGATAATTTCTGCAAGATGGAACCATTTCAGTGCCATACTTACACTTTCCTCTTTTCCTCCTTAGTACTTTGCACCACTGACTGGAACAAACTACCTGACCATATTGTAACTGGGAGATATCCCATTTCATTTAAAAAGAAGTGCATTAATTTGTTTAACTGAACCTTGATTTGTAAAACTGCATCATAACAATAACATGCTAATAAGAGTTTTTTTGTGTGTGTGTGTGTGATTTTTTTTGTTGGTGTCTACATTTTATGTTCAATTACTTTTTTGTCTGTTATTTTTGAATCCCCCTCATGTAATGAGTCTTCAGATGCCTTTGAGGTGAATAAAATGAAATGAAATTAAATGAATGCCTCTGCATCATTTATTCGATTGTTACTGTAGTTCATTATCTGGTCCCATTACTTCGATTATTGCCATTTCACATGGATTCTTCTTTTATGCAACTCCCATGTCGTTCAGAGACAACTACACCACCCAGTTTATCGCTTAAAAAAAGAACACATCTGTCTCAAGATATCACTTTCTTGTATTTCACTACAATAATTGTAGGTTATAATAATTTTCCTGCGTTCTAAAATTGGTTCTTTAAATCACTCGGCGTTCACAGCTCTCATGTTAGCTCATAAAAAATAAATAGTGCGAAAACCCGCGTTTCGACGACGTAACACCTACGCGCGAAGCCTTCAGCTCAGCTTATAGCGCGGCGCACGTCAGCCTGCTGCCGTGACGTCACTCGAGGCGTGTTCTGCCTTCTCCTCTAGGTGGTGTTGGAGCAACGGGGATGCGCCGGGAAACTGAGAGAGAGAGAGAGAGAGTGAGAGAGAGACGAGGAAACGCGAGCGCGCGGGGATGTCAGAACGACGAGCTCTGATTCGATTGATTAGTGGGGAGACCTAAAGCTAGATGCCTTTGTCTACTGCGCTCGTTGAACGCGTTAGAACGTGGAACGCCGGCGTCCGACGTTTTGCTCTCCCTTTCGAACGCGCTCGACCAGTACGAGGAAGACGAAGGCAGCTAACTTTCGGTCTATCCACTAATCATTCGAATCAAAGCTCGTCTTTCTGATGTCCCCGCGCTCTCGTCTCCTCCTCTCCCTCTGTTTCTCGGCGCATCGGCTCTCCCAAACTTTTTTTACGGGAAAAGTGGACGCGCAAACTTTTTTTAGAATATAAATATTTGTTTGTTTGTTGTTGTTGTTTATTTGTGCGGCTATTGGTATATCTTACAAATGGCATCAGGTTTATATATGTCCCTCAGAGCAAGCAGGAAAGGGGGGGGGGGGGGGGGGATCTCTGCAATCTACAGAGCGCCGTCATCGAGGGACGATGCCAAATAGATGGTCATATTGTTACTCACGGCTTATGAAACACAGGCCGTCTCGAGGCTCGGGCATCTTATTAACCCAACCAATGAGATTGAGTCATTAGCCAATAATAATAGTGAGAAACGAATCACGAAGCAAGAATCGTGAGCTTACAGCGATTCAATTCCCTACGTTTCTTAAACCGCCTGTAACTCTATATACTAAAGCCTCGAACACTGGGTCCGAGTAGGGAAAATGGACATGAATTCGAACGTAAGGCGTCGCATCGAGAAGTCACGACCATGATTGAGTCGAACAGGAAGAAAGATGGGGGAATGGGTGCGTATAGGATTTGTCGAAGCCCGACTCGACGTGGTAGAATTCGTTTTTCTTTACGGAAACACGATTATTAGCTGGACGCACATCGTAGACCACAGTGGGAACGTTCGCGCGCAGGCATTTTGATTCCATGCGGAGTGCAAGTTCGTCTGCTTCTTGCACAGGGGTGGCGTGATGTCAGAACGCCAAGCTCTTAATGGCTGATTGAGAAAAATAGTGGGTAGAACATAAAGGCACCTAGCATTGAGGTTTACCCACTATCCTTTCAATCAAAGCCGATTAGAGCTCGGCGTCGTTCTGGCGTCACCACAACTAGTGCAAAAGAACCAGACCACTTGCTCCCCGCATAGTGTGGTGGAGGGTATGGGCACGTCATAATTTGCTCCAGATTGGAAAGCTTTTATAATTTTTTTTCGGTTGCACAGACGGGATAGTTGAAAAGGCATGAGAAGGCATTTCTCGTCCCCCTCCCCCCCCCCCCCCCCCCCCGAAAGCAGGCTGGGGAAATGAAAGAAGAGAGCGGTTTATTTACTCAATTTGTCCAATAGCCCCTTTTCTTGAAGCGCTGTTTCCACTTATTCTGTACTGGGATTCACCTTAAGTCCGACTTAGCGAACGCCTTAATAATTGATATTAAGAGAGGGCCGTGACGATGCTCTTTTTACGCTGCCTTGGTTGTCTTCATCAGCCTGTAGCGTTGGCTAGGGTTGGACCTAAAGCTCAAACGGAGTACGATATGCATTTTGGCGAGTTGAATCAAAATACTCTGGATTACTATGTGAAGACTGCGAATGAATATGTTGTTGCAGTTGTTGTTTTCTTTATTAAATAATGTTTAACGTACAGTTGCGTAGACAAAAAACTGCATGCAAATTTTGTTTAAAGATTAAGTAAATTAGACTTATTTCATTTATATAATAAAATAAAGCTGATTACATATAGATCTAGTATCGACAATAAAGAAGGGGAAGGGGAGAGAAGAGAGCTGCCGCTTCGTCGGGCATTTCCATTGCCTTTTGCGACGGACCCCAAGAAAATGCATATTTTTTGTGCCTGTTGTTCAAATAATTATATACAAAAATAATAACTAATATCAGATATATTTGATTTAAACCACAGTAGCTACAAAATAGCTATTATTTACCAGTAGATGTATTGTAAGCGTGTCATATTGATTGATATAAACCCTTCAATTGCTGAAAACAACGCGGAACAGTTGTTTCAAATCTAAGAGTTGAATTACCAATTTCTTATTGATGCCAACCCTGTCATTCTAGAAGTAAAGCAGCTTCATTTTTAATTCATTAGAAAATGTGTAGTTGACTTTTTTTTTGCCTTTCGGGTTCTGATTGGCTTGCAATATAGCATTATTTTTCTTGTTTTAATTTTTTTTCTCGTGATTTCCTTGAAATTACGTGACTGAAAAACCGAAGTGGGAGGAACAAGAAAAGTTCAAAGCTCTAAATTTGCACAAAAGACCACAAATGCACTGAAAAAACACATAAAAAACAAATTCACATAAAATGCATCATATAATACACAAACTTAAATAAACACCTTTTTTATTTTGTGGGGTGGGAAATGTTTCATTTAGGTTATTATAAAAAAAAAAAAAACCGGTGTCATATGAATCGTGATTTAAATCCTCTTGAGTTTTATTCTCTACCCTGCAAGGAAAGCAGTCATAATACTGTTATCTTTGCATTGCTCTAGGGTACCAGAGACGTGTGATGTTCACCAATATGGGTATCAACATTTCACGCAAGGTGACGATGTTTTCATATGTTATTTTTTGATGCAGAATCCTGGACCTCGTGACAAAACTTAAAATTGAATACACATAAATAGTTATGTTTTAGAACTTCAGATACTTTAAATGACATAACGGTCAAAATAAACTACATCTAAAACACTTCATAACTCACTAACTAGTGTAATTTACATTATTGTTCCAGAGGTTGTTCGAATTAAATACCTCTGTAAAACGGCGTGTTGTGAAGCTCTGCTGGCGGACTCGCTGTGCTGCTCTGATGAATATTACACTTCACCACAATGCCGTGGTGAAGTGATACTGATGAATTAGCGCTATGGTGAATACCGCACTACTCAAAACCACCGGGGACGGGTATATATCGCCGCAAAGAGTCGTTTTCGCGCGCGCTATTTTGGAAGCTACGAACGAGAACGCATCACTTACTTTTTTTTTGCTTGAGTAACTAAACGCATTTTAGACAGCTAGTTTCTTGAAAGTTTGCATTTAAGGCCAATTCGTTTTTGTGTTTTTCACCCTTTGCAATGAAATAAACACGCTTCAATCCCATAACCTTTTAAATAGACTGCATTTCTTTCTCTCTCTCTCTCTCTCTAAATGCAACTTCTGGGTTGGTGTCGAATATGAACGTAAGGGGTGCTTTTTTACATTTCTAAATCTTCCAAACGTATATATTAAGCATTGCTATTTTTCAGTTCCTGCTACAACAAACTCCAGTATTGTTCATCGCCTATTCGTCAGAGGCGTAGGCAGTACCTTCTCAAACCTCACCAGCAGTTGCACAAGCAAAGTAGATTGCAAATTCGAGGGTGTTTCATCAGGTCGCGGCCTCCAGAAGTTTCCATTCACCACTGAGCAAAAACAGCGCCTCCAGTGCCGTTTCTATTGTTAAGTGTACGCAAAACCCCGCTGTATAAAAAAAAATATGTACGCCTAGGTGCGACAGCAGAATGTTTCGACAGCCCGCCACGCGGTATATCCGAACAAAAAGGCCTGTTTTGCAACCAAGGCTACAGCGCGTTTTATAACAAGACGCGCGCTTCACGCGCCGACGTTCGTGAACAGCTGGGATGGATTGTTTGATGGCTCACGCTGGCATCAAGGTGCCTTTCAACGATCGCAGCCTCGAACCTTTCGTATCATTATGTTTGGTTCGGCTTTTCATCACGAACTTTCACCTCGTGCCCGTCACACGGCAGCATCCGTCCGCACCTCGTGCGTCCGAAAGGAAAACAGACTCGCCGGTGGTCAGTCCTTGGGGGCAGATGTTCGCGCTGACCCTCTCTCCACTTTCTCATTTCGTCTCCGCGCCGGCTCCCATTGTATTTATAGACGGCGCATGACGGAGCGGCTTTTGTGCCTAAGCGACTTCTCATTTAGCCTCGCCAAAAGCACACCGTTCGCCGTATCCTTGGGTGGGCGCTCACTGCGGGGCAGCCTTGGGCCGTCCTCGGCTCGATCGGGTATTTAGTGCAAGAGGCGAACGCCCGCAGCACGGCTAAAACGGAAATGTTCAGGTTACGTTCTTCTCACGTCCTCAACGTGCACCTGGCTCCAACGGGGTTTCCCGTGCTTTCCCGCGGAGAATGGGATAGAGCACAATTGGCTGCTTGGTGTAATCGTCTTCCCTGGAGACCACCGCTATCTAAATGTGGAGTTTTTTTGTTGTTGTTTTTTTTTTTCTCATCCGGTTTACGGTGGCTGGCCAATTGAATCAATCGTGAAGGCAGAATCCTCGAACGTTTTTTTTTTTTTTTTTGAGCTCGCATGAGCATAACAAATCCGATAAGCCAATTTGGTAGCCGTTTTAATTATGGTGCAGCGTTAATCTTGAATCGAAACATTATCCCCTACCGTGTCCTCTTGCGTACTGCTACAAGCCTCAATGTTATGGTGTTCGCCTGCGTTGAATTATAAAGAAAGAGTAGCTCTGAAATTACAAGAAATACAAAATTCGTAAATCACTTTTATTTCGGGAAAATAAATAGTTTACGGTAATATTCAGGTGAGCCGATAGCGTTAATGTTTTTTTTTTTTTTTATTACCACTGCCACAGTCCTCATTGCGTTCATAATCGAGGTCCCTAATATCGATGGCACAATCCCCAAACCATTTTCATGTTACTAATGGGGAAATCCCTCGAGGAATTCGAAGCGGCTGCTTCTTTGTATCCTTTTGCGTGTGCTCGCATTTACTTTGTATCTTCAAGCGCGTGTTCGCATTTACATCGCTCAAGGCGCGTGCCTGGAGCGCTTCTGGATTACTCCCAATCCACCGAGGGAATTCTTCATGAGTCCCTACGCTCTGAAAGCATGTTCAGCAAAGTGCGCTAACGGGCCCTTCACTGCTATAACTTGATAAAACGGCGACTGCTTACAGCGCCTCAACACCACCGGAACATTCATTAATGGACTCACTCTATTCGTGCAGCTACTGAGGGAAACTACGAGACAAGAACGTGCGGGGGCGTCAGAACACCTAGCTCTGGTTGGAATGATTAGTGGATGCAAAGCCTAGCTGTATTTTTCTCTACTCACTGTTGGAATGCGTTCGAACGCGAACGCAGAAAGCCGGACGCCAGCGTTCGGCGTTCGAACGCGTTCGAGGTGTGGGTAGATACAAAAACAGCTAGCTTGGCGTCCTACCAACAATTTCTACTGGAACTCGGTGTTTTGACGTCGCAGTCGCAGGCACGCTATCGTCTCCTCCTTTCTCTCGGTTTCTACCCATTCAGACAGGCGTGAAAGATGTGTGAGGGAGTTTCTGTTTTATCGTAATGCCCAATGTTCGTGTTTGTACGTCGCGGAATTTTCAATAAATAGTTTGTTCATGCATATAAGCCCTTCAGGCCACGTCTGAGAAACCACGTTTCTGAGTATCGGAGCAGATTTACGTTTTCTCACGTTCACATTCATTATAGACAGCTTTCTCGGCTCGTTCAATGCTCAAGAAATGCAAGGTGTTCCGAGTGCATCTCATTATCCTTCCGCAATCAATGAGTGTGCGGGGCTACATAATGCCGAAGAACGAATCAGAAACCACAAATAGTGAAGAGCCACACACTGCATTATGTGATGCCCAGATTAAGCGATGTATTGCTCGGAAATTGCAAAGTGGTTCGTCAAGTAAAGAAGAGACTATATAATCATTGGGTTATTAATAATTAAAGAGAGCATTCAGCGTCTTCGTCTCACTTGAGGTTCCTAACATATTAAAAAAAAAAAAAAACACAGGATGCGACCAGCGTTTCGAGCATTTCAGCTATCGCTCCGCAGTGATGAGATTGTTGCATTCGCCGATAAGGACATCAACGAACAAATTTTCGAAGCAAAACGCGTAAAGCTAACAAGCCACCACCTTTGTTTCTCAAGTTGTCCATGACTATAACCGGAATGCCAAGACGACTGGAAGCGGCGACGCATCCTATACGCAACATGCAATGCTGTTTGTTTTGGCGCTATCTAGCGACAGAAGCAAGAAATATTGGATATGCCTGGGAGTGGCGGCTGCATTGTTCAAACGTGGGCTATTACTATGGTGGCGCCACTTAGCCTAGTGTCTGAAGCAAGAAATACTGGGTAGGCCACAAAGCCGCCATCGCGTAACATGCCAGCACGGCGGAAGCTACGGCCCTCGCGGGCCAATCGGAATGTGACTACTTATCACCGGGGTGCGCTTTTGCTGCGAAGAAGTATCAAGCTTCTCGCTGCGTCATGGTCCAATCCGTGTGCGGTGTGCTCGCATACGTACCACATATCGAAGCCGTCGGCACGCAATGTGGGACTTATCGTTTACCCTTTGCTAAGATACAACGGGACGTTGTATAACTGTGAGCTCTCACTCTGCCGGCTGGCTATTCGTGTAATACGTAAGCGTATACGAGCGTGAATATGCTTGTCAGGCGCTGCGTGGGAGCGATGAGCGGCAGAGCCGGCGGCGGCGCTTAACTTCCGATACAGATAAGCCCGTCAGTCTGTCGGCCGGACAGAGAAACGTCACGAGGCCTGCCAAAAAAAGGCACCATTACCGGCAGAGGACAAGCGGCGGGGGGCGCCGCGCGCTCGAAGACAATGAGCCGCAGATCCCTGCCCCCGAGGAGGCTCTCATTGTGGACTTTCAATTTGGTCCGTCGGAATAGCTAGATGCTCTCGGGGGAGACAAAACAATCTCGACCCGGAAAGGCAGTCGGCTGTACGGCGCGCACGCCACCCAAGGCGGGACAAGCCGATCCCGTTCCTCGGAACAAGACTCGGCGACGACAACGGCAGCGGGAACCGATAGATTGCCGAGGCTTAGCTGGGTGGGTCAATGTCCGCCGCTACGACATACCGGCGACGTGTGCGACCGAAAGCGTCGTAGAGGCGAGCAGGATTCGATTGTCTCGGAGCCGCGTAGAAATGAATGCCTATTTGGATCAGGAGTGTCAATACTCCGTTTCATATAACGTCCGAACATCCGACGGAGCCAATCAACCAGCACCAAAAGTGCCTCGTCAGGGCGCTCGTCGTCAATGTGCAGTTTGCTATCACCAATCACTCCCAATGAATGCAGCGTCATCCTGCGCGTTTTTGCTATGTACGTGATTGGTTTAGAAGGTCACAGCAAACGCACGAAGAGGACGAGAGTGATTGGCTTTATCGGATCGCATGCTTTGGCTGCAGACGGACTTCATGTGAAAAGGAGTATAGATGTAGGAATTACTTCTGTACCCACTCTCTAAAAAAAAAAAAAAAAAAACCTGGAGCACCTGCTTTATCACGAGGCGATTTACCTTTTTCGGAGATCGCTGGGTGCATGCGGAAACTTTTAGAGAGGGGAGAGAAGAGAAAGGCGCTAGTTTTGGGGGCTCTCTCGTCCGCTCAGTCGCTTAGACAGTGCTGGTTCGCCTTGACTCTCTCCACTGTTTTCGGGGCTTGGCTTCGCGGTCGTCGTGCATCTCCACTGCGCAGCTGTAAGTTGCGAAAATACTAGCAACAAAAATGGTTCAATGCAAGATTTAATTGAGTTCCAGCAGCTTTTTGCGGGTGGTGCACCGAAAGCACCCGACGTAAAACACCCCGCGCCTCTTGCCCAGCATTCAAAAGCCCTCGTTTGAGAAACCTATGGCGCAAATCTCTCGTGTCAGGTAGTTGGATCCTCAACTTGACGGCAGGACATCTGCTTTTAACTTAAATACAGTAAGTGTGCACGCGAGCTTGAGTAACGTAATCATGCCGTACCCGGTACTAAAGCAAAGAATAACTGGATTCAGCGTTCCGTTCGTCAGGCGTGCGCCATATACATTCACAACGTGCGACGTTAAAAAAAAAAAGTACGTTATTGGCAAAACATTTAAAGCGTGCAAAATGGGTTCAACCCTTGCGGCGACAGAACTCTGAAGGAACGCCTTGGCAAGCAACCATGAACTCCCCTGTTCGCAGGGCCCACTTCGCCGGAGGTTCGTAAACGTGCTGAATTCAAGGATAGATTGTTTCTAACATACCGTTCCTTTGACGGTGCAGGCGAATCTTCGCAATATCAAGGCCGGCCGGGTTTCACGCCGTCCGAGTTTGTTTACACGGCCCCGAGTACGACGATGCCCCGTGCGCTCGCGCTTTGCACAGGACGACAAAGTGACGGAACGCAATGCGGAGGGCAAGTTTGTCCGCTTCTTTTTGCAAGGAGTTAGGTGACTTCAAAACGCCGAGTTGGGATTGGCTTTGATTGAAGGATAGTGGGTAAACCTCAAGGCAGCTTGCTTTTAGGTCTACCCACTATCCTTCAATCAGAGCCAATCAGAGCTCGTTGTTCTGAAGTCACCGCAACCTCTGCAAAAATAAGCAGACGAACTTGCGCACCACATAAGCTTGAATAACTTAGGCGCTCGCGAAAAGCGAAATCAGCTGTTTGTTGTGGCAGGGCCTCATAAACGGAGCTAGCAAGCTCCATACAAGGCGGATAGTTGGGTCGGAATCGAAACTGGTCACCATTACTTTCTTAACATAACACTCTGCCTTGAAAGCCGACCCCTTCTTCAGTGGCTTGCACGACGCGACACCGAAGTGACGATTGAGTGACTTCGAGTCGACGAGGAACCAATGCGGCGTCGGCGGTCTATCCATCTTTGAAGGTATACGAAGTCGTCTGTATCGAAGACAGTGGCTTTCGGCAATCCTCCAGGTCGTCCTCAGCCATTTCGAAGAAAAGATGCAAGCCAGACGATGACAGAAAGACACACTCAGAAAGGCGAAAGAAGGAAAAAGAGAACACACGTAAACACACGGACCGGGAGACACGCCAGGCGCTGGCGACGACGACGGAGCGACGGTCCCGGAGCCCCCAAAATTGTTTCGAGCATTCCCGCGAGGGCGCGCCACGATCGTGGCCAAACTTTTTAAAAGGCCCATTGGGAGAGCCAGTCGCTGCAATTTAAGGAGGGAGCTTGGCGAATGTCGAGATACAAAGCATGTTTAGATCTTAAAAATTGGCTGTATATTTGGTCATTCTGTCGAACGTGTTTAAAGACGATAGCTTTATAAGGTCGGTGATGCTCTTAGTTCGGCTTTTCCTAGGGCAGGGTGACCCCTGGTTTTTGAGTGCCTGGTCGTATGTGGTGCTCTTAGTTGCGGTGGTGCCTAGAGCATGGTTTTGTACGAAAACAAAAAAAAACCAAAAACGTCACACCATTGTCTCTTTGTGACGCTGCGCGCGCTTCCCTTCAGCACCAGCCGAATACAAAGCCTTTGCGCTGAATTTTCTGGGTCACCAGGATTTGGAAGCGCACCTTCCCACCCCTTTCCACTCCTCCTCGTTCTGAGCCCTATCTCTACACCACCCGTTTCTTCTCCTCTTTTTCTTGCCCTTTCCACACCTCTCCGTACTGCGCTCTTTCTCGCACCACCACCTGCTTCTGCTCCTCACGTTCCTGCGTACTGGGTTCGTGGTTCAGTCAGCTGCGCACTCGGCTTTCACGCTGGTGACAGGAGTTTGATCCCTGCACCGGTTGCCTATTTTTGTTTTTATAAGATGGTCTGGCGGTTACAGAGTGAGCGATCTAAACATTTGGGCTCACGTGGCCCTTGAGGTTGGTTGGCCCTATAAAGCTACAGATTAAAACAATAGTCTTCGATGTGGCACTGAAGCATGGTCAACCGTCATGCTCAGTGCAACAGCTCTGACTGTTTTTGTCGGTCTATGGCTTAGCTACGCCATTTGTCGAGCTTCCTCCGTGGAGTACAGTGACTGGCTCTTCCAGTGCTTTACGGGAAAGTAGACCCTTCATACTTTTTCTAAACCGAGTGATCACAGTCAGCTTGCACCTGTCGTTTATACCCCCAAAATCACGGCTAGCTGGTTGAAACTGGAAATATCTAGTCTGAACGGTAGGCCTACAACGTGCGGGTATTTGGAACATCGTATGTATAACACAAAAACGGTTTCAATACCGGATAAAGGGTTGGACCAGAATCTAAATATAAATGAGAGACCGTCGTTTTAGTTCCAATACAAAGGCTAATTATTTTTTTAATGGTACAGTAGGGCAGTTGACAAAGGACTGCATTAAAGGGGCCCTGCAATCATATTTAAGCGTCTACCTTTTTTGCGGTTTCCACGTCTCTTGAAGTTCGGGCAAGCCAGCGGGCACGGAGAGAGTAACTAAATATCAGTGCGTCATATTTTAAACGGACGACGCGGAAACCTCCTCCACCGACGAGGGCGACCCGGGGTACCGAAAGCGCGCAAAATGTGACGTCTTTGGTCCTGGGCTTACTACTGATCAGAGCTTCTAAAAGCTTCTTTTTAGTCGAACTACAAAATATAAGTTGCGCAAACCGTTTCAATTATTTATAAAAGTAGTTTTTGTTCAGTATTTCAGATCAGAAAAGAAACGAATGCAGTTTATAAAGTACGGAAACGAGAAATGATCCGTCGACATACCCGCCACCGAGCAGTGGAAAAGGCGGCGCACACTATAGTCGGTTACAAGTTAAGAAGGTAGGAGATGCTCCTCCCACAAACGTGATGCGCCGGTTTCAAATCCCTCCGCAGTCGAAAGAAAAGTTCACTGAAACGCTCCTTGTTCCGCTTCAATGGATAGATAATGGCCACAGAGTGGTGCCAACTTGTATTCGACCCCCACTTTTTAAGAAAGCTACCTTTGTATTCATCGGAGGGGGAAGCGAGCCCCTGAAAGCAGCCTTTGTATCCATCGGAGGGGGAAGCTAATCCCCGAAAGTCGTCTTTGTTTCCATCGGAGGGGGAAGACTCTAATTTCCCTCTCGTGGCTTCCACAATGCTAAGTCAAAGTCGAAAGATAAAGCAAATATGTACAGAAAGGCAAGACCCTCCTCGCGCGTTGGCCGCAACGTCACGGAAACGATGGGACGCTATTGGATGCGGAGGTGGCGGAGGGATATATGATTCCCTTTGAGGGGCATTTGCCGCTACCTTCTTGACTTGTAACCTACTATAGAAAGGAGTAGTGGGATCACGCGCCGACACGGACAGGTCCCGGATGTACGCGGCGGCGCTGCGGCCGTATGGACAGGATGATCCGACCAGCTCCGAGCGTTCCGAAGGCCTTCGGCGAGAAGCTTTGTCTTGGAATTTGGCCGTTTCGCGGTATGGCAGCGCGAAGTAGCTCCCATTCTGAACTGATCTTTACCCTGTGTTTGCTGTCGTTTGTGGCCAATGAAGTGTCATGCCGAATTAGTGTTTAATCGGGCAGCAAATGCAATGAGAGCCGCCCCGGCTGCCCGCTACATACAGCCTATCAAAAACATGCTTTAGTGGCGCCCTCTCGCGCCGTCGACACGGAGTGTGGCAGCCGTGAGCGCTCGCGATGAGCCCACTACCCCTCCTCTAGTTCACGGCCACTCAAGCAACCAAGGACGTCATGAGGGAGGTTATTTTTTTGCTTGTTTTTGTAATTTTAATTTGCCTATAACTTTTAAAATAAAGCGAATTTCGAGAAAATAAAAGTTTTACTAAGTTACTACGTTCAGTGCGCTCAGGTTTGGTGCAAATTAAAAACCAGTAAAAAAGTCCTTGCAGGGCCCCCCCCCTTTAAGCTCTTGTTTTATGACGTGTGCTGCGTCACTCAAGCTACTGACACGAAATAGTAGTTCCGCAAGAATCTTTGCATACACAAGCACCGGCGGAATAAAATTACTGTATGCGAAAGATTCTTATTTGCTGAATACATTCATTATAAGCGATTAACTTAAACATTAAGTACTACTATCTTTACTATTACATCTCGGCTAATAATAATATTAATAATAATAATAGTAATAATAATAATAATAATCAATCATGTTTATTAGAGTGTCCAGGAACAACCTCGCGGTTTGGTGCTGGCACACTTCAAACTAAAAATTATTAAAAATACAAAAACACAATTTTACACGAGACCCAACAAATAATAATAATAATAATAATAATAATAATAATAATAATAATAATAATAATAATAATAATAATAATAATAATAATGGCTTATTTTTCGGATGCGACGAAGTATGATTCGGATCTGCCAAAGCCAGAATTGGCTTGTGTGGCTAAACCTCCTCCACCAGTAGTAAAGTTAAAAAATCAATTAATTTCAACAATGTGAAAAGTGCATCAGGACATGAAACACACACACACAGAAGTTTTAAGAAAAAAAATAACTAGGGGTGTGCGAATATTCGAAATTTCGAATACGAATCGAATAGTTTCTCTATTCGAAACGTATTCGATTCAAAAATTGCATATTCGGAAGTTCCCGAATATTCGGCCAAAGCCGAATATTTGGGAAAAACGGTGAATATTCGCACAAACTGCGAATATTCGAGAAAGTAACGAATAATATGCCTGCCACGCATGCCCCTATGAATATGTTTTTTTCACTGAGAAAGGTGTATAATGCGTGCGTTATCGGTCTGCTCCGTTTCTATATGTCCGATGGCAGCAAGACAGGGTCAGTTTCGGTTTCTTTTTCACCAAGCCCTGTCCTGTGGCACTTTTATAGCAATATGTGATTTAATTGCGCGTTCTATAAATTGATACAATCAAATAAACTTCGAGAATGAAATATAAATATAATATAAATGTCAAGAGTGTTATCTAAAATAAATGTTTGAAAAATAATAATAAAAAAATCTAGATGCGAGCAGAACATTGCATCGCCATTGACCACCACTCCTGCCACTCCCGCGCAGTCAAAACTAGGGATGTCGCGAACCTGCCCAGGTTCGAGTTCAAACAAGTTCGACTTTTTCGAACCTTCAATGTGATGTTGGACAAAGGTTCGACTGAAGTTCGACTTTCGTGTGCATGCGCGAAAATTAAAAAGAGAAAGAAGAAACTAGTTGATTTTATTTGGCAGAGGAAAAGTGCAATATTTGGTGGGTTTATTGGCACCACTGGTTCGCATTAATAACTAATGAAAGCGTTAAAAGTCCATATTTTCGCTTTTATATTGTGTAAAGTAAACATTGGTAAACATTTTATGAAGTATAAAATAAAGTACTTTCTAAATTATTTGTTTCCCAAAAATTTAAATATTCGTGTAGCAGCCGGGCAACACTGTCCATAAGTCGAACTCCGAACTTTAGTGAAATTTCGCAGGTTACCCGTGAAAGGGTCTTTCTACGTTGAACAGTTAATTTTCCTACATGATGATTTGTAATGACTGCATTAATAATAGTATCTTTAGCCTGCTGCAGCCCAGTAAAATGCAGCTGCATTGATTTATTTTAAAAAGGCAATAAAACCTGCTGTTACCTCTTGTTTTGCAATTTTTTATTACTAGACACATATTCAATATTCGATTCGATATTCGAAGCCCCTTTTTTGTCTTATTCGCATTCGATTCGTATTCGAAAATTTCAATATTCGCACACCGCTAAAAATAACATTAAAGCATTGGTCAAGTTAGTGTCCAGAGTTGTTGGTATGTGGATAGTCACATTACATGAAAAACATACACACACACACACATCAAAATATAAAAAAAAGATGAAGCACAGGTCATGTCAAGTTGTCACAGTACTTGAGGTGTAATAAACATCACATCACTGGCCTAAGAAAAACAAATCTTTAAAGCACAGTTTAAGATGCCCAGAAGATGAATCTGGTTCGTACAGGCACACTTGATTTAAAATAGGTCTCGTAGGGCTTGTTTCAAATTTTTTTTCGAGTCCAACTCCAACACTCTTTCAGGGGGACTGTTGAAAATGTCCGGTACATAAAATATTCTTTGTCGTCTGCGAACCTCGTTGACATTCTCGGTACCTCAAAACGAGTGGTATGTCCGAGTGCCCGAGGTACTACTACTACTACTAATAATAATAATAATAATATTAATAATAATAATATTAATAATAATAATAATAATAATAATAATAATAATAATAATAATAATAACAGTATTTATAATGTGCATACAAATATGCTTCCTCTTAAAGTAAAAGAACGCTAAAAATCCTTGAAAGAAAAAGCACATTCTAACGCCTCCTAGCAAAGAGAACTCCAAAGCAACACTTTAGAAGTAATTTACTAGAAGTTATGTGATCACTTGTATAATGCCTAAGGTCCAGCTTAGGTAACCCGAGTAAAATCACAAAAGCGCTTCCAAATCATTCTCTCCGCTCATTTCCGACCCCTCAGCTTTTCTCCCGGAGAGAGATTTGCGCTAACGAGCAAGTGGAGCACTCGCACAAGCCTCGAGGACAGCAGAGGGTGGCGGTGAATAGAGGTGTTTGTGTGTGTGTGTGTGTGTTTTTTTTTGTCTCCTTCTCTTCTGCGTCACACCTCCAAGGTGAAAAGTGTCGCTGACGACGCCTGGCGCAGCCGGCGCCTGTCGTCACGTAAGGGTTACGACTGGGGACACCTTGACATGGCCGCGCCGCCTGCTGCCACTCATAATGGCGCCTTCGCGTGAACCCAAAGTGTCCGTCAGGTAGATCGCGCCTGGAGCGACGCGTCACGCACGCGTGTGATTTCAGATCGACCCGGCATACTAGGCCATCGGCAGGAAGCTCCTGCTCCAGGGTATAAAGTCCGCAATCAGACTGTCCATACGTGAGGCAAGAACCACAGTGCTTGCTGCAGACATGACGGCAGAATCATGTGTGGACAACGCTTAGGGCATATTTGACGCATGTTTGCGTCATACATGATTTGAACATGTCTGTAGACAATATGTGTATTACCAATGTGACGGATTTTGTGTGATGTATCAGCAGCGGTCATAAGCCTGTGTAACACTGCTTATACATTATAGGGGGCATTCACTGGACGCCATATTTAAGGCGATGTATAGAGCGCATGCTCAGAACGAACTCGCAGTAATAGGCTGCCAAGACCGGCAATCTTAATGGTGTGTAATGAAGGCTGCAAAAGAACTGTGGAAGCTCGCTATCAGCACGTGCTCAGCAGTTGTGCACACAGCTATGGCCGCTAGTGAATACTCCCTATACAAAAGACAACCTGGCAGACACATCGGTCACCGCGACATTCGTGTTTCGAATGACGCGTGCCAAGCTCGTCCTCGAACTCGTTGCCATCAGGCATTCGAAGAACAGATCTCGCGGTGACTCGCAATCGAATCTGTTCGCAGACTGTCTTTTGTATGGTGTATACACTGGAACCCCGGCTTTAGGCTACAGAACCTCTTCTAAATTTTTTTCAGGACTCGCCTGCACAATGAGCATAGTGAATGAAGATGGACCGATACGAGAAAAGTCGCTTGTAGTCACAATTGGTTTGTTTTCCTTTTGTTTTTATAACTGTACTTTGTGTGGCCTTTCTTTTTTTCTATCTCCCTTTTTACCACGGTGGAAGAAACTACATTTAGATGATGACTCTCTGTCCGACGCCCCGACCACATTATGTTCGGCACACCGAGCGCGCTTCACTGGCACGGGGTGGTGGTGGTGGTGGTGGTGGTGGTGGTGGTGTTTGCCTGACGTGAGGTTTTTCTCACTGGCTTTTGAAGAGTATAGAAAGGCTTCTGAAGGCTTGTGATGGAAATTACGCATTCTGTACTCGCGGCCCATGTGTACTGTGTGTTGAAATGATGGATTTACGTTTGCGCATTGGCACTGACGGCCTTTTCTCCTCTGCGGTTGCTGTTTTTTAAACGAGAACATTCCGATGATGACTTAGCGTGACAAAAATACTCGTATAAATAGAAAACTTCCCGACACAATCTACTGGGCTTTGAATAATTTAGAGTAATTTAAAATAATTCCGTTAAACAGCTGTCCGACAGTCCGACAGCATGTTTGGTCGCTGTTCCGCAAATTGTTTACACACGTTGCGTGGCTTTATAGGAGGTCGAGGGACTTTTTTCCACCCTGCTCCTGCCTTCTTATTGAAAAAATAAATTATAATAATGTTACATAGAGGGGCCTAAATAATTCTTTACATGCGCAGAAAGGTATTAGCATGAAAAATTGTTTATACATACGATGTCAACTGGTACTGTGGTTCAAACAAACCATGTGAGCAGAAAACATTTTTATCTATGATGACATAGTGACTGAAATGATGACACAGTATGATGACATACTGACTGAAATGATGATACAGTGACTGAAAGTCAAAACGTAGGTGTAGTTATAGGGCATAAATCAATTTTCATCTATACACTCACAATATGATGTCACCCCATCTTACAGGTCTTACAGGTATTACAGGTAAAATGTAAGGTACTTCGGGCAGCCAGGGAAAATGCTCGGAACAGCGTCTACAGATAGCACGGGCTTCTTTGCACCATGGGAGAGAACTTTCCAGTCGAACTCCGCATGATATATCAGTTCGTCGGGAAAATGCTTGGCACAAACATGATCACCAGGTAGTAACTTGCGATCGGCCCTCGGGATTGCACAACGCCACTGCTCCAGGCGAGCGCCATTCGATGGAGCTTTAAACAAGGACACTCGCTCTGCACAGTTCCGGTATCCCGAATTGCAGTTGGGAACGAAACACGTCTTTCCCATCCTTATAGCATAACTTCTTCTTCAAGTTAAGGCTCACCTTCGTGCACGATGGTGGCACCTGTGATCGACACAGCACCCAAGTAAAACACGAGGCCAGCCAGTGGACGCACATCACCACCACACCGTGAAAAATGCGAACACGTTACGCCGCCGACACCGTGGCCGCCGAGGAGGGACCTCATACCCACGGTGCTCATAGCTCAGCGCCCTCCGCGGCGGCACGGAACGAACTACTCCTGGTTCGAGGCTAGCTCCGAACACGATCTGGTCGCTCGCTCCCCGCGGGACGACGACCAGAGTCATCACCTATATGTATTTCTTCCACCGTGCTTTTTACCTATATTTACCTCTTTATTTATAATTATGCTTTTTATTCTTCATTTTACGGCGTAGCAAAGTAGCAACACGCGCTTGTTGACCTCGTATAATAAACGCCAATTTCTCTCTAAAAAAAAACCAACTTTTAGATGGCCAAATAGTGCTAGAGTCTCCATGTCACCCACTTGAAGCCAGGGCAGGAAACAACGCAGAGACGAGTGCTACGTCAGCGTTAGATTGGAACACGAGTCCAATCTGTACCAAGCGCAATCCACCGGTAGCTGAAGCAGAAACTCCAATACGGCCTTGTATCTAGGAGGCGTTGCAGGAAGGTGTCCACTAGTGCACATCAAAGTACTCGCAGGTTAAAGAAGAAGTAGTAAATCGTTATTATGTCGTTATTCGCCCCATGCAACTGTCTGATGGGTTCATTGATTACCCGACCACAAGCGTAATTAGAATTGGGTTTCAAACAATGAGTCATTGCATTTTGGTATTACTTTGGCGTGCATATTTAACTTCCGCAAAATGTCAATATGTTTCTTTTAGCGCGATAAGGAATTCGGCATGCCCCGCTTAGTGCTGCAGATTGCAATTAATTGCTCTCCATCCAGGCTCCTGCTTCCGGGCACTCACTTCCACGTAGTAAGATCCTCCCTCGGAGAACGAGCTTGCTTCTTGTTAGTTAATATTTCGTATTTTCAGTAAACTCCGATAGACCCCGCAAAATTAACCCCCGAGCCGGTTTTATCGAAATTAGGGTAAAGTCAAAAAAAAAAAAAAACGAATTGAATCTCTTCTTTAATAAAAAAAAAAAAAAACCAAAGCATCCCGGGGGAAAAAAAAACTCCAACTGCCATTTCATTTTATGTTTAGTTTGAGCCCTGCCCGCACAAAACTATTCGCGAGGTTACTTTTTTCTTCTAGAACTATACTCGTTTTCACCTCAAGAAAAAAAGAAGCTTTGCGCATTGTTCATACGCCGCGAAAAGTAGTTCTTACAAGATTCGGTTGTTAGAAGAAGAAACGATGCTTTTGGTGTTGGAAACGTGTGCGTCTTGATAAGATAAGATACCGGGTGTTTCAGACAAGAAGGGACAAAAATGTATAAAATTATTGTATTCGAGGTAAAAGGATAATTTTCTCGGGACCGCATTACTCGTGGTGGCGGACGTCAAAAAATGCGCGATACTTACTAATTAGTGTGGTAATTAACTAGAAATTACTAATTAACTTTTAGTGAGTGGAAATGGGCATATGGTTTCACTTGAAACTTGCTGAGCGTCATCGAAAGCCGCTAAATCAGTAATTTTAAGAAAGACTTTAGGTGTGCGAGAAGGGTAGTATAGCGCGCTAAAGTTACCACTCGTGGAGCAGGTACAAGACTGGGGCTCTCATAAGAGGCGGAAAAATCACGCGGGCGCCTTAGCGTCACCACTTGCCTTTTACCTGCTTCACGAGTGGTAACCTTAGTGCACTCCTACGCTTCTCACACGCTCCAAGTCTTTGTGAAAATAACTGATCTTGGGAATTTCGACGACGCTCAGCAAGTTTCTAATTGAAGCCAGATGTCTATTTTCACTAATTAAAAGCTTAATTAGTGATGTTTAGTTAACTATCTCGCCTTTTATGACGCCCGCATCACGAGTACTGCGGTCCCCAGAAAATTATCTTGTTACCTGGAATAGACTAATTTAGGAATGTGTGTCACTCTTACGCGAAACACCCTATATATATTCTAATCTAAATTGCATCCGCATAAATCCTAATTCTCCACATAAAGAAATAAATTATTAATGATCCGCAAGGGACCAGATTTTCTTTACTACGGTTATCGGGGTGAAAGCAAGTATATATACTTGTTTGCATCTCAAGAACCGTAATTCGAGGAACAAATACGATGAAAAAGTTATCACTAGAGTTATAATGTTTTCTCGCATTATGCCGTGACACCCCTGACCACTAGAGTTAATTATAGACAAGACAAAGACTTGTTTAGACAACCTTGGTGCTAAGACAGTAGGACTGCATGATTTTCTACCTAAAGTTTTAAAGGTTGGAAGATTTTCTTTTCTTTATCTACTTCCACAGTTTTTTTTTTTTGTAATAAATCGATATAAGAGGGTGCCCTGCCTAACGAATAGAAGCTGACGTATGTAACGCGAATTCACAAGCATAGGTCAAAACAAAACTCGCTTCATTTTGTTGAGTTGTATATGTTTTACGATCTTAAAGCAATGTGTTCATACTAATTTTCGATTTTTGGACTTGAGGCTTGACTTTTAACCAGAACATGTATGCTGGACTTACGAGCCTAGGGGGAACAAGCCATTACTGTCATTTACATCGGCACACTCAAAACTCGTGAAGAAGGAAATCATTAATCTATGTTTCAGTAAGACTTTAGCAAAGTCCTGCGCTCACAAGACCAAAGAAAGCTTTAATAATCAAGTACTAAGACTCAAGTCTGCGGGGTATCCGGTCACTCTTCTATCTGCGGTAGCCGGGAACCTCAAGAAGTTAAAGAATAAAAATAGTGACGGAACGATAGTGCAGAAGGATAAAAAAGAAAAAGTAGTGGTAATACCATACTTGCATAAAGTATCCCACAACCTTAAAAGATTAGGCTTGCACGCGGGGGTTAACGTCGTCTTTTCAGCAACTGGGAAGTTAGCCAGCCTGTGTAACTAGGTAAACTCCAATTCGAACACGAAAGGCGGACGCAGCTGCCTGAAGAAGCACAAAACCTGCTTCGTTGAGTGTGTAGATGAGGTTGTTTATTCCGTCCCATCATCGTGTGGGCGTGACTATGTGGGTCGAACGGGCCGCTGCCTGAATGAATGATCGAGGGAGCACCGATACAGCGTAGATAGCGTGGTATCAGGGAATCTCGGAGTGCACTGCCGAGATTGTGGCTGCACTTGACTGCTTGCTGACTGGTGCCGTATTAAACAAAAACAAAATCACACGAGAAATGCTTGAGGCCGAAGAAATTGGTAGACTGGGCCTGCAGTCTGTCAGCGCACCCTTTGTATCTTTGTCAGATAAAGAATTTCTGCTCCTTGGCCAGGGATGACTAGTCTTAGATGATGCGATGAGTGATGTCACAAATTTAGCCTTTTCGCAATATGTGTCTGTATATTTTTCATAACTTCGTTTTGTTGGCACCGGTATATATATTGAGTAACAACGAAAATAAAGTTCAGTTGTAAGTAGCGCTGTCTTTTCCTTTCTGTCCGTTGTCTTGTTGCGCCTTTTAACCATTACCAATTTCTTGTTTTTAGTTTTGTGTATTTTTACCACGTACCGCATAAACTTCCGCATTACTGCAAACAAAGGGTGGTTAAAAAAAAAGGCGCGTTTGTAATAAACAGTCTTAAACATGTATTGAATGCTATAGTAATGCCAACTACCTACAGAAAAAACTATACCAGACTCATTCTGGTCTTCAGCTGCGTTCAATAGTAAATCGCGCTCTTTTGAGTTCATGTTTGCATTATATAAACTTTAAGTTTCTGTGTGTTCTTTCTTATGTTTCAGTGAATATTTTGGTTTACCGTACTCCGCACCTTGTCTTGAGACACATCCAGTATGATATTACACCTTATGTTTAGATCCTCTTTTCATCATCTAAAGTATCAGTTTAGGACTTGATCTATAAATGTTCAAAAAAAAAAAAAGGTTTCGATTTTTCTAAATTTTATGTAACGTGTTTTTGTGTTTATTCATTCATGCAAAAAATTTGAATTTATCGCGCAAATTAATGGGAGTCCGAGGTGCCGCTATTTATATTGCCCTGGAAGTCTTGGCATCTTCATTGCACCGACACTGGTAGCAGTTCACTATGTTTGTTTGCATCATTAAAGCTTTTAATTTATGTAGCGAAAATTCTGAGTCAATTGTAAAATTACGTGTACATTTACGCGTGTTTTCGTACCACAACGTTTCCCGAGAGGTGGTTTTGTCACGGACTTGCGAAGTTGGTGGGTAATAACTGCCGCAAATAGCTCTGCTTTCTCTTTTTTCTTCTTTTTTTTTTATTACGTGATACATTAGATGGTTTGTGTAGATGACATGTCACATTATGGAAATGGCGACAATTGCATTACTTCAGCCCTCTTTATCTTAGAAAACACGCCATTGTAAGGCACCCTACTGCGATTCTGACCTTGAAGAAAAGAGCTACACGTGTTGTTTTCGCGTCCTTGTGCTTTCGGTTAGCTGAACAATTTTACTCCTACCTCAGCGCGCGAATTGCGCTTGCTTAGACGGTAGAATAGACATATGCATCCTCGAAGGATTGGGCAAAAATCCAAAATGTAGAATGTTTCAAATTTCTCAGCGAAAATATGCGCAAAATTTCAATCATGGAAGTGCTGTTAAAAAGCACGAGCTTTCCCGTTTCAGGAATCCCCGACTATTCAGGCATATTCATGCACGGCCAGGGTAATACTTAGGGTTCCTTGTTTTCGAGATTCATTTTCTTTCAGTTCGTGGTTTTTATTTTCTTTTAGAGAATTTATTTGCAACAAATTCGGTGTTTTTCGATGTCAATTTTTTGTGTCGGACAAAGACTCGGTGTTTCTCGCGCCAAATGTAGATAAAATAAGACACGGGCATGAGATTACTCAATCTCCAGGCAACATGCACGTACCTGAACACTTAAAAAATAGACCTGGTATCAATAAAAAAAAAAAATAAAATAAGGAGAGTGGTTCCACATAAAAAACAGCATCGCTGTGTTCTGATTTAACACACACAAACACACACACACACACACACACAAACACACACACACACACACACACACACATACACACACACGCACACACGCACACACACACACACACACACACAAGCTATAGATATGCATAATGTTTCTGCGAAGCTGTAGTTTTTCATATTCAAGGACCACTCGAATTTGGGGATTTTCGGTTTTCCCTAATTTTAATAAAGCCGGCTCCGGGACTAATTTTAGGGGTTTATCTCTACTTCCCCTAAAACACGGAACCCTACTTCAAGGATATCAATACTTTTGATTACATACCCTGCCTCGGACATTTGATGCCTTTGGTGAAGTACCGTATTTACTCGACTAATAGACGCACTGTTTATGAATGAAAGCCCACGCTTCTATTTTTCCGCGGGGCTTACAGATATTCAAATATAGCTATCGACCAGGTCGGCGAATTACTGGTAAGGTATAACGTCCTCAACCAAAAATTATATCTGCGTAGGTGGCATCAGAGCCATTGAATAAGATATCTCTTTAGAGATTCCAGCCATAAATAGGTGTATGGATGCTTAGAGGTGTACCCTTTATAACGGGCGGTTGTTTATAACGGGCGGTTGTTAGAAGCCCACCCTCCCACCCTCCCCCCTCCCCCTCCTCCCTCCCCCCCTTAAAAAATATGATCCCTCCACTCACCTTTCTAAGCCAATTTGCTTTCTGTCTGCAATTTTGTAACTATCACCAGGCAATCTGAGATATTGCCAGGATGACCTTTGAGGGATAGAGCGAAAAAAAACTAAAAACATCACCCCCGCCTCGTACCCCCCTTCTCCCCCCCCCCCCCCCCCCCTTGGGACGAAGTCGCCAGTTTTCCTCATGTTGGTGCGTCGAATTAGTGTTGGCAGTTGTCACCAGCTTTTACAGACGTGCATGGCGAAAGATGCCCACAGTGCTTTCCGTCATCTTAAAAATTTAGCAGTAGATGAGTTATCAATAGGCACCATTTTCAAGATCAGTACACTCTCAGGTAGATAATAAAGGTTTCTCAAAGATTTGCCGCTGTGCGACCCGCGTCGGCCATGTCTACGCTCGCACCGCCCTCTCTTAATCGTCGTTCCAAGCCGCTTGCGTGCTTAGTTTCCTTTCCTTCCGCTCTCCCGGGGTGGCGGTCCCGTCCCGCGTGTCGAGTTTCCTCCGGCTCCTCGGGGCGGGTCTGTGTCGCGTTCGAAACAGCTTCGCTGGTCGTCCACTTGCACGAACTAAAATGGCTCGTAATCTTCTTTTTTTTTTTTTGTAAAGCGTGAAATTGCGTTTCTAGGCTCACACTCTTAACAGCGTCTTAGCTTTGACATGTACTTCGACGGCGTTCGAATTATGTTTGTTTCTTTGTATTTTCCTCGTGATCTCGTTCCGCAGCAGAGCGGGCACGCTTCTACATGTGTGACAGTTTGAGACCCTCAAGATTGTACTACCCAAAACAAGTCCTAACAAGTTCGTTTTCGCAGTGCCCTTAGAGCAACGCAGGAGGCACATTGGAATGGTCTATGGGAGTGAACGCAAAAGTAATGTACAGGGTGAGATTTAGCAAATGAAACCTGGTTTTTCGGCCTCCAAAAAGGAACTACGCGTCGCAGAAAGCTAAAACTATGTGAGAACGTACCGCTAGTGGTGGTGATGGAACGCGAAACTTTGAGAAAATAATATTACCTTAACTAAAAAACAAACTTTAGAAAAAAACTGAAAAAAAAAATATGAGCCGATGTTCACCTAAGCGTACTATTGATTAAATTGAAATTTGAGATTGTGGGCGCGTCTACGGCAATTATTTCAGTAAAACAATTTGTCAACAAGAAAAGAAAAAATTTTTCCTTCTAGCTGAGAAGTCCTTTTTTTATTAAAATAATGCTCCAGGAGCCCACAATCTCAAATATCGGTATGATGCAAATTATGGTGATGTGGACGTCGGCTCATAGAGAAATTTTCTTTTTCTTTTGTATATTTTAATACGGGTTACTTTATGTTCTTAAATTTCCGTAACGTTTCCTCACCTTTAGCGTCACATTAAGACGGAGTTTTAGCGTTCAGCGATGCGTAGTTCATTTATCCGGGGAAAAAAACGGTTTCATTTTATACAATACACCCAGTATATAATCAAAAACGCTTTACGATCCTTCATTTGTAGGGAGAAGAAAATCTTCATTCTGCGATCCCCGCGACTGTAATCAACGGCATCGACCGTATTGTTAGCGACTTGTAGGCCGGGTCATAAACAGCCCGTATCGCCTCCTGAATTACTACCTCGTGGCGGCGCGAACAGCGGCGATCGGCGTGTCGATCTAGTGTCGGGGCTCTGCCTCCGCTCCTTGATCCGGTGTGCCTCCAACGTGCGTCCCGCACTGGCCGACGAAGCTGCGATGGCGGCCTTCGATTCGTCGGCATCGATCACGCGCTAACTTGATTTATATTCGCCGTCCAGAATGGGAGCGGACCGACCTTCGCCGTCTGTCCATAGTCCTCGCACTTGTCCGTGACGGCCTTTATGTGTGAGCGGCAACAGTTTGTAGTCCATTCGCTACAGTCACCGAGAAATCAACGAAAAGATTTATAGGACCACATTGATACGGCGTACGGAGCATTTGTTTGCGCATTTGCGAGCGTTTTTCGCGTCCTTTCTTACTCTCTTTTTTTTTTTTTTTCTTGAGCAATGCTTTGATATCGCTTCATTTATCTGTAAGGTTGCCCTATACTTCTTTTTCCTTTCGTAAATTTGTTTATTTAAGGTCACTAGCACCTGCATTAATCAAAACATAGTTGCAAAGAAACACCTATGAACGTGATTTTGCGAGAAAAATCTGAAACGGGAGTGTATTATTCGTGTTCACAAATGTATTATTCGTTCATTTCTCTTTTCTTCGTGGATAGAAAAAATCACGACACGAACGTATTTCGAAAGCATTTCGTAACTATAGTCTGCATTCGTGTTTCTCTGCGGCAAATCTGACGGAAGAGCATTACTTCTCTGCGTATCACTTTTATGCACATACGCGTAATGTAGTACCCCAGAACGAACAGTTGTGTAGCTCAAAGTAGCCTAAATGTGGTAGTACCCGAGGCACAACCGTGATAGCTCGTCTTGGTACACCCAGCTACCATGTATATTGAATGGCCCGCAGCGACAGTGATGACCAGTCTCACAAAGGCAGTATTAGAAAAACAACAGAGACACGAACCAAGATGCGAATGCCGCTGTCTTAACGTCAATATTCTGATGTCACGAAAAAAAAAAACTCATCAAAGGCTCATCTTTTGACATTCGTTCAGGCATCGCGTGTCTCTCTGTAATTTTTTTCGCGCGACATTAGAGCGTCTTCAGCGACAGTTAGGTGATCTGTTCTTGAGGGCGACAGTTGCCCTCCATAAGTATATGTGGCAGGCGTTTATGTGGTGCAATGATGGCATTGCGCGTTAATATTTATTTATATGTCAAGAAAGTCAGGCAAGTCTAAAAATAGCGACATTCTTTGAAGTGCCGACTGCGTGACGGTTCAGATCCAACGAAGCGAATGGCGGCGCAAAGCGGAAGAGGGAACCTAATTACGCCGTTTTGATCTTACGAAATGTGCCTCGTCATTTGTATTATTACTTGTAAAAAAGAAGCAACGAGGGACTTTTGATAAGGCAAATCAAGCAGGGCAGATTCACGGCGCATTCACTGTGCCTGATTGGTCGAGTCGGCGACATAACAAACGCACAACAACGACGAGCACCACGACGATGCAATTTTAGCGCTGGTTCATTGGCTTCATCGGATCGTAGCCTTGGCTGTGGTCGGAATTAATGTGAAACGTACTATACCGCAATTCTGACTCAAAGTTTGCTTGTTTCATTAAAGTATCACAATAACACGTGAAATCTGGGGCCGGGCCTCGATTAAAACCTTTAACGCGATTAATCGCCATCTTTTAATCGATTAATTAATCATTTAGACGGTCTCCTTTATTTTAATGCAAAATATATTTTAAAAAAAGGTTTTAAAGAATGTTTTTCTTTTCATTTTTGTTTATTATGGGACAAACGGCGCAATATACAATTTGGATTTCAAATCAGCCTCGCTGAGGTTGATTGGGTGAGAACAGTTCAGAGACACTCGGCACTCACAGGTTATTACTTCAGCTGCATGAGGCAAAAAGATTCGTTGACATTCCCCGGGAAGAGGGACCTCCTTTGATTGTTTACAGCAGTATCTGCTGCGCTAAACGCATACTCCAACGGGGTTGAAGTGACCGGGACACCTGCAACCTTCTGCAATTGTCTTCTTACAAATCTCGCCCCTACAGTTTACTTTACACTAAAATTTCACCTAAAGTTAGCCTTTCATACAGATGCACTCGTCCACGTCTAGGTGGGGAAAGCGTTGAATTTTTACTTTCCTTTGGTTGGTCAAACTTTTACCGATTAAACAGTTAAAAATATTAATTGCAATTAAACCATTAATCGATTCACCAGTAGGTCAATCGATCAATTGCCCAGCCCTAATAAAATAAAATAAATCCCAGTACGGTCTATTGAAATTTGTGTTTATTATATTGTGAAGCAGATACCGCTTTCAGATAATACAAGAATTCGTAGGCAGACGCCTTCATATCATGCATCAAATTAAAACAATTGAAAAAAACTGAACATGGTAATTGCTTACACGGCGAGAGGTGGGTTTGCCCTTGGGATATAAATGGCATTAGTTTAGCGCAATAGAGCAGCGTTTTAGCCAATACAGCATGACTGCAAATATGTATTTTTTTATGTGTACCACGCGGTATTACACGAGCAGGGGAAAATGTTGAATTTCGAAGGAAGACTCGTGTTTTTCGCTGTGAGCTTTCGCTCCACGTGCTCTGAGCTGCGGTGCGACAAGACACCCGGCCACGGTACAGTTTTTAGAGCTTAATTTAATTGCTAAAATAGCGCACACCGCTACTAATAACCAAATAAAGAAAAATATAAATTATTTATATCGTGACGACGACTGCGTCATCACCGCATGAGGTACGGCCAACACCACGTAGAGGAATGAAAGCCTCCACATGGCCTCCTCCCCCTTCGTGAAACAGAGTCGGATGGCGCTAACCCGGCTACTGGGCCCGAGCCCGACCTTCGACGCGCTGATTGAACGCGAGCCCCAGCCGAATATTGACACAACACTCGTGCCCAATCTCACACCTCGATCGATCTGACTGTGATGACGCGTGAGGAGGCCTTCTGTCTAGGTGGTGTTAGCATGGCGCGCCTTAGCGCTCGGTGCACTCATGAGCTCGGGGCTCCAGGCCTGACTCCACGGGCTTTCAAAATTAGTTTCCGATTCAGCAGCAGGCACTGCTTGTCGTTCCTGAAACCTCACAGAAACACACTCACTATATTTTTATTTGCTAAGATCAGGTCTAAACGAACACTATAAATATTTCAATATCTTGAATTTTCTATGAGTAGTCATTTCATCCATGCTTGCAAGCCATAACAAGCACATCTTAGCATTTTCGAGCCATAGTTGGAATTTTTGTTTTTAATTCACATGTTATTTATGATATGTGTAATTTGTTTCATATAAAGAAATTTGTCTAATAAAGTACCAACTCCGGAGCTATGCTCGAGGGAATACAATACCCTTGAATGGCGAAATAAGTTTATTGGAGTATGCATGAGCACTCGTTTCCCAAAGCAGACAAATATAACTGTTTGCCTACAATCTGAATGTTAAATTTTACATTTATATTTCAATTTTCTATTGCCAGATGCTTTTGTATATCCATATATAGATCAATGCGATTAGTATCCCGGTAATTTTTACATGTATGAATTTTGGTGTTCGTGTGCAAGTCGTTAATATTATATTTAAGGAAACAAAAAAATGTTGCAGAAACTGGTAGCAAGGTCTAAAAACAAAATCTTTCTGAAGCCTCAAATCGCAGTACATATCGCGCTAAGAAAGGAAACTTTTTCAGGCATTGCTTACGCTAAATATCTTGGCGAAACCTCAGACCCCATCTGGAGGCTTCTAATACCCCGGTCAGATGGGCTACTTTAGTGCACTTCAACGGAATGCACTTCGCCTTTGGTGTCACTTGTGTAGTGTGCTACACGGCTTCTTCCTGAAGACCACACTCCGCTTCAAGTGAGTTTTCTTCTTGTTTTTTGTCCTCTCTTTTTTTATCTTGCCTTGTGAGGATCGATCAGTATCATCCAATTGGCCTAAATATTGTCAATTAACGTACCGTGGTCTTGTAACGTGTCTTTATTATAAAATATTAAATATTTCTGAAACATTTAAGCCTTAACTTGAACATTTTATGCGTCTAATAGTACTTTACCCATCGCTATATTTATTATTTCCTAGTGACACCAATTTATTCCTTGTGGCACGAAAACACTTGAAGTGACATTCGGTGAGCTGAAGTGCACTAGGTTGAAGTGCACAAAATTAGCCCGTCTGACAGGGGTATAAGAGGTTCCTTCGATGATTGTTTTGTTACGCAGGGTTCGTCTTTTCAAATTAATCTTTATATAGTTTGGCAATTTTAATTTTTGCTAACTTATATTCTAGTTTTTATGAGACCTGCTTGCTTTGGGCCCAACTACCGTTTCAGTGTGTGTGTGTGTTGTTGTTTTTCAAGTGGAGAGGGCGTGTTTATGATTCAGAAGTATGAACAGTGTTTAGAATAGTAGGGGAAGAGATCTTTTGTTCAAGTTTGAAGGTGGATGAATGTTTCCTTATCGCGTTGACCTGTAAAGGTTGTCAACGTTCTTGCATTGTGTGATGAAGACTGTGGCTCTTGCATTGTGTGATGAAGACTGTGGCGCTTGAACTGTATAGACTTTGTCCTTTTGTGTTGGTGGAGATGACCTTGAGATTGAAACTACAGGGTGGAACAAGGAGACGGCAGGCTCTTTAAATCGACCGGAAAATTCGGTTTCTTAACCTATCGCGCTACGACTTTGTGCAGCGTTGCCCACAGATGGTGCATTTTTTTTTGTAAAATTTGCAAAGAACGAACTTACCTGAGGAAAAAGTAAAGAAAGAAAAAGGCTTAGCTCCTATGGAAACGCAGCGACGCCACCGGTCTTCAAAGAGCACGGCGCCGTTTCGTACGGGAGGCAAGAGATGGCGCAAGCGGTCGCGACGCCAACTGCCGCCAACGAACGAGCAGACGACTCCAAGAGCCGGCGTATTTAGCAGACAAGGAACTGCAGTTGCTTGTTGTTACCGCGCCTGTTTTTGTTTCTGCGACTGTCGCCGCCTGCGGAACGCGCGCCGCTTTTGAGTCGAAAATATTGTCTGCTAAAGACGCTGGCGCGCCGTATGCTCGTTCGTTGGCGGCGTTCGTTGCGCCACCTCTTGTGTCCCGTGGGAAACGGTGCCGTGCTCTTTGAAGACCGGTGGCGTCGCTGCGTTTCCATAGGAGCTAAGCCTTTTTCTTTCTTTACTATTTCCTCAGGTAAGTTCGCTCTTTGAAAATTTTACAAAAGAAATGCACCATCTGTGAGCAACGCTGCACAAAGTCGTAGCGCGATAGGTTAAGAAACCGAATTTTCCGGTCGATTTAAAGAGCCTGCCGTCTCCTTGTTCCACCCTGTATATAAGGAGGTGGACTAAATAAACGAGTGAGCTGAGTTTGAGACGTCATCCTGCCTATTTTCTGTCCCTTCTACGTTTTGATGTTTCTTCTCTACCCCAGTCTCAGATTAATTCAACATGGTTAATATTCACCAGCTCGCCTGCACCCTTACGACTTTTTTTTACATAAGGACGCTTTTCGGGAGCTGAAACGACGGCTGACAAGTACGCCGATCTTTAGACTGCCGGACTTCCAAAGAGATCTCCTGCAGTCTAAGGATCGGCGTTGGAAGGACGCTATGATCTGAAGCATCCGTCCTGAGCACGCCTGATAGGAAGGACCTAGTCCTTCCAACCAGGCGTACTCAGGACGTATGCTTCAGATTATAAAGTCTAGGTCTTACAGACAATCCGTACAGTGTACAGTACAGTGCACACTAGTACAGTGCAGTACACACTAGTACAGTGTACACCAGGGCCCGTTTGCTCGAAGCTGGTTAACTAACCGCGGTTAACCGGATTTCCCTACGAGGGGGAATTTTAGGTCATGTGACCGGCAGGGTAAGGACGGCGGGGAAACATGGCGGTGCCCCGGTGAGTGAGCGCCGCTCGCTTTGGAACTAACACGTCGTTGTAGCTGCAATATCGGGCGCGTTTGTCAGCAACGAATGGTGCAGGAGGCTTTCGATTTGCCTTACCTCACTTAAAACGCAAAGCATGAGCAATGACCTCGCCGCATTTTTTAGATAGTCTTTCGATTATGGCAATTCCTAAGCCTAAATGAACGCTATAGTTGTCGGCATGGCAACGTCTTTGAAAGTGGATTACCTTGACTCAATTGGCCGGGTACTGATAGCACACAAAAGCAGACAGCGTCCCCATAGACCTTTTGCTAAATTTTCCAAGCACCGAGGTGCATGCTACGAGTGTAGTTACACGCGCTGCGCGTGCTGGCGTCTGCAGTAGTAAGTATTCTAAAGCAAAAAGCCTACAACAAATTTTGCCGTGCACGCGCGTTCGACAAAGATTTATTATGATTATTTACTTCGAATATTTTATAAGTGGAAGGACAGTGCACGCGGATCGTTGAATTACACTTCCAGTGTTCTCCTCGATGTCAGGGTAATTTACTAATAGGTCAATTTTCACTGGAACCGAATTACAGGTTTTTCCATTTATGACGGTGCTATATACAGTTCTTACATGCTGGCCAACCATACTGCCGGTGTAACGCCCGCCTTTCACTGCTCACTTCTTTCTCATCGTTTCTAGGACTGAACTTCGTCGTCCTCTTTCGAACTTGGAAGGAAATTTCAACGAGACTTGTCTTCACTTCAGACAGCCAAATATTTAGAAATTTTAAAAACAAGGGTTAATTTAGTTTTACCTTACCGATTACCTGTACCACGAGCAATAAAAATTGTTTCTTGAGCTCAAATGTATGCCGCGCTGTGTCGCGAAAACGGTAGCGCGCATTTTTGGGTCCCCCCCATTTCGGGAACCTTTCCACGGAAGCCACTTATATTCGCTACAGCCAGGAGGTGACACCAGCTACCACCCCATAATAAAACACGGAGCTATCGCTCATCCAGTCCTCGTCAAACTTGGCTAGGTACTTTTAGGTACCTAGTAGGGAAGGGCGGTTAACTTTTAACCGCGGTAAGAGTTAACCGGCTTCGAGCAAACGGGCCCAGGGCGTGGACTGAGCTCTTGGTTGGCGATCGTATTTAAATTAGAATTTTTGTTAATGGAATCAACATTTTCTTGAACCCGAACCTGTGACACTTAGCTTCTTTCAACAAAATCATAACAGACTCCAGCGTATTGTTTTCATCTTTTGACTCACAAAGCTTCACCGAAAAAGACATGTACTTTGCTTACAACTTTGCTACTTTATCGCAGCTTTGAGGTTTGAATAAATGCGAAAAAGCAATGCACTCGCGATTCGCAATGTTACCTAATCGTATAGAAAGAGCCTAATCAAGAAGATACAAGTCCAAGTTTCAAGGCATCCAATTAGCCAAAAGTCCTCGCACACGGTCGTATGTACTTTATGTACGTGTTTGTGTCCTCTTATTAAATTTTCTAGTTGAAAGTTAGAAACATAATCGCATTTTCCGTGTTTTTTTATAAAGTCGGACCTTACAGCACGATATTTGTTTGGTCACTTTGACAGTTTTATGCAGAAGTCGTATTACTCTGTAGAGAAGTGAAATATTTTCATGCAAATTTTTCTTCGCAGGTCCACTGTAATGACGTTTGGAGGGCGGAGGAGGGGACCTTGTCATTCAGGGGTATTCATGATAGGATCTCCAAACTGAGGCCCGAGGCTAACCGGGTAATAAAACGTCGTCAATAAGTAACAGTATTGAAGAATAAGTTTCGACAATTTTTTTACGTCTTCTTTTTTTTTTTTGTCGGCATTTCGTTAATACGACGGAGCCTTCTCGTCAAAATTAACACGGTAAGACGGGCCATCGCTTTTGATCAGCTGCAAGCCGGTGTGAGTGACCGCTTAGACGACTGCTCCATCCCTTCCCGCTCGCGAGGTGACGTGCTAAAAGCCCATCACCGTATGATTGACCGCGGAAACGGTGTTGATCGCATCAACAGCTACTGGCGTATAATAAAGGCAAGGTTCTGTCTGCCGACAGTGTACTGACGTTTATTTTTTTTTTAATGAGAGTGTAGGTGAGTTTGCACCAGTTGCTGGCGTGTATAAGTGACTGAACCTTGCCTTCATCAATTTGTATGAGTGGCGTCGACTAGCGTTAGTTGCGCAAGGGCGGTCTCAGTTTCTGTCTTTTGTGTTGACCTGTGTTTTCTTTTCTTTCTTTTTTTATTCGCAATACTTTACAGGCCCAATTTGTTGCAGCTCGTTTAGAGTTTATTATATAAAGTGTTGACAAATTAATAAGAAAATATTTTAGAATGCGCGTAGTAGTTTTGCGATAGATAAAAAAAACTGCACATCGTTTCCTACACACCCAGTAGTTCTGATTGAAACCGCGTGGGCAAATATCACTTTTGTTGTAGTCATCAATAGCTCATGATGAGGATGAGGATGAGGATAATAATAAACTTTCTTTCTAGATTCAAAAACACACATGAAAGCTTCTATCTTGCCTATATACTAATAGGCAAAATAATCAAATCTTTAAATAGCTGATGTTTGGAAGAAAGAAAGAAGAGTTGTGTTTTCCTAAATGCAAAATTAAACTACGCATCGACGAGGGCTCAATCTCCGCCCAGATATACTTGACTCAATGAAGACAGGATGTAGCCTTTTTAAGTCATGTTTCTTAATGCAATTCATAGATATGGTAAGAAAAAAGACAATTTTAACATAAACCGGAGGCAGTATTGCGCAGTGAAACAGAGGGAGAGGAGGACGCGAGAGTGCTCGGTGACATTTGAACGCCGAGCTCTGATTGGAACGATTAGAGGGTAGACCCAAAAACTAACTACCTTTGTCGCCAATGCACTCGTCGAACGCGTTCGAATGTGCGAGCCAAACGCCGGACACCGGCGTCCCGCCTTCTAACGCGTTCGACGAGTGCAGTGGAGACAAAGGCAGTTAGCTTTATCTCTACCCACTAATCCTTCCAATCAGAGCTCGGCGTACTGACGTCACCGCACCCTCTCATTTCCTTATCTACCTCAGTTTCTAAGCCCCTAGATTCATCTGAACTCAACCAATAGACCTTCTGCTATTGGCGACGCGCGCGATCGAAAGCGTTGCTGTGGCTAGCCCGCCACGAATGGCCGATTGCTGACTATGACGTCAGCAAAGGATTTCTCTTCGACGGAAATAAGAGGAATGGAAGAACTTAAATTTTGACAGTGTTGGCAGTGCTGCTTTCAGAACACAAAGGTTTAAAGCTTCCACCATGTTAATTGCAAACACCATCGAACTTGTTGTTCGCAAGGTGATGCCGTCAGGAGAGGAAATCGTGGGAGGGCGCCAAAAAAACATTTCGCCACTAATACTACCCAAGCACCAACGTTATTAAACCACTCAGTTGGGAAACTGCCATAGAGACTGCCTCCAAAAAGTGGCCCCGATCTGTCCACCAGCACCGAGCTAATGACGAACACAACGCCACCATTTCTCCCGCAGCGGTCATTGAAGGAACCACACGTCACTTCTATTTTGGCTTTAATCGGCCATTTAGGCGCCGAAACAGATACAGTGGAAGAGGTTACAGGGGTGCCACCCCCGTCTCCCCAGCGGACGCGCCGCGTCTTGCTACCGAAGTTAAAATGCACTAGGTCGGGACGCGCCACCTGAAAGCGCCGCTGAGGCATGGTTGTATAAAAACAATATTAATTGTGCCACAAAACCTTGCAAACTAAAGATTTTAAAAACATCGCGTGACCTTCATTTTGTACTAAACTCCAATAAATTTCATACAAAAATAGTCTTTTCCGTTTGTTTCTACGCAAGAAAAGGCTTTCTAAAAGCTCAAGGTGACCACAGTACAGACAAATGACAAAGAGTGGCGCTGTTGTCCCATTTAGCTCGGTCTCGGTGGACGCCAGCGGCCCAGGTTTTGACGGCGAGTTTCCCAACTGAGTGTTTTACCGCCGAATTCAGAAACCTCACTCGAACTACACTCAAACTTAAGGGCCCCTCCACTTCCTCGAGGAAGGCGCGAGGGCCGGCGCTGGCCAATCGTGACGGCGGGTCCGTCGTCGCGATTGGCCAGCGCCGGCCCTCGCGCCTTCCTCGAGGAAGTGGAGGGGCCCTTAAGTTTGAGTGTAGTTCGAGTGAGGTTTCTGAATTCGGCGGTTAGTAACGTTGCCAAGCACCAAGGAGCGTGCGCGAGTGTAGTTATAAGCGCTCCGCGTGCTGACTTCTGCAGCTTTATCAGTTCTAAATTTAAAACTAACAAAACAAATTCCAAATGACTCGTGCGCTCATCATCGTCTTATTTTTAGTTATTTACTTCGAATCTTTTATACAGATAAGTCGAGCGCGTTCAGCGCGTGTTCTTACGTTCCCAGCATTCCCCTCGATAATTTGGTAAGTTGGCAAAATGTTCATTTTATTGCTCTGATTTGAGCACGCAGCGTTCTACACAGTGGAACTAAATTTAAGTCATGAGTGTAACAAGTAAGGAATTAAAGCCTGTTCACACATACAGCGGAGCACTAAGTCAGCGCAACGTGAGCGCTCGGAAGAACCCTCATGTGGCGCTTCCTAGCGCGTCACTTAGTTCTAATATAGCGCGCGATTCGCGCTTTCGTAGCGCCTTGTTAGCGCTTCTTGTACCGCGGTTACTGCTGCGGATTAGCGCGTGCACTGCGGTTCCGGTTCCTGTGGTTGGGTGTGGATCAGCAGTATCATGGCGGACATGTGGGACGCTGAAATAGAAACGCGACAAATGATGTTGCATACGCAATTAGTGCATATGTGTGTGGACGGCTTAACGCCCAGAAGAGCCTTTTGGGTGCGCGAAATGTTTCGCTACCGAGATACCGACAGGTGCCCGTCGGCATCTCGGTACCAGATGAGCGCTGCTTCCTGCGCTCATAAGGTGCTAAGTTAGCGCTCGGCTGTATGTGTGAACCGGGCGTTAAGTGAACCATGTATCAAAAAGTCGAATGCTGATTAAGTCACAGACAGCTTAAGGGCGGTAAGGTATGGACAGGTACGATGTTCTTCGTTTCACTCTAAAGAATGGGGAGGATTGTGACACCCCAGGGACAATATATGGTCAATTGCTAATTGATTCAACAATATGCGAACAATTCAGAGCCCCATTTTCACGCTTATTACTTGGCTTCGAAAGCATTTAGCTAATTGACGCGAAAGTTGATGGTACGTGGCCATCAACATCTCACTGCCTAGAACGGCTGATATAGGAATAATTCGAAATGCCTTTATGACACCGAAAATCAACGATCGTTCGCGCTGTCGTTGGAAGGGGTTTGGTTAGGCCATTTCCTATCGCCAGCATTAAAGGAGCTAGGAGGGCACGAACTCCAAATGGCTATTCTCATGCCGCTCGTCTAAATAAACGCGCTCTCGCCGCAATCGTGAAGGCGTCTAGCGAAATCTATACTTCGTTTCACATTAAGACCGACCGCAATCAACGCTACAGTCTGATTAAGCCAATCAAGTCGCACCAAAAGTATACTGTCACGGCGTTCGTCTTCTTTGGGCATTTTTATATCATCGGCTAAACCGATCACATACATTAAAAAAAAACTGTCAGCCTTTCCACTCTGAGGAAGAAGGAAGAGCAGCGGAGCTGTACTATATGCCGCCATCTACTGAGCGACGACGGCCACCCGACAACCGGCAAGCCGGTTGTCTGGTTGCCTCCGTCGCTCATAGAGGGCGGTAGCTATCCAGAGCGTTGTGTCGAGATTTATTTGTTCCACAGACACGAAACTGGGGAAACTAGCCCTTAACAAATCCGCTCTTAAAAAAAAAAAAAAAAGACGCAGGGTTACGTTGCATTTACTGCGCGTGGTTGGATTAGCCGGTGACAGCAGACGCACAGAGACCACGAGCGCCATGATGATATACTTTTGGTGCCGATTGATTTGCTCCATCGGATAGTACCGTTGGCCGCGGACTAACTTACTAAAGAGTTTTGGGGAACTGTTTATGCACATCCGTTACGGTACGGAAGGCCTTCCGGTACGAACTGCGCATAATGCTACCGCACAAGACTCGCGCATGCGCAGTTCGAACCGGAGGGCCTATCGTACCGTATCGGATGCGCAAAAACGGTTCCTTAAAACTCTCTAATATGGAACGGAGTGTAGCGATGGCTTCGCCTTCGAGATTATGGGTTAATTACATTCCGATGCTGTTCACCGGACTGCACGACCGTGTTTGGACATGCACTTTGTTAAAATAAAGTAGATGAGTTAGGGCCATGTGGTTTATTCCCATTTTAGGCAAATTGTGATGACCTAGAAGAAAAAAAAAATAGAAGCCTCGTAGGACGGCTGGACGGGCGCTCGCCCCCCATAGTACTGGGAAGTTCGCGCGAAGTACAATGCCTTATTATTTCAGCAGTTTTTAATATACAAAAAAAAATAAACAAAACGTTTACGACGTGTAAAGTCAAGTACGTAACGAACGCCGTTCGATAGGTTTGGGGAGTTCTATTGCTTTCACGTGAGTAGCATTTTTATGTACGTGAAATACATACTTCGACTGTAGGGCGAGGGACAGAATTAAGTATTTATGAATGCTGCTGAACATAATATAAATTTTAAAAAAAATTTAATCTGTGTTTTGCTCACTTTGCATAAAATTGGGCAATTTAACAATTTGGTGTACTTAAGAAATCACCAGAGCTTGCACTTCTAGAAATAAAAAATCAAACACTGAAATAAATTTAAATATATTTACACACTGCGGCAATGCTAGCGCAAGCAAGTAATCGCTGTTGTTGTTGTTGTTGTTCTTGTTGTTTTGGGGTATTGAAGCGTTATTATCAAAACTACTACTCTGGTTGAAAGGTGCTTGTGCGACTGACCCAAGTGATAAAGTTACATACCCACCAGTAATCCTTCGAAGTGAAAGGCGGAAAAGCGTCGAATTGTGTCGGTGCTAACAGTGTCGCGCAGTGGACTTCAGGGCATATCGACTTTGGAAGAAGCTGAATCGCCATAACGCGATGTACTGTTCACATACCTTTCTCTGGTGTTCGCCAGCCCACCGCGAGCTACTAGATTGTGTGCGTGTGCACGTGCGCATGCTTGTTTTGTTTTCGTTTCTTTCTTTCTTTTTTCGCAACTTTAATTGCATTAGACGCCACGTAACTGACGAACAAAATGGCAGGTAGGCACAAAGCCCAATGATCAAGTTTGCTTAGAAGAGCGCCACGTTTCGCCCAACCTAATACAACTATTTTTTTTTTCTCTTTGGGATAATTTTGATAAACTACAAAGTAAATGCACTTAGGAAACATCGAATGGTTTCCGACTGCATAGTTTCCGCAGAAATAACCCCAAATTTATATTACTATTTTTTTCGTTCGTAAATTGGAAAGCACCGCCGGTTTGCAATTTACGAACGAAATAAAAAAAATAATTTTGGGGTTATTTGTGCGGAAAATGTTTGATTTGGAATCATGATAGTAAAATCGGTGTTATTGATTCTAGGATATAAATTATTATCTGGGTGGCCGAACCCACGGACAGGTGCCGTCCACTAACGGCCTTACGTGAACGTACTCGATGACGTGATCGGCAAGCGCCTGGATCGGGCTCGGTCATCTTTCCGACGCGTCGTACGAACGTTCAGGCTTTTGATCGTTCATGTGTTCGGTCCGATCTGACCCCCAATGTTTAGGACCTGTGCGGGGCCATGAAAAAGCCATTGTGGGGACGTCATCTTACGCGGTCATTCATGAGCTTGATGCGACTATCCAGACGTAGTCGCGACGTACTTCCGAAAATTGGTTCCTGCAGGGCATGAAAAGGTGGTCACACCGGTGGTGCAAGTTCATTGTTCTCTAGGAAGAGCTTGTTGAGAAGGTGGCCATATCGATATACCGACCTCTAAGACGCCGGTATTCGCCTCAGAATAATCGACGGAGTAAATCAATATGGTAAGCCCCTCGTAGATCTTACCATTCTCTCACACTGGGGAATGTCGTGCCGTAGTAGTTACCGGCCCGTCATACATGTAAGTAGTTTGTTGAAGCGCCTTCCAGCATAGATACGCGAAAAACATGGCAGTGTATTCCGTCGTTGGTACTTTCACGACGAAATCCGAGTTTCGTGCCAGTCAGCGGATCCAATCACGCGAGAACAGATAGAGAGCAGCACTGGACACGGATAGCTTTTGCAGTGTCAAGGTAGGAAACCTTTACTTGAAGGCTAGATCAAGAAACACGGCAGCAAAAAGACGCGACCAGGGAGAACGTCATACATCAAGCACGGAGTGGGCGGCGTGTCTCTACACGGCATCATGCCGACGCCGTCGCTGAAGTGATGCGGCCGAGTAGCTGCCTGGATGGAACAGCACTCCTTCTTTAAGTCCCACGTGCTCCCATTTGATAAAATGATCGAATAAAAGCTGGTCTGTCCGACCAGGCTGTTGTTTAACTGAAAGTGTCCAGACATACTGACAGAATGGAGAGCCGGATGTTAACACCATAATCCACAATTATATTTGACAGGCAGTTCAAACTTTTATGCAGGTACACAAACTATAACGTTCTTACTTTCAAAAATGTTCGGAAAGCAAGTGACAATATACTGCCGAATCATCTTCAAAAACAAACTGTCCGTAATAAGCAGAGGAGTAGTTTGGCCAATCAACAAAAAAAAAATGCTGCAGACGTGTTGTGATGCTTAAGTTCAAACAATATGACATGTGCCTTTTTGGGTAAATGTGTTCATCTGCTGGTTCTAGCCGAATCAGAGAGAGGTGACGACTGTCTTTGGTTTATTTGTTGTTTCATTTGGTCAACTACAATTGTTCCTTCCAAGCTGCAGAAAGTTACCGATGTGTCCAGTCTGTGGTAACTTGTAAAAATCCCCGGTGACTTCTGTGACGAATTTTGTTATCATTCTGGGAAGCCTCACATGTATGATCAACATACGTAGTAGCTTTGTCGTATAAGGTATGTGAATATGACCAGGCGTCGGAGCTGCAGCTCTGGAACGTGCCTCCACTAAGTAAAGCCCATGCGACTGCAACTACAGCGCTTCCTGAAAAAAAAAAAAAAAAAAAATTAATGTTTTGTTGTTGTTTTTAACCACCAAATATTCTACACATCGTCAAACGCTTACTCTCCGACCACATGTTGTGCTAACTGCCCGGACCAAATGCCAAAGCTTAAGAAATAACCGCGATTTTATTCCAAATTTACAAGCGATTCTTTTGGAAATTTCAATGGGAAAATGAGATCTGTTCCTGGTGCATAACGCCATTCAGCTCCATGTATTCATGGGCTTCGTTGGCCGACATTTTGCATTGAAATTTTCAGAAAATCACTTATAACTTTCGAACCAGATGACGGCAAGCTGTGAAATATTTGCGTCTAGTTGGGGCCGCTAGCATTACGTTCGGCGATGAGTAGATTATTTTTGCAGTAAAGAAAAACTGTTCTTTAGGCATTTTTTTTATTTCTAGAGCTTACATTCTTGACCATATGTCAGGTCAAGTTAAGATAGAGCACAATTGTCGGTTTTCAACGAATCGCGCTTGGCAAGTATAACAGAAAACCTAATTTATATTTATATCTGTAACGTCTGTGCCAGACGGCACAGACGTTACAGACATAAACAAGAAACTTACAAACAAAAAAGACGGTATATCGATACAAGTATATTTTATTGTCGCCATTCGTTTACGCAACTTTATGTAACGGCGAAAAATCCGTTTCTGCCGCTCGTTCGCGAAACCGATTGTCTGAGGCCTTGACCCTCTCGTAACCCCCTACCCGGAATGGCGAAGCAAAGTTAGCCGAATACGAACGTAAATGAATTTTCAGTCGTGCAATTTAACCCCAATGATCATCTCGGAGGGACGCTCTCGTCTTGGCGGTGGGGAAGAAATACTCCGCTGCCTCGGCGACTGGGAAAGTGACCGGTGGTCTCTGCAGTCCTTCCGACAATCTCCTGGGAGGAGCTTTCGGTTGGAGGAGAGCGTTGTCGTCGTGCACGTCACGGGAAAGACAGAGGGCGCAGGAGAACGTGGCCCCGTTTTGCCCAGGTGTCTGTGTGTGTGGCGTGCCTGGTATAAAAGGAAAAGGGCGAGCGAACTCTTTCCAGAAGGGCACCCCCTCACGGAACTCACGACACAGAAGCAACGCCGCGTCTGCTCTCGCTCTTCACTGTTGTGGCTGACTCCGACGCGGCCGCTGGGGTTTTTCTCTGCTCGTGCTCCCGGCGATCTTCATTCAGGCTCGTGCCATCGTGACCGTTCACGTCGACGCCACCGCAGCCGCCTCCGTGTTCGTGTGTGGTGTGCTTGCCCCCTCCCGTCTCGGGGAACCCGGTAAAGGCTGCCCTTTTGATTCGTCCGTCGAGTCGCCTCCGTGTTTGGTGTGCGACTGCCACAGGAATGAAGTTGACGATGCTACCCCTGGTATGTGGTTTTCCTCCCTTTAGTTCTGTTTTTTTTTGTGTGTGTGTATGTGTGTGTTCCTTCGTGTACCGTACTTTAACGGCTTAGAACACTGAAAAGCAAAAATATGTCTAAACTTAAATCACGGGGAAGGGTTTATTCCTGTATGCAAGTCTACGGAAGCATGCCGAAAAAGTCACCTTTCAGCATAAACTTATTTGATGTATTGAAAAAAAAAAAAGCTGCATTTAGAGTTCCTCGTTGTAATACATTTTAGCAAGCATAAAGCGAGGGAATGTATTTGCGTGTTTTAGAATGTTAATAATTTTAATCTTTTCGAATACGTGTGAGCACATAATTAACATCAAACATCTGTATTTATGTTTTTAAAGAGCTGCATTGTTTCACTTTTTGTAATAATTAGACGAGTTCAAAAACTGTTTGAGGTGAGCAGAAACGTTTTTCCATACATAGCGTCTGCTTCTCCAGAGACATACAACAACTGGAACTTATTTCTCAGGATACATGTAGAGACCTTGGTTGAGTTTGAAGAAATCTGAAATACGTAAAGCTGAAGATATGTCTCTACCGACTATTGTCAATTTAATGGCAGTGTCAATATCTAGGGGAAATTTGTTATTGTAATAAAAAGAAACAAAAAAACCTAGCTTGAGTCTTAATAACTGGCTTCAGAAATGGTAATTGCGTCTTGAGTTCGAAAAATATATAGGGAACTGCCTTTGAACGAGTTGAGAAATGCACGGACTTCGAGTACTGGAGTTTTTATTACATTGTTTAAGATAAAGTGATCGAAGCGGACGTACATATGGCTTGCTCTTAGAGCTGGCGATAATGTTACACCAATTAACGTTATCTTGTGGCAAGCTAGAAACATTTCTAACTTTTTTTAGGAACAAAGCCGAAATCCCAGGAATGCATTAGGGACACGTTCAATTAATCAACAGCCGGAATTTTTTGTGCACTTTATAATAGTGGCTAAAATGTTTACGAGGTTGTTTTTTTCTTCTATCAGAGATTGGTAAAGTATTTAACAGACTGAGCTGGGGTATATTTCAGTCAAACTCAAAATTACGTAAATCGATAATTTTGTAGTTTTTCAATCGTCACGTATGCAACGAGAGAGCAAAGTTCACCCATTGAATCATTTTACAAATATTTCTACAAGATTTGCGACAAGATAGTCATTCAAATTGAAAATGACGATCATTCAGCTAATTGATAACAACGCTTGGTTATAAATCCGAGAGTTCAAAATGGTTTATTCAGATTTCTTCGGAAGAGTATGTGAGTTTTGTCCAAATCACAAGACAAGGTCTACGTTGAAATTATTCATTCCTGCGTAAATTGATTGACATGAAACATTTCGTTAGGAAGTTTCAGCTATAGTTTTATTTTTATACCCCCCCTTCTTTTTTGCTACGTATCATAGTTAAACTATGCGATATGTTAAAATGCTAAACATAATATTCATTTTCAGTAAAAGATTATTCTGAAATAAACATAATGTGTCTGATGAGCAATGTATGTGGGTAAAATTCCGTCTATTGCATTTCACAAATACATTCATCTGAAACACTCAATTACGGAACGACCAAAAATTTTGAGAAATTTGTACTTTGAGAAAGTTTCAATTAATCAAGTCGATTGCCATGTCAAAGTTTCCGAACTGACATAGGTATTTCCAGCAATTTATGTAGAGTGCGCACTCACAGTACAAAAACACGCAGTGACTTCCTAAATGGCGTGTCTTTTGATATATAAAGGTAGAAATAATTATGCCTACTTTGGCCGTCGGCCTAATTTAGACAGTGAAGAAGAGTTTTCTTAATAAAGACCTCCCTCCTAAACACCTCCCTACTAAAAAAACACGTACGCATCTCTATGACCCATGTTTCATAATACCATATGAAACGTCCATATTACATATTATGTGCATTTTTCTTGACTAAGAACGCACGGGTCACTTTTATGCTGGGCCAAGGTTGTCTACCATACTTTGAAAAAGGGTAAAAACACAGGCGAGCTAGTGAAGAACTTCCATAGTAACCGGAGACACGTAACAATAAACGAACAGACAAAACAGCAGGTCTCAACTTGTTGTCGTTTTGTCCGTTTTATTATCGTTCCGTGTCTCCGCTTACTATAGAAGCTATCATACCTTCCCGGTCAAAGCTCACAATTCGCCATTTTTTAATTAAACATAACCGGATATATTTTCTTCGTCTTTTGATTATAATACGCGTACAAGATAAGTTAAGGGATATTGTCTTGAACTAATTAAAATTGCGAAATCCGCTAAAAAAACTACCTAATTTTTGATATTTTTGCTTTTTTTTCGTTAGGGTCCTCCATATGATACTCTATGGTGTAGGTTGTACGAGTGGATATGGTTTATTTCGGAAGGAAGAGCGTTTGGAGTCGTGAATTTGTTTGTGATTTGAACAGCGTGCCGCGCAAAACTGTTTGAAGATAAACTCAGCCGATGTTCAGGTTGCTTATATGGGCAACTTCCAGAACTGTACAACTTTGAAAAAAACTGTTGTGCGACGCCGTGGGTGTCTATCTATCAAAGTTCCTAAAATTAAAAGTGTTTTCGTTAAATTTCGTGCTAGAAAACTAAAACGTATAGTGCTCAGTGAAAGCATTTCGGCGAGTGTTGAAAGCATTTTCGTACGGCGCACAGACACCACCAGCTTAATAATAAAACCCGATGAATAGGCAAGCCCAATTTTGTTTTTTTTTTTGTAAATGAAAGAACGCCGTATTGTCCTATGGCACTACACATAATGAACTCTCTGTAAATTTGCAGTTTCTCATTCACCAAATGCATCACATACAAGCGCGAAGTGCAATTTTATGCCCTGTCCGAGGCTCTGAAAACATGCGTATAGCGTTTGTGCTGACGTCATCACTGTGTCAGTGTTTAGTTATCGTTCGTTTATTATCTTACATACCCTTGGATAGGCTACTTACGGTAATTTAGGATTACCTTTGATCCTTATACTAATCACAATTTATAAAAGCATGTATTCGGAATATCGAGTAGATCTTTCACTTTAAATGTTGGGATGCAATACACGAATAGACAGGTATATATGTATCTCCGTCGCGCCATATTGTTGAAAGCAGTACGTATTTGTTGTTTCTATACATTCTTTAATAATACCTAATTATTGGCAAGATGTATCTAAAATCTAGTGAGCAGTATAATTAATTATTGTTTCTCGATAATATAAGCCACCAACTGACTCGCTCTCCGCGCGTACAAGTATATATTTGAGCCGTATTTACCTAACACCATCCTAAACGTCGTTACGCATGGTCAGCTCGTAAATGGCGGTGATTTGTGTTGCCGAATATTTCAAAAATGCTTCCGAATTTTGGACGTCCCACTACGTGTTTTAACTGTCTTGTCTTCAAAATCACAAGTGTTGATACAGCGCGGGGTGTGAGATTAACACCTCTCCGAAGCGGAGTGTGATCATCCGTGTCGCGATGCAGGCACCCGATTGTGTCGACAACAAAAGAACGACTCGTTGGATCACCGGCCTTCGCCTTTCGCAAACATTCGGTTCCACAACCCCCGCCGCACGCTTTGTCAATGTTTGGGTAACAGGTGTCTTATTTTCGATCATCGTGTAAAGAAAGCAAGGAAGATGTGTCTATGTGTTAATTGCCGGCCTCTGAGACTTGTAAGATGGTTCTCAGGCTGACATTGTACGTAATCTCCGTCAAACAGAGAAGAATGTTATGGTTATTTATTAATCCCCTCTTGCCGTCGTGAAAGACTAATATAGCTGCGCGTGTAAACCGCTATGCTCCCCTTACATTCATATTTTATATGTTGTAAAGCAAAAAAGTGGGCCACTGTTTTAATTTCCTCATAGTTACTTGGCCTCAGAAAAAAATGTGTTTTAACTATAGCTCGTGGAGCCTTTTTGAAACGGCCAACGCAACTCTATCAATGTATGGAATGTTACGTTGTAAAAATTGTGAACTATTTGCATGACATTGATAAGGCAGAAATTTGGAAACGTTTTATTCCAATGTCCCACAATCATGCGTCGACTGGTTTAAAAAAAAAAAAAAAAAAAAAAAACTGGAAAATGTTTATTAATACTTGCAACAAACCTAACCTTGTGATTAAAATCAGAAGTTCACTGGACGCAATAAAACAGAAGAGGCAAAAGAAGAAAAAAAAACGTCATCGTGCATTCGTGCGTTCCAAAGAGATATGGAGAAAGATAGAGATAGAGGACGTGAACGCTTTATTAGAAAAATTTTTTTATTCAGCTTGCGACCGAATTGATCTGATATCTTCCGCCGTGAACGCGCCTACATCACCACATCTTAATCCTACAAAGTGTCTGCGTGTCTGGTTTTCAGCAGAGGAATGGTCATACCCAGTTCCTATAATCTACGATAGAGCTGGACAAATCAGGAGGGCGAAAATGAATGTTCGTCGTTTGCATAAATTCCAGAGTTTGACACTGCGCATGACTCCCACGTGCTCATTTACACACCTCCTCACGTTTGATGGAATCAGTTCAAAAGCTCTGTCATTTCCTTGCACACTCCATGGGTTGTGGTGGCAAGCGCTACGGTGGCTCTGCGGTTAATCACATGCTCGAAAACCTTTCTAAAGAACATACTCAGTCTACCATCAAGTTCATTGGTGGCAACGGTTCTTCCTTATTTAAATGTCATTAATACTAGGGCAGGCCACTTATTAATAAATTTAATTTAGTAAACGGTAGCCTTCATTGAAATAATCCTTCGGGTAATCGGTCACATATGGATGCTAATAAAGTTGATAAAGAATTGCGAAATTATGGCGTAGATGGAGAAACAAAACCACTGGAATTTGCAATGGCTACCTATGCAGAAAGAGTACGTGTTAAGAACGCCACTTAATTTTATTATATGGGCTTATTCAAAATTATTCAAATTTAATGGTGTGGAAGAAGGTAGAAAGGAACGCATACGCTTTTTTACTAAAGGCAAGCTTCCGTCTGCAGGAGTAACTGATAACTGTGAGATGATTAGTTACACACAAATAATTATTTCACTAAAATGTGACAAAGTATACTCAAGAAAATTAGCACAGTGTTTTTGCTGGTTCATATACTCATAACTGTGGGCGGTGACAACCATAGAGTTATTACAATGTACGCTAGAGGTTCAACTGGCGCCAGTGTCTATGCGACTTCCGTGAGCCAAATTGAAGCGGACAGCAACCAGTCTACTTTTGCGGTGCCCCTGTGCATTCCTATGAGAAAACGCGCGTGCATTTGGTCTCTTCATCAGAAAATAACACGAATAACTTTTGTTATTTCGGTTGTACCGGATAGTATGTACCTTTATTAATACTGTGAAAGTGTAATTGCTTTAGTTACAGCATTTTTCTTTACCACTGAATGATATTAACCTTCGCTATATTTCAGGCCCAAACCTCTGTTTCATGGCAGGTATGTAAAAACGTGCGACGATTCTAAGCAAACTAACGATCGAAATGTATGTAGAGTGTGTTCAAGGTTCGGTAGCCTTCCGATGATGCTTATATATTGCTAATATGCCCGTCCCGTCACTATATGAAAACGACTCCCGTCGAGCATCTTTACAATCAGTTAAAAAAACATTCTAATGTAAAAAAAAAATAAAGTACGTGGGCTACGAAAGGTGTGTCTTTTTATTATTTACCACGTCGGGCAGTTTTATCGGGCACCCGTTCTCTGGCTTCTCTCTATATTGAAAGATTTCGAGCGTGCCGTTGATGATTTGAACCCAGAACAAGCATCTTCGCACGCATTCATAAGCAGAAAGAATAAAGCAGTACTTATTTATTTCAAATCGGATTATATTGCGTGGCTTTTAATTTATTTTAGTCGTCTACATGCACAAAGACTTACTTATCCAGTGTTACTGCGTAGTTCTCGCCGTCTCTCTTGGTTTTCCCCATGTCCTTCGTTCGTTTGGCACGTATATCCCCCATGCTGGAAAGCGCCGACGCCGTGTTCGCGCTAACAGTGTCCGACTAGTGCACATCAATACATGTACGAAGCGGTTTTAGCCCCACAAAAAAGCCGTAACTGACCAATTCTTTTGTCTGCGTGACTGAGAAATGTTCCAATGTGCCTAGTACGTACGAAGTATTCGTGCTATTTTCTCTTATAATCGAGCCTACAGGGAAAATGCACTCGCTTTTTTCCATAGAAATGCATTACCGGAAGTCCATTTCCGATTGGTTGCTGTCTGCTTCAATTTGCAGCAGCACACTAGCGCCAGTTGAACCTCTAGCGTACATTATAATAACTCTATGGTGACAACATAGAAATCGAAATACGATGCCAATAAGAAGGATTTTTTTTTTCCAGCAGAAAATAAAGATAGTGTGGGTTTTGAACAAGTATTGTTTATTCATTTAATTTTTAGTAGAAGGGTACAAACCGTTTGCTGTTTTGTACCTTAAACTAACGGCGTCTTAAAAAAGTGACGGCGGTTAAATTCTGAATTTTTAGTTCGGCTGCGGCGTAGATGAGGACCACGACCGCCAGAATCTAACAGTTCGAAGGATTAATTAGTTAAAACATTAACCTGGGGGTAAGGTTTTAATTAATAATTTGGTACTTCGTCCATCAATTGGAGGGTCCTAAATTATACGCAAGTAGGCAAAAAATATTAGCCCTACCGCTATAAAAAAACAGCGTAACCTGAGGATATGATTTATCGCATTGAGCAGCCAGCTATCTACCCGAAAATATACTAATGTACAGATATGTCGAATGCATATTATTTTTTTCCGGCTAGCTTCTTTCTAACGCTAGTGGCACGGATGACGTTGTGATTATGCATATTGTCTATCAGGAACCCTGTGCTAATAAGATACAACTTGAAAATAAAAACACCACTAAACGAAGACGGATACGCGAACGAATTGAACATGCAGCGCGGTCTGCCTGTTCACTTCGTTGACTTGCCCGTCTTTATAGGCTGCTTTTATTTCCAAAAAAACGTCCTAACTAAAGCAAATATATACCGTTCTTATATGGAGTCATGTTACCACAGAAAGTAATTGAACAGATGGGCATTGCGAGTTGGACATATTTCTCCTGACTTGTCGAAGTAAAAAGTGGCCTACAAAATTACTCGTAATTGCACCTGTTCGAAAATACATGTCCTTGCCTAAAGGCGACGTAATGCACATTAAAGGAAACAAAAATGTTGGCGTCTGAAACTTTAGCATTTGATCTTATAAAATGTCACCCTTAAACTCCAAATATAGAAAGGTCTAGATATTGTATTACTGATCCTATGACGCATTACCTCCATACTTACACTGAGCTTGCCAAGCTGATACATGACAGACCTCCCGTGGCCCGTACTCAGAGAAAGCATCTCAATCACTTCTGTATAAGTACTATGGCACGCATCTGGTTTGCAGACCGGAAGTGACCTCTAAACAGTCTCACACTCTATCTAACAAAGCAACACGAGCGGCCTCTAGGGGACCATTTCAACTAGGGCCGTCTTTTGTATACGCATCCATAAACAAACAAAGAAACAAATACAGTTCAAACCCTCGCCAGCGTTCACCCCAGCCAGCTTCACCGCCACAACTACAAATCATTTCTCGGAAAAAAATCAACCGACGCTCGAGGTTGCCATTAGAACAAGCGGTGGATCGTCACGTACGAGAGACGAGTTAGCTCCCCCTGTTTTTATTCGTCTGGCGGTTCCTACGAGTTTCCTCGTCTCTCTTCTCTTCGCCGAATCGTCAAAGAGATTAGAACAGCGCGGGCGAAATGACACACTCTGCAGGACCCTCTTCGTGCGAAGCAGACGATGAGGGTGTGAGTATGCAAAAACCAAGAACACAATGAGAAGTTAGCAAACCGAAATGTGGAACGGAAGCGAGAAGACGCATGAAGGAATCCGGAACGGGCCGGAGTTTACGTTTTCGCTTGGCTCCCGAGGATACATTAGCTCCGTCCCGGCACCGACGCATCAACGCGAGGGGGGGTGCCGTCGTTCACCTGAAGCTGTCTCGTGTCCCGTGATGAAACCTCGTCTCTTGTAGTCGTGGGCGCATCGGCTCAATTATTCCCTCTCGTTTTCTTCTTCCTAGTATGCGGGTATTCGGAACAACGCAAGAAAGTGGCCGATGTCGTTGATGTTAGGCGGCTTCGCGCGTATCATTTTCTTTAATATTACGCGTGTGACGCGTACGTTCGTCAGTTGGCAATACGCGGACGGCAGTCGTCGTGAGTTCAATTGTGGAAAAACATATGCCTGGATAAAAGCTTCGAAAAGGGGCCATGAAATAAAAAAAAAGTAGGTAATGACTATTTCTAAATGTTAAATACATGTTTTTTTGTTCTTCACTTACCATGAGGTTTTTTTTTATGTTAAAGGTGGGTTATGAGGTGCCGTTACGCAAGGATAGCGCCAATGTTGATTAGAAGACAAAAAACCTTGATGCAACAAAATAGCTATTTATTTTACGAGATACACGCAGTAAAAGGTGGAACCGTTGTCGCGAGTGTTTTTGTGTCATATTCACACCCATCAAAACAAAAAAGTGCCAGTTTCATTTTTTTTATGTCGGAGGATTTGTTACGTACACGAGCAAACAAAGGTGCACCACTTTCTTCTGAAACACAGGGAGGCCAAGATTAGTGACAACGTTCAATAGAAACCTTATAAGCCAAGAAGACCATGATAAGCCTTGCGAGGTACCACGTGCCAAATCGCCACATGTCTCTCGGTTGTGGTATTGTGCTGTAAACGTAAATTTGTTTGTTTTCGCTTCACAATTGCTGCGTTCTGAACCACGAGCCACAATTCATCTACGCTGTCCGAGAGTATACCTGGTCAGTATTCGTTCCGCGCAGGTGCACTGCTTATATATTGACATCGGCATGTTATTTCTTCACTTTCGAATGCAATTCGCAAGCACTAGACTCAATATAAACGCACCCCCCCCCCCCTTCCCTCACACACACACAGAAATGTTAAGGGCTGGAGCCTTTTCTAAGCTACAGCGGAAGGCGCAACAGATCTCAGGAGAATTGAAGTAAATGGGGCCGACAATGGTCACGCAGGGATCAACCTATGGTGATGTTTTGTGCTGTGCTACTCGCTTGAACGGAGATTACAATTGTCTCGTATCAAATCCAAATTACATTTTTTTTTGTGTGTCCGAGGAAAAAAGCAAATTATCGTTAGGTCCTCGTTATTAAGATTTAAATCCTCGATAGGTGCGCTCATATAAAGCGCGCTTACAAATAAATAGAATATATAATTTTAATAATTTTATAGTGTACGATCTTTGTTGTTTTTTTCTTGTATAAATGTTCATGTTTCTAAGAAAATCTGGTGACGGCAACAAGCTCCCGAGTACTCGAAAGAATCAGTACAGAAAGCGTTCAATGTTTTATTTAAAATTGAATATTTGGAAACCAATTTCAGAATTGTGAAGTACCAAGAAAACAGTAGCTTTCAACAGGTAATTATACAAACTTCCAGTGCAAAAAAAAAAAGAACAAAAACCTAAATACCATTTTCATTTTTCAGGAACTTTATTTGTATCAAAGATATTTTTGTAGCTTGTAAAAACGACAAGTGTTTCCGGTTTTTCTGAAGGACCATCCCTGATATCTTCAGGACTTCAATCACATACCGGATTCTCAAGATTACGTTTTACACATTTTTGTTTTAAGCTATGGGAGTAATTCGAAATACATCTTTTCCACCTAAATTGTGCTCTCAGACGGGCACTAAGTATTCCAGGACTGTTCTGTTGTGCCACATTTTCTTAACCAGAACGTGTTCTGAAGTATTTGTCATAAACTTTTCCCACTAAATCCGGCTGATTCTGCTTACAAGACAACTACAATGGAGCAAAAGCCCCCTCCAGTGTATCCTGGTCGTTGCGCATGATCCCGTATGACAACGTGAAAGAGCTCACAACAGTTCCTCTCTTGCCTTCGCGGCTGGCAAATAATTTTTACCAGCTCCGCTCCCTTGTCAAGGGAATGCCATACGCAACGACCTGGCCTCACGCCGGAGAAAGCTTCTCCGCCGATCTTTGTGATTTTGTAAGCGCAATTACTTAGCCGGTTGGAATGTCGACATTAAGAGTGAATAGCTCGGAACATGCGCTGGTTACGGGATTTGTACAATATTACAGTCTTATTACGGCCGTCTTAAAGTTCTATTATAAGCAGTTGCCATAATTACCGTATTTAAATAGTTTGTAATAATTTACTTTACTTCATTAGAAAACGAATTGATAAAATTACCCTTTCATTTAGTGCCCGCCTGAGGGCATAATGTGGTAGTTGCAAAAAACGTATTTTGAGTACTTCCCATAGTATGTTTTTTAAAGATGTGTCAAACTTAATGTTGAACACCCTGTAAATCGCCAAGATTGCCTTCGTGTCTGGGACAGAACTGATACAAACGAGCTGATTGCGGGCAACAAAAAACATCTCGGTTTATTCAGTTATCGCTTTTATAACGTGTAGGGGAAAGGGTGAAGGAAGAGGGGAAGGCAAAGCAAAACGAGAGATTGCAAGCGGCGTAGCGTACATGCATCGTGACGATGCTGAATTTTACAATCACGATACAACTTCCTTTTTTTTTTTTTTTTTTTTTTTTTTTTTGACGGAGTTAACAAAAACAACGGACATGTTTCATAAGCTCTGCGCGAAGTTTTCATCGTAGCCCAGCCGCTGTGGTGCTCTTCTGTTGCGTGACGATCTTCTTAACACTGCTGTGGCCGTGGACGGGCTGCCAGCGGGTGGCTGAAGTTGCTCGGGTGCACCTTCGTTCGCGCTTGCTTCATCAGCCGAGTCATCGTCGGAGCTGTCAAAAAGTTCTTTCGTTGCTAACAAATGCTGGCGGTTTCGTCGTAACACCTTGCCGTCTTCTGTAGCGACCTGGTAAGACCTAGGGCGTGTCCTCTTGATCACCTTGGCCTTCGTCGCCCACGTGTCGCCCTGGATGCGGACGGCTGCTCCTTCTTGCAACGGTGGAAGATGCCGTCTCACCGGTTGTGTCTGCTGATGCTTCAGCACAACTGTAGGTGGCGTCTCGTTGAAGTCCGGTAATGGTGTCCGCAGCCGCCGACCTTGGAGCAGCTCTCCCGGAGACTTGCCGCCTTCCAGGGGACTGGACCTGTAACTGAGCAGTCCAAGCCAGAAATCGTTTTTTCCCTTCTGTTGTTTTTTTTAGTATTCTCTTGACGATTTGTACACCTTTTTCCGCTAGGCCGTTCGAGCGGGGAAACCGTGGGCTTGAAGTTGTATGTTTGAAATCGTAGTCCTTTGCAAAGGTGGCAAATTCTCGGCTGGAGAATTGTGGCCCATTGTCTGTACACACTTCTACTGGTATGCCATATCTGGCGAACATGGCACTCAGTTTATCAATAACTGTAGCGGATGACGTATTATGCAGGAGTTCTACTTCTGGAAAGTTTGACAACGCGTCGTACACGCACAGGTATGACTTCCGGGCATACTCAAAATGTCGGCACCGACCCTGTACCATGCGTGCTTCGGAACAGGACGCATCATGAGGGGCTCGCTGGGTTGTTTGTAGGCGTATTTTCTACACACTGCGCATTTTCTAATCAGGTTGTCGATGTCTTCATTCAAACCCGGCCAAAACACAATGCGACGGGCTCGTGACTTGCACTTCGTCAGTCCCATGTGCCCGTCATGTATACGTCGCAGTATTTCCGGACGCATGCTTTCGGGGATAACAACCTTGCAACCTTTGAACAACAGCTCGTTCACCACTGATAATTCCTCTGAGAAGGGTCTAAGTTGTCCCTCGATTGGCCGGTGAGCTTCCAGGCATTCGATTACCCTCTTTAAATACCTGTCATTGCTCGTCTCTCTTGCCAACCGCCCTTGAGTCGCCTCGCTGACCAGTGACGCAGCAACACTCACGGCATGTACTTCCACGTCTTCGTTCGCTTCGTCCTCGTTGGGAGAGCTGATCGGAGCCCGCGACAGCATGTCAGCCAGCACCAACTGTTTTCCTGGAGTGAACTGCAAGTGGAAATCGTACTTGAGCAGGCGAAGGAAGAAACGCTGGAGCCGTGGCGGCATATCGCCGATAGCTTTCTTAGAGATTGCTATCAGCGGGCGATGATCGGTTTCAAGAATCACCTTGCGTCCGTAAACAAAGTAATGAAATTTTTCACAACCCCACACCACCGCCATCGCCTCTTTTTCAATCTGCGAGTACCTTGTTTGGGCGTCTGTCAGCACGCGTGAGGCGTAAGCAATTGGCCTCCATGAATCACCATGACGCTGCATAAGGGCTGCCCCTATGCCGTTCCGGGAAGCATCCGCTGTTATCTTGGTCTCTCGCTTAGGGTCGAAAATGGCCAGCACAGGCTCCGCGCTGAGGTACTTGCAAAGCTGGTTCCATTCCTTTGCGTGGTTTTCGCTCCACTCGAATAGCGCGTCTTTCTTTATCAGCTGCCGCATGAGTTGCGTTTTCTCGGCAAGTGCAGGCACAAACTTTCCGAAGTAGTTCACTACGCCTAGCATTCGCTGCACTCCTAGCTTGTCCGTGGGTGCTGGCATGTCAGTGACGGCCCTCACAGTGGTGGAGCTTGGTCGTATGCCTCCTTCGGATATCACGTCACCCAAAAAGGAAATTTGAGTGACGCCTATTTCGCATTTTTCAGCGTTAAGCGTAAGGCCTGCACTGCGCGCAGCTTCCAGGACCGCCTCGAGCCTTTCATCGTGTTCCCGTCGCGTGGCCGCCCATATCAAAATGTCGTCGACATATACGCGTACACCCGCCAACGCGTCAAAAATCTGACTCAGGGTTTTTTGAAACACTTCCGAGGCGGACGAGATTCCAAACGGCAATCGCAAGAAACGATAGCGACCAAAAGGAGTCGTGAATGTGCAGATTTTCGAAGTTTCTTCGTCAAGCGGAATTTGGTGGAACCCTGAATTTGCGTCTAAACGAGAAAAGTATTTTGCTCCCGCGATCTCTGCTTCGATGTCTTCACGGCGCGGCATTTCATAATGTTCGCGCTTCAGGCATTCATTGATTTTCCTCGGGTCCATGCACACTCTCAGATCGCCATTCTTCTTAGTTACAATTACTAAGGGACTCACCCAGTCCGTGGGCTCTTCGACTCTGGTGACAATGCCGGCCTTCGTCATTCGGTCGAGTTCCTGACGAAGTGGCTCTTGTAAGGCTTGCGGCACACGCCGGGTCCTCTGGATGACGGGAACGGCACCTTCCTGCAGCACCATGCTGTATTGGCGGTGAAGGCACCCAGTTCCGGTGAAAACTTGGGGAAACGTTTTGAGCACTTGTTCACTGTTATTTGTCACCACGGCGTTGACCGAGCGAGTGAAGAGTCCAAGTAGTTCACTGGCGTGAAGGCCCAGTATTGCTTGGCGTCCCTTTTTTACAACAAAAAAGTCGATGCTAGCCGATCTGTTGGATATGGTGGCCTTCAAAGTTGCCACTCCTAGATGCTTGATGATTCCTCCGTCGTATGAACGCAGCACGGAGTTGCTAGCTCTCAGCTGCATCCTTGGATGCAACTTCTTGTACATGCCGTACGGCAAGAGACTGGCCTGAGCACCGGTGTCCACTTTCAGTTCGAGCATTTTGTTTGCCACTTGTGCTTGTACCATCCAGTCCCGATGGCGCTCAACCCCGTTTACCCAGACGTCGAGAATCTCGAAATCTTCGTCGCTGGTTTTGTTTTCACCGCTGTTGATTTCGGCAACCTGCTTGTTGTTTTTACAGCGTACCGCAAAATGATTCTTGCCTCCGCATCTTCGACAAGTGCGCCCGAACGCAGGACAGTTTCGGGGGCCATGCCTTCGGCCACATCTACGGCACTGGAACACTTCATGTGGCTCGTTGTTGCTCGACTGCGTCTTCGTGGCGTCGATGTGTCGTTCTTGCGCTCTGGCGTCATCTCTGGCTAACGGAGTCTTTACTGCGTCAATATGTTGCTCTCTTGCCCACCGCTCGTTCTGTGCAGCGGTCACTTCTGCCGCCTTGCATGTTTGTTCGGCCTTGACCAAGGTAAGCGTGTTATCGCGCAGCAACTTCTCTCGGACTTTGTCGTTGTTTGTTCCAAAGACAATTTGGTCTCGTATCATCGAGTCCGTCATTGTGCTGAAGTTGCATGACTGCGCCAGCTGCCTGAGGTCTCTGATAAACTGCTCTACCGGCTCACCTTGCGCTTGTACACGTCGGCGAAACAGGTAGCGTTCATGTACCTCGTTTAACTGGGCTGCGAAGTATCCGTCAAACTTGCCCACGATGGTGGCGTAATCCTGCCGGTCCTCTCCCGTACCGAAGGCGAAGTTGTTGTAGACCTCCAAGGCGTCGTCCCCAGCTACGCTTAGCAGAAGCGCAGTCTTCGTGGGTGCTGGTAGCGGTTTCCCGTCTGGTGCTGAAGCAGTCACAAACAGCTCAAACTTTTGTTTGAAAAGTCTCCAGTTCTTTGCTATGTCGCCACTCAGCTGCAGGCAGTCCGGTGGCTTCAAAAATTCCATGCCGCTTCTTCCGCCGCAGCAGCCGGCGCTTCCTTGTTCACTGGCGGGTTGCATGCTTAGGCACTTCTGACACCATGTTTCGTGTCTGGGACAGAACTGATACAAACGAGCTGATTGCGGGCAACAAAAAACATCTCGGTTTATTCAGTTATCGCTTTTATAACGTGTAGGGGAAAGGGTGAAGGAAGAGGGGAAGGCAAAGCAAAACGAGAGATTGCAAGCGGCGTAGCGTACATGCATCGTGACGATGCTGAATTTTACAATCACGATACAATATAGAGATAATGCAGAAGCACTGCCGTCAACACAGTTCATGACGGTTTTATTTATTGCCCTTATCTCACGTCATGTACTCATGTTCACGTTCTAAGGCAACCCTTTGCGAGTTGTTTCTACTACCTTTATTAATTAAATCATCTCAATGAACCCCATCACGCACATATAACACTTGTATAACACCCTGAGTGCTGCGGATATTCACATTTTTTAAGTCAATCGTTTGTTGCATTCAAGTTGTTTCTGACTAATTTTGTGATCTCAATGTTTCTGCATAATTACTAAGGATTCAGCTGTTTATGAGCACAAAAAAGTAAATTACTTAATTAATGAACAAAAATTTACTCTATTATTTAAAAAAATGTAAAAAGAAACAAATAACACGTGGCGCATAAGCAACCGTTGTGGTAAAATTTAAAATGCGATATACGGTCTGGTTCTTAAATAGTTTTGTGGCATCCCTCGGGCTAGTAGCCTCGGGCTACTATTCAAATGTCTGAATTTTGGGCAGACGAAGTTAATAAACTAGTATCGTAAAAGCTCCGGATTATGTATTCCTAAAATGCATAAACTGAAGAAAGTATCCTAGTGCTCGTATTTATATGTTAACATTTTAAATATTGCCAAAAAATTAGTCGCACAATCCGTTTTATTTAAATTCTCCTTTTTTAAAAGCAGCTGACGCAGGCAATTAGTTTTATATTTAATTGACGATTCGTAAATTATAAAATTGTAGATAGCGGGACACAGTACGCGCGAACATGCAATCACCTATTTTCTTTCTTTGTTTGTTTTTGTTGTTGTTTTTACTCCAAACGGTGTTATCAAAACCCTGCGTGCGTAAGGAAGTGCTTATTTGTGACACTATCTTAAGCAGTAAATAATGATGCCGGCCAAAACCGCTTCATATTAAATTGTAAAACAAAAATGATGTCGTGCTCGTGCTAACAATGTCGCGCAGTGTACATCTCAATACGTGAACTTGAACAGTGTTACAAGAAATCTGTGCTAAGGACACCGGACAAAAACGCTTCTAATAAAATGATTGACTAGGTCCGGTCTCTCTATACGTATACAGAACACGCACTATGCGACGCACTTAAAACAAAAAAGACGGAACATTTTTTTTATAGTGTACAGAGTACTGAAAACCCCCGACATTTTCATCAAAGGCTAATACATCGAATGGGTATATATTCCTGTACATAAGTACTTTTAGGGATGACGTATAGCATATACAAAAAGAGGCGAAAACGGTGGTTCTTGTGTTATCTGTGTCACGATTTGTGCATTACGTGCAATTTGAGATGTTTATTTTCAGCTACTTTAGAAATGAAGAACGCAAAACAATTCGTACAAAAACGTCGTAGCTTACACTTTAAAAAAATACGGCTGGTTTATTTTTTTTATTTACCTCGTCTTAGAGTTACTCCAAAAAATACTCTTAAAATAAACTAAAATACTCCAAAGCATTTAGAAATTTAACAGACATATATACGCATATGTCTGAAAAAGTAATGGGAACTTCATTCTCGAAGTTGACGTGAAACCAAAAGTATCCAACTTCACTAGGGCTTAATCAAATGTAAATTTCGACACAATTGTTCCATTCGAATTTGGATTTTACACGATTCCTTATCCCTTCAAACAACGTAAAACCAGCTTGTTGCATTACTTACATTCGCCGCGTGAACTTGCTTTATTTTTTTTATTTTTTACCTTTCTTAAATAATACGCTACATTATTTTAATTTATGCCGACCTTTGAATCAGTTTTTATGCTACATGCGTAGATCTCAAAATTATAAAATCGAGATGTTTCGGTCAAGATCTCTCGTCGTTCAGTGAAGTGGCTCGCACGGCCGTAAGAACATATATGTTTATCTTTTCTCAAGCAGACTTGGCCAAGAAATCGGACATATCTCTTTACTTTGGCCTCATTACTTCGATTTTCTTTAAAGCGAAACGACGCCGATGTCGCTAGAGATAATTAGAAACGCGCGCCGGAAGTCAAATGCTACTGAGATCGCTCGGCGATATGAGATGCCACAATTTTTTGTGTGGCAAAAGATAATGAATCGCTACGCATTTTAAGCATCGCCGCCTTCAGGTCTCACCGACCCCACTAGGTTCCGTTCACTAGCGACGCGTCTGCTTGACCAATCAGACACTTCCCTTCCATCACATGACTGCGCTCTCTGCTCCTGGGCTGGGGTGGGAGCCTTATCACGTGGAGAAAGGTAGGTGTCTGACTGGGGCACCGAGCACGTAGCTTCTACCGCATTGTAAAGTTAGGGGTGAGTGGAACATAGGCTCTGGGGGCATTCCTACGTCAGTATGTTTAGAAGGCGGTGACTAACTCGCGGTCTTCGGTCGATTTGACCCGGTTCATGCGGTGGCTCACATGGTGCGAAAATATTGGGCATCCTCGATTGCTCGTTGCAAAATATGAGCGAACCGAGGAGCCGCAATGATGGATTGTTGGGTCGGTTAATTTTTCATCAGCGTTTCGTTCCCGTTGTACTTGCACTTGTTTGTTTGTTTGTTTTTTGTTTGTTTGTTTAGAAAAAACGACCTCAATGCAAACATTTTAAAGCTCCTGTATTTTCGATAAAGCAAAACATCGATGGCGAAGCCTCCCGAAATATGCCATTACGGAAGTGTACAGGGTGTATTCCAAGTCTACGATATTTTACTAGCGCGAACGTGTGAGACACATCCAGGTTTTATGAACTTGATAATATTAGTGAACAGAGGAGGCTGAAATTTAGCTGCCAGGAAATGAAAAAAGCGAGTAAGAATTAAGAAGCTCACAAGAATTCACCTTTAAGTATTAAGAAGCGCACAAGTATTTAATATTAAGAATTAAGATGTACACCATACTTTACCATTAAGAATTAAGATACAAACAAGAATTAACATTAATAATTAAGAAGCACTCAAGAATTCACCACTACGAATTAAGATACACACGATAATTTACTATTAAAGGGGCACTAAAGTGCTCTTGGGAATCCTCGTTTTATGATCATAACTCAATCTACGAGCTCTAAGCATCCTAAAAAAACAAAATTACATTCATGCGCGGCCGATTTGCACATTAAAAAGTGATCAAAGTTCCAGACACTTACCGTTGGCGCAGAACAACAGATGGCGCTACCGACCCTTGCTGAACATGGTATAACGCTCATGAGTGGCTGACAAGCGCCGTCCGTCGTTCGACCATATTCAGCAAGGTTCCGTAGTACCATCTTTCGCTCTGCGCCAGCAGGTAAGTGTGGGGATCTTTGATAACATTTTAATACGGAAATCGGCCGCGCATGAACGTAATTCTGTTTTTTTTTATGCTTAGACCTCGTAGAATGAATTATGACAATAAAACGGGGATCCTAAAGAGAACAGCAGTGTCCCTTTGAGAATTAAGAAACACAAAATAATTTACGATTAAGAATTAACAGGTGCACAAGAATTCACACTTATCATTTGTTGCCGCGCAATAGCTCAAAGCCATTCATCAAAGAAGATGAGATGCGAAAATTTATTGCAGGGTGGAATAATTATGCAAACTAACACAACGGATAAACAAATCCCAACCACAATTTAAGTAGAAAATGTAATAATTTAGAAAAATGTTAAAGAAATTATTAGTGGCAATCATTCAATAGGTTTATCAAACCAATCATTCATGATCACCGTGTACAAACTCCATTTATAATCAATGCATTTCGAACCTCAGAATGTGGGAAAAGAACGGAAGACAAATCGTGTCACTAAGATAAAACAGCGAAAAAAAAAAAAAAACGTGGGAGGAAGAGAAAAAAAGTAGAACGAAACAGCGCTCTTTCGTTCTACTACTTTGCTCTTCCTCCGACGTTTTGTGCACTGTTTTATCTTAGTGATGTACCAAATAGCTGAAATTACCACTTTACGACAAATCGTGTCTTCATTCTATAAATCTCGTACTCGTTCAGGTTGTGCACATTATTAGAACCATATTACCATTTCGATGAAAGTTTTTTTTTTTAGAACTAGTAAACCATGAACATTGACGCTGTTGCATTTCTTAGCTCAATCGCCATGCGTTACGCATAGGAAATTACTTAGTATTCGTGAGCTCCAAGCGCTAGAAAATCCAGACTGGTCAAGTGATTAAGATAAGAATCATCGTGTTTTAGATCATTAAGAATCTATAGAAATCTACCTGCATGATAACATTTTTTATGCCACAAAATTCAACAAAATTACTTTTATTTTCATCAAATAATAAAGAACACATTGAAACATAATGGGTATATACGGGAACCAACTCGAAATGGCTGCCAATAAACCTGCTTTCTTAATGCTCTTTCCTCGTTTCCGTAATGCTCCAAATTTAATAGAGCGGCATTGGTTAAATGATATACTTGCATAATTTTGTTATCGGAAATAAAAATTCAGGAAGTTCCAAAATTATGTAGAGTGCGCATTAGTGATCATAAGCAAACTAGAGGTACAAACACAGCTTCTTCAATTTGTTTTATTGTCATTTAGATTGTGAGCTTCTTTTTGAGAAATTGTTCCAGGTCACTTCCTATCAAACAATGATTTTTTTTCCTTCGCACAAGTCGAACGTGGGCTCATTTCTCGATAGTCGTTCATTTTTGTGAAACCTGTTTGAGCGGCTCAAACTTGAAACGAGCCGGTCGGCCGCGCCCGCCCAGGAAACTCGAAACTGTAATGAAGTGCACCGTTTAACGCGGCGCATTCTAAGCAGCGCTTACAATGACATCATTTCAGGCTTCAGGAGTCACGTACGTATAAAGCGTAAACATAACCATAAACTGACGTGGGTACTGACGTCACAACTCTGATCTCTCGACTAAATGTTCTGCTTTTGAAAACATGTAGCTATAAATAGACGCACGCGCGAACTCTTATTTCAGGTATTATTTTCCTCTCATTGTGTTTCTCGTCATAGACTTTTTGGTCTGTGCGTGTGTGTGTGTGTGAGGGGGGGGGGGGGGGCTTTAGAGGCATGTAAATTGGGGTAAAACAATGTACGCACGTTTGTCGTGCTTGTAGACAATAAGACGATCTAAGGAATATTTTGTCTTGCAAACTGAGCTTTAATTGAGTTTTATACAACAACAACTAGCACATACTGTGAGACGACGTTAGGAGGAGATGAGCAAAAGGTTTATATAACAATGTTTACAAAGAAAAAAGGTGCGGTGGGTGAGGGGGTCAATCTCGTTCGAGTACTTCGTTGTCGCCTTCCCTTGCTTCCTCGTCTTGGTATCAGACAACGTTGGAATCAGACTTCCGTCTTTTTCCTTTTCATGCGACAGGAAGGCACCTCTTTTGAAAATATAGTTAACACATACTATGATGAGACGTATAATCGATGAGCTTGTAATTAAAGGGATAATATAATTAATTTTGGGTTGGGATACATTTTTACTTTACTAATCGCATATCGTTTTGTGCGCCAATAGGAAAACTAGTAAAGTCATGTCTCGTTTATATGTACCCCATTATTAGGATAACCCCCCGCTATGGACACCAATTTCGGGGACCCACTGGGAAAAATACATGCATATCAGTCGCGTTATTATGGACAACTCATATTATGGACGAGTTTTGGGGGGAGCGGTGGTGTTCATATTAACGAAACATCCGTGTATAAGAGGGTAGCCAGCGTAAATGTAAACATTTCGGCGGAACTCCGCCTGGTTAGGTAAGCAATGAAAGAGATAAGTAGTAAAATCTAACAAATTTCTTCATCGTGCCCGACGTTTGTAAACCGGCTCGGCTCCTCGTTCAGCGTGACTTCATGTGGGCCCAAAGGTCGCAATCTGTCGTTATCTTCTTCCTTCTCTTAGTATTTTCTCCTTCCTGTGTTTTCCTGTGTGATGCACCGCAGTCCGAGTATATAGCTCCATGGCAGCGTTCCGGTGGATCGGTTCAGTTTGTTGTTCGTATTCTGGAATATGCCAAGATTCTAATAAGAACCGTTTCCTCTAGTTTCTCTCTCTGTCGAGGATGGAACTGCTGTCGAAGGTGATGACATGACTGGTCTTCTCAGCATGTTCCGCCAGCGGGTTACCTTGAATGTCCTTCTTCTTCACGTCGTACTTATGTCTGCGCAGACGTTCGAGAATGTTTACTGTTTTCCCCGCATACGAGACTTCGCAGTCAGCCCAGAAAATTCTGTAATCTAGCCCTTCAGCCTTCTCTTTTGGGGGACGATCCTTTGGAAGAGAAAGATGATGTCCTATGGTTGAGACGGGCTTATGTGTAACTGCGATGCCGTACGGTGTCAGAGCGCGTGCGAGGACCTCGCTCGTGCCATAGAGGTACGGGACGCACATGAGGCTGGGGTGTTTTTTTGTTTTTGGCTGCAGGAGGGTGACACACAAAAACAGAAGAAAACAAGACTGACAGAAAGAAAAGGATAACGGCAGATTTCGATCCTTGGGTCCAGATACAGACGCTCGTGAAGAAGGAGCCTAACCGGCTTCGAAACGTCAGGCACGATAAAGAAATTGGTTAGAGTTTACTAACTACCCCTTTCAGAACTAAAAACCTCCTTTTCAGCACCGAACATTTTTAAATATAGCGGGCTATTTTTTACCTCCATTCTTTCGAAAGTTTTCCGCCTTTTCTTCGTGATTCATCCGCGGTGCGGATACACGTCAGCCGAAGCCAGCTCACGCATAGGACACGAACAAAGCGTCACTCGGACGTATGCGCTCGTCAACAATCCATCCGTCAACTAATATTCGAATTCGTGTTTGTAGCCAGTGAGTGCCCTGACGGCACTTTTCATCACTTACAAATGACAAGTTTCATGGTGTGCTTAAAAAGCCCGATGGAAGCTTGGAGTCATCGTATCGGGTACCCAACCAAGTCACGACCACCTTATTTCTCAATTTGCTATAGAGTTGGATTAAAGTCTTTAGTTGTTTATACATATTTTTCACAAGGGCGCCGCCATCTTAAATGTCGTCACTTCCAGTATGGGCGAAAACGTTGTTGTGTTGTTGCCACGCCAATAAAAGACATTCAGAATATAAGCGTAACCGTAACCCATTGTCGTTTTGCTCCACCTCTATTTTTTTTTTACTATTTTCAGGTTGAAATGTTTTATGTATTTTTCATCGCCCATATCGGATATGTCAACCAGGTAGCTGGGGACGAGAGGAAACGAAGAAGGTGTATTAAGTGAGAGGCCAGCCTGCCAGAACGTGGCGACGTTGTTACCAATTGTAGATGATACATTTAGCCAGTGCAGTGCAACTGCTAGCCTGGGGGTATTTAGCGTACACCTCGCAATTGTGATACACGACCGCACGCCGGTACGATGCTCATCCAGATCGAAACGGACAGGGGTGGGGAAGGAATTGAAACCAGGATCCCAGGGTCGCTAAACTCGTCAAACACAAAGTTGGGCACGAAGTTCGCGGAGCGTGCTGATTGGACTCCCGCGACGTTGGCGTCACGCGGGACGAGATGTCAATCATCTAAGCTCTCTCGGTGCTCAAATTCCAGCGAGAATGTTGGGCACAAAGTTGTAGCGAGCTTCATCGGAGCGCGCGCGAGCAACACCGTGGGGCCAGCCGATTGAACGGCTGCACTGATGACGTCGCGCCCGCGTGTCCCTACATCCCTACGCCGCGATAGAATCAATGAAACGTAGATTGTACCTAGGCGGGCTGTAAATACTCTGAACTTTCTCGTCGCAAGATCGTCGTTTGTGGAAGTTATTGCTGACGACAAAGTGACGTTTCACAACTTTGGGAAGGAGTTATTTGAGGGCAAAATATTCGCTTCGGAATCGAGGCGAAGATTAAACTTTGTGATATTGTGGAGCCGTGCGCGGTGTATGCGGTTTTAGAGCTCATCTTCCGCCACTCTCAACAACGCCACCGGGGTCACCCACAGGCGTTACGTATAGAGGCGTCGGTAATGACTGAGAGATGAGGAGGCGGCGGGGAATGGCGAAAAAAAGCCGGGGAAAGGGAAAAAAAGGTATGACCAACACAAACACACACGCAAATAGGGGTCAGGAGGGGCCGTAGAAATTGTTCGGAAAAGAGAGAGACAGAAGGGGGGTGGGGTGATAGTAGTGAAGAAGGGGGATATCCCTTCCCCCGAATGTTTAGAGCGCAACTCTTATGCGCCCCTTTCGAGCTTGAGCGGCGTCGCCGTCGGCGTAACCGCGCGCGCGTTGCATTATGGGACGTTTTTTCACTAAATTTAGCGGGAAAATTGACGTCACGTGATTTTGACACCAATTAGGTTTCCCCGCTAAATGAGAAAGCAACAGGATAGGAGGAGGGGGGGCGGAGAGGCATACCCTCCCCTCCGTGCCCTCCCCTCCTCCTCCTCAAGAGTTGCGCTTTAATTCGACATTATAGAGAACTGCAAACGTCTGTCATTTTTTTATTATAACTCTCTAAAATGCTATAATCCGGGGCTGGGGCGATATCCCCCCCCCCCCTTTACACCCTTATGCTCTTTGCGCCCCCTTTTTGAACGCCACTTGGGGGGGGGGGGGAGGGGTGAATCGCCCCCCTCCCCGTTCTTCTGTTGTGACGACCCTGCTTAGAGGCGTTCCAACTGAGCGATGACGAAAAACAGCACAGCGTGCAATTTTCTAAATTATGGTTCTAGAGATTCTGGAATTAAAACGGGGCGCGTTCCATGAACTTACGAGCGGCCATGACAGACTTTCAATCGAGAGGCTCGTGCCAGGGCTCGTTGTGTGCAGGCGCGTTCAGTGACGTCCTTTTATAGTTCATAACTTTGACGTCAGGGTCAGGATGATCAGTTGTGAACGACAAATTTGATGGTGCGTGTTCGAGTCGACGGTGAAAAGTTTGGTTGTGTACGATGAAAGCTTGGTGTCCTCGCGTTCTCGAAACATCACTGTCAATATTGAACAAACTGACATTACTCTTATTTCAGTTGATGAACGCAGAATTAATTCCAGTTTGGCTTATCTTTGAAAGTCTATCATAAAATGATTTTATCTCCCGCGGATGGGGGACAACTGCCTGTAAGCGAAATCCGTCCAAAGGTGGACAATGCTACTCGGCTGGTTGTGACCACGGTGGTTGTGACCTAGCCACGTCGGGCTACACTCTGATCAAATTCAAAAGGCCGAGATAAATAAAAGGGACGACAGGGACGTTTTTTAGGAAATTCTGCTTTATCGGCGGAAATAAGAACGATATCAGACTATCAAGTTCGACGGTGTTGATTTTAGAATGCAATTACCCAAGCCTCCGCTGTGCTTTTTAGAGACCATCAAGGTCGCAGCTGAAAATCTTCATCGTGACATTATACGTATACGAACCACGTTCGTCTCCGCGTGCTTTCTCGTGCTGCTCTTGTTCGGCGCCTAGGGAGTAGTAGGGATTTTTCCCCCTTTCAATGAAAAACGTCACGAAGATCTACGGATCTGCGGGTTTGTGAGAAAAGAAAACTTCGCAGCAATCTTTCGGCTCCTCCCCCCGCTATGTCATAACACGAAGAAAGTTGTATCTGACGAGTTTAGCGACCCTGGGCTCTGCAACGCGAACTTTCGCTCCACGTGCTCCGAGTTGTCGCGAGCTAACCCACTTGGCCACCGATCCACTACGACCACCACCATTTCTCATTTCACTTTTGATTTGAGGCAGAGGCGTTAGTAAGATTTGATAAATATTAACTCTATCTTAGTAAGAAATTGTAAACATGAACAAGGAGACTGGCCTTTCTGGTCCATTCAATTACAGAATAAGAACATAAGTTGAAACTTTTTTTTTTTGCTGGAAATCTGGGGTATTCGAGCGAGTGGCATAATCAAGTCGATGACCTTCCTTGTGGGAGTGCCTTAATGAGTTCGTAAGAATTGAATGAAAAAAGTCACGAGACATTTCATCTCAATTCAGACACGGTTCTGGTGTAAAAGTTTCATTTTAATAAAACGCACGTCTTGGAGACGCACTTGAAATGAAAGTGAGTGCAAATGGTGGTACGTTCGACGGATTTGTCATTCTCAAGTTATGAATTGCTCAGTCGGCTTATTGAATGCAATTTAATTTGAATTCTAACTGCGAATGCATCTTTGGACGACGGGCAACAAATTTATAAGGCGAATATACCAGCTGAAGCGAATGTTTCATAATATAATTAGGTAAGTTTATGTAATTAATTTGCTAATTATCACTTTACACTTTCTACCTTACGTCGCCGCTGTGGATAACGTTACCACAAAATACTTTTTTTTAATATTTCAAGTGGTATCATTTTATAACATCATTGTTCTTCTCCGAAAAAGCCCCTTGTATATATTTTGCTACCCAAATGCAAGTGGTATACATGAGATAACAAGAACCCACTGCGGACTGGCGACCGGAAATATTTACCCGAATCACCGCCTATTGCCCAGTGTCTACCGCCGGAAAGAGGAAACAAAAGAAGACAAAGTTACTCATTCGTGTATCTGCTACGTCCGAATAACGGAAGGCACACCCGATATTTAGGAACAGGTTTGTTCGAAAAACCAGCCCTTTAAACCCTCTCCGCTCTCCAACTTCGCCCAAGAAGCAGCGACGGCTCGTGGGACAACAGCGGTGGTCCCGAAGAGGGCCTCCGAACCACTGCTGTGCGCCATTAGGTCGGCTCGCAGCAAGACAACGGCGGCAGGAAGTCAATCTCAGATTAGCTTCGACCTCCCGGAGGACGACGACTTGGGCGACCGGACACCGCACCCCCCGCCGGCGAGGCAACGCTGCCGCGATAACAAGGCCGTACTGCGGGTTTGTGACGTCACCCAGTGAAGGCCAAAGGGGGCACGAGTTGGACGTGAATGCTGCATCAGCGTTCGGCTGGGAGTTCTGTTGTAACTGATAGATTAAGAGAGTCCCTGTCGAACTTGAGCCTCATCTCATGCGCCTTTGGAAACGACGGAAACGTATCCTGGGACGCCCATCAGCGAACAGCTCCTTAATCACCAACTTCTAGAATGATTCGACAACCTCAACGCGGACAGCGGTATGCGCTGCAAAGTCTAAGATATCTCGAACTGGAATAACGTGTGCGACAAAACGGCACCCACCACCAAAAATCCACATGGATCTTGCTACGATCTTTGCAAGGTCCCCACCCACCTCCCATACCCACCATAGCTCAATATCTCGCACTTCAGTGCTCCACACAGCTGACTCAGACACTACAGTATTTGTACATTCCGACATTACTTGCGTCAAACTAACCACCCTACACGGGACCGGAAAATTCCGACTTAGATTGTACCTTCACCCTAGCAGAACTGGACTGGGCCTTGACACGAAACCAAAGCAAATCAGCTCCCGGGGAGGATGTTGTGGTGTATACGCTATTTCTCAACCTCCCCGAGGAAGAAAAAGAACAACTTCGTGCTGCATCAATACACACTGGTCCGAGTGGACCGTACCAAAAGAGTTGAAATTCTTTATTATCACCATGCTACATAAACCGGAAAAACCCGCCTCACTCAGCAACCTTCGCCCAATTTCTCGTACTTCTTGCGTTGGGAAGACGATAGAGCGGACCCATTTCGTTTTCTCCTATACACTTATCGAATGGGGGGGCCCCCCCCCCCCCCCCCCGTATGCACCCCAGACCTCTTTCTCCTCCTTCCCACACCTTTCAATCGCCATCTTCTGCTCAAGTTCACGTTCTTGTCACTATTAATGTTCGTAAAGCAATCGATTACGTCGGCCACGAGCACTTACTTTCCTCAGTTCGAGAAACAAGCTGCGGACACAACCTATACACATATATCCTCAGCTTCCTCAAAAATTGCACAGACAGCTTTCGTATAGCTGATAAGACATCCCCATTAATCACGCTCACACGCGGCACCCCAAAAGGGGCGGTGCTTTCCGCTGCCCTATTTCATCTCAGCACGACCCAGCTGGCCCGTCGCCTCCAAAAAGTCCATCATCTCTCTCACATCTTCAACGCGGATGACCTCCCCCTCTGGTGCACCCACGGGTCACCTGGGAAAGTGGAGTCAACTCTGCAGTTGGGGCTGGACATCATAAGTGAGTACCTCGTACAAGCAGGCCGTCAACCTGCCAACACCCTATCCTGAGAGTCTCTTCGTGTAAACTTCAAGACATACATTTGCTCGAGAGGACACACTATGCCAACGTCAACTCAGCAGTAAATATATGCCACTCAGTTACTTACTTGGTACGCAGAAGGGTTAATAAGCATGCAGGTCTTTATAAATTACAAGCGAGCCAACTAGTTTATGCGTTAGCTCTCAATAAGATTCTCTAGTCTAAACCATATTTTACACTCACACAACAACTCTCCAAACTCTCATCAGCAATGAATACCCTATACAAGGCATCCTTGGACATTTCTATCTCCACCTCCTTCCAGAAGTTCTACGATACGAGACTATTTCTCTCCCTCGCCTCTCTTCTGTACCTACATCGGGATCGACAAATAGCCCGCCTCTCGCGAACACCGCAGTGTAGATGAATCCTGGAGCAGGCAGGACTAGCTCCCATTGACCATTCCTTACATATCCTCTACACTCAAACCTGCGCTTTGCCCCTGTAGCTCGCCCCGGACATGGACGACGGACGCAGGAGGACGCAAGCTAACCATCACAACCCATTATTTCACACACAGACCTTATTCTGTTATTCGGATGCATCCGTCTCCGAGACAGGAGCCACGGGAACTGCGGCATACGCAATCTACACACCAAATCTCCAACCCCCCAAGTTCACACCCGCGGTCCATATAGCAGCCCCCCCCCCCCCCCACGCCCCCGTTTTCGCGTTATCGCACTATAATTAGTTCCCATTATACTGCTATACAAAATTGTGTCCAACTGCCTCGCACATCAGATAATACGATCCATACGGACTCACAGGCTGCCATTCGTGCCTTGCAGCAGCGAAAAATCCCCCAGATCTCCGAGCAGACCTTGAGGAGGATCTAAAAATCTTCTCGCATCCTCGGTCACCATTCAGTGGGTCCCAGGTAATGCAGGAATCGCAGGTAATGATATGATTGATTAACTCGCCCGCGAAAAGCTTATACGGGCAGCTGTGATTCCTTGGCCTAGCCCCCCAACAACCGATGACTGTTTAATCTACAAACGCTCAACAAAATCCCACTACAAGCAGCTCTATAACTCCCAGCAACACCTACCTCTGCCCTACCCTAACCTCGATGTTACCCAAACCCACATCCTTAGAAAGATCCAAACAAATACCCTAATAACTAGGCTCTACCACTTTCGACGCCGTTCCGATTCCTCCTGTGGCAACTGTCCCTCCCTATACGCCAATCTAAAACATTGCCTTCTGCAGTGCCCTGTTGCTGTATCTACCCCATTATTCCCTAACCCCTTCTCCTCCTGGAGTACCTGGCTAGCGTCAGAACAACTAGAAGATCAAACGGCCTTGGTCTACCATTCCATGGACATTTTGAACACTTAATTTGCGTTGTTTAATAAAGTGCATTCTCCATCTCTCTCTCCCTCTCTCTCCCTCTCTCGCTCTCTCGTTCCACGTGCGCTCGCGCGCGCACCGCCCCGTGATGTTAGGCAGAACGTGGGGCACTTGGCTTTTCCCAAGCGGCTGTGTTTTCTACTTCCACTGTTGGTGGAAAACAATGCTACGCATTTCTCCTCGAAGAGCTCGATTGGTGTGCACTATCAAATGTAAAGTGATCAGAAGCAATTGGTAGGTTTTTGTTTTGGCAAATCTCAAAATGAAAGTTTCAAATCAAGCGCCTAATTATAATTCTTACCTTCACTTAATTAACTCCCTTTCTAAATAAATTCATTAGAGGCCTGAAGTGTCCACCCAATTAAAAATGTTTACGCACGCATGCTTTTATTCGCCTATCCAGAAACACGATGCGCTCATTTTAGCAGGCAAGAATAGAATACATGACAAAAATTCCTTCATGCAGCACTGCGCACGTTGCATTTGGGGGCATATTTGGCCATGGAGAGGAGTGGCATGGTTTTGCTTCGATCCGCGCGTCTACGAAATAGTGCTTCTCAGTACTGCCTGAAAATAAAGTCAGTGATCGCTTGCATTGCACCCTTTTATCTTCGCAAGTGCCCCGTCGAAACTCGGACCTCCAGAGCCCGTAGGGACCTGCCTAGACTTAGCGAGGGGTAAGCGTACGGCCAGCCATTTCCTATACCTTTCGGCAGCCAGGCTAATAAAACTCCCGAGTGCAGCATGACCCTCTCGGGTCACTGATCATTTAAGATTCATAGGATATTGAGGCAACAGAACAGGCTGATCGGCTCAGCACACTTCTTCTTTCTCTGTTTACCTGCGCACAAACTTTGGTACTTTGAGAGCCCCCGTGAAGCGTGTCCCAGCTCTTCATTTGTATGAGTGGGTAACACCTACAGTATTATAAATTTAAGAAAAGCCACATATTCGAAAATGCATGAACTGTATTTGTCCATGAGGGGGATGCCGTGAAAGTGGAACGAGGCTGGCCAATCGAAATCAACACCGTGCCCATTGGGTTCCCAAGATGCTTTGAGTGGTACTACGCCGCTTGGATCGCTTCCATTTTAACAGGTCTATTTCCCGAGACGAGTAGCTCCCGCAAAACAAGGTCTTGCACCCCCGTCAAAGGTCACAAAGCGCGCGTGCGCGTGCGTAGCTCGTGTACGTACGCCGCAATCATTCCATCTTCTCATTTTTACCGCGGAGGGAAGACAAGGCTACGTGCCTCAGATGCACGAAGATGCTTCTGAGCGACAATCGGCTTACCGTTGCCTCATCGAGAATCGTGCATAACGAAGCGTCGATCGAAATCGCCACGCTCTATCCCTCGCACTTTAATTGTTTGTTTTTTTCTCTTTTGCTGTTTCACTGCGCAAATGTCCCATTCCTGGGTAATAATGCAGATTTGCATTCTGACTGAAGTTAACCTTGATTTTAGCCTTGAAAAGCGAAGCGTGTTATGGCGGCCACGAGTTGGCCAGCTGCCAAGCACCTGCGCCGCGAGTTCTGCCGGCCATGCAACGCAAGTTGGAAGAAAGAAAAACGAGAGAAAAAAAAGGGAAGAAGCAGGACAGGGGACTTCGTTGCACTTCAAGAAGAGTTCGCCAGCTGCGATAGCCTCCAAAAAATCACTAAAACAAAAAGCTGAAACAATACCAAAGAAGGACGTGGCAACCCTGGCGTGGTGTCGCGTGCCTGGAAGGCTGAGATGGGAGTTAGAATCCACCGCATTCAACGTACACGAAATTCTCCATGTAACGGTTTAATCGGTAAATCAAAACAAACTAAATTTCTTTCCTTTTTGTAGCCTGAGCTACACTGGCCGAAGTTGAGCAGTTTCGCGTGGCTCGCATAATGAGCCGTGCTCTGTGCTGCGCATGCGCGAGGAGCAGTGACGTCACATGGCGCACAGCTGGCGCGCCAGAGCCGCCGCCGCCGCGCGCTCCGCCGCCGCCGCGCCCGCCTCGCCGGTCTGCGCATTCCAGAGGAGTGACGTCATAGCCGCGGCAGACGCACTGGCGCCGCCGCGTGCCCAGCTGTGCGCCTCCGTTGCGCAGTAGCCAAGTCTGACGCTGCACCGGAGCCGCTTGATAGCGCCTCTCATTTTGTGCGCATAAGCTCACGCTACGTATATCCTGGCATAGCCGAGCTAAGCCACCGCAATTTTTTTTTTGACTATTTTAAAGTATCGAGACGTCCCTACTTAGCTCTAGACGTGAATCGTAGTGCTGCGCTACTGATGGCTTCGGAATGCTTGTGCCGTGTAATTAAATCAAATTCACGACTGCAAATCTATCAGCCAGTGACGAAACGGGCCTTAATTTTTTTTTCGTGATCTTGATTTAGGGTTATTTAATTTAAAAATTCCTAGATTTAAAAACAACATCTCTAGCACCATCGTATCTCTCATAATTCATCAGTTTTTTAAGAACCCCAGTTAAACAATTCATGCATAACTTTCCACCATTTTTTTTTATTTTTTGCCAAGTTCAATACGGGTGACATAGGCACGTCAAACAAAGAGCTCGTTTTTTTTTTTTTTTTTGTATCAGCGAGGGTTTTAGATTTTATCACACTTTGAATATTCTGTGACTTTAGTCTACTACACAGCCTCTGACTGAGCTATTGTGCGTCGTGAGTGATTCGTTGCCTGCAATATTTTGAACCGAGAGCATTCCTGCAGCGTCACAACCGCGAATGTTGCACGAGAGAAAATAGAACCATGTTCTTCTTTCCACACAAATAAACTACGCATTACCGAACACTTAGTCTCCCTCCAGATTTCAAAATTTTAAAACTGGCAAGTATTTCACCTGAAAGGTATAAGCGATCTTCACAAATATTCAATGAAGAAACGGGGCCCGCTTTCTGGTAGCAGACGCCACTCATCTCCGTGTATTTTCGGGCTCCGCTGACCATCATTTTCTAATTGAAAATTTTCGAAGATCGCATAGTAAAGCTTGTGAATCATATACCCACAAGTTCTCGAACTTTGGTATCAGGTTCCAATAGCCAGAGCAAGATTTGAGCGGCGAAGGAGCTATCAGCGATGTGTAGTTCGCATTTTTTGTTTTGTAATAAAAATACGCGGTTTCCTTTTCTCCCAAACAATCGATAGTTCCGGCTGAGAAACCATTAGGGCCGGTTTGCTGGTGAATGCGGGGATCTCTTCCGGCGGTAAAAATAGACGCAAGAGGGATTTTTACATCACGTGACGGGCTCCTTGGGGAGGAAGTACCTAGCATTTCAGCCGACTCCGCTCAGCAGACGTAATCCTTACTCGTTGTTTTCTAAAATGCTCGGTTATAACACGACATTCGCCAGAAATAACTTTATACTACGCTCCTAAGGTAAAGTAATATGATTCTTTTCACTCATTTTTCAAGCCCCTGTTCGCCCATTTTCAATGCGCAAATCCGGTCTTGAGTAATTGGAGCGAAAACGAACTTACGGCAACGATTTATCCTAAACGTTATGTACCTTTAGCTTCTTTTTCCCCGCGGAGTCGGTCACGTGACCTCAACATCTCCCTTGTAGCTTCCATAACCGCCTCGAGAGATGCCAACATCATCAATGATAATGAAGGCGTCCGAGCGCCCCACTCTTCCTTCTTGGGACGTCATCTCAGTCGATCGCAACAATAAACCACGGAGAAGGGCAACAAGGGGGACAAAGGACAAACTGAAATTTCCAAACAAAGCTAGGTGACCGGCGCGCGACGGAAAAGATCCGCCTGGTCCGGGCATCGAACCAGGGAGCCCTCCATTTCCAGTGGAGCGCTCTACCAACCGAGCTAATCAGAGGTAAGACGTCCGCAGAGCAATTTTTAACAACCGCCACCAGTCTAACACCAGCAAAGTTGAAGGCCTGCATTTTAAGGTTTTGATGATAATGCAATTAACGCAAAGCTGCAAGCAAGCTGGGCAAGAATAACGATAATAATCTCTGGAGAAGGGGAACAAGGAGGACAAGGAAGAACACAAATCTCCAAACACTGCTAGGTGACCTATCGGGGAGTTACCTAGCTGAGTTTGGAGGTTTGTGTTTGCCCTTTGTCCCCTTTGTCCCCTTTCTCCAGGGTTCAGCTCGCTTGCACCTTTGTATCAATTGTATTATCATCCTCACGGTCGGATGGCGCCGGATCAGCAATTAGACCCGAGCCCGACGCCGAGCATTTTTCGACGCGTTGATTGGACAATAGGCCCAGCCGAGCACTGACGCAACACTCGTATCTAATCGGTGTCTTCGCTCGATCTCCCTGTGATGACGTCACACTTCTACTGCGCAGGCCTTGATTATTTTAGACGGTGTTGAAGATACCCGGATTCACCAGCAAACCGGCCCAGTACACGCTACAAAACGCGCAATATCTTCTCCCAAAACGCAGAACGCATACCTTCTTTAGGAACGACCTTTAGTTTGCGGTATCCCTTCGCGCGCACATTGCTTCACTGGCGCGTGCCACCTCGATAAAAACGCTAGATAGGTTCCCACGCGTACGCGCGTGCGTCAATTCCTTTTCCGCGCTGAAATTTTATTCTTCCTACACGAACTCGCCGAGTGTGGGTATCTCTCGTGATACTTGACCGACACCTTTGCGCGCGCGCGTGTTCGCAAGTGTCTATTGTTCATGCGTCTCGGTTAATCCCTGAAGGTCCAAGCTGTTCAATTTTTTTTTTGCTTATTCATTTACGAGCTGGACGGGCTTGTCTGGCTCAAGGCCGTTGTTGCCACGTCCACTTCAAGTTGTAACAACTCATTTTTCCCAGACATCTAGGATTTTGTCCATCATTATCTGTGTAGTAACCGCCAGTACCTTTTCTCACGCGAGCATGCATGTAGACAATGTCTTGATCGAAGCTAGCATTACTGAACGTTATAGACATTCATTGTTCCGAGACTTACTTTCGTCACCTCCCTATTGTTGTATTGCTTCAGTGTGTAGTATACTAAAGTAATTGAATTGGTTATTTTGACCTCAGAACAAAACTGAAAAATTACTTTATTGGTGTGTTCAATACTGCCAATTTCCCCATTGATCATTCTTGTTTTCCTTTTTTTGTTATTGTTAACGACGGCTGTAGATTTTTCCGTATTTGCAAGCTACGACGATTGTTTTCTGTGAGAAGAGATTTCACTCAAATTCCAGTGACACTGAACTAAATTCCAATTTTGTACCATGCAAATTTGTTTTCTTTTGTACGCTATAATTGTTCAGCTGTAATCCTTAGCTAGTGCGAACAGTCATCTTCAAATATATTCCATTCCACGCAATTATGCTTGCGTCAGTCGTAATACCAAAATCTACAAAGCGCGAAAACGTTACACAAACCGGGGAACCAATCACGCCGACATAGTGCCCCCCTTTAACAAAATCTCGAGTTCACCCTTTCTTGTTTAAGTGAAGGACAGTTCGAGTGCAACTCTAGTCCTGAAAGCGTAGTAATCTAGGCATAAACCTTGAATGCCTAGTAATATTTTCCCGCTTGAGCTATTCGGTGCCTCAATGTTCTAACAGATCGTTATCGAATCTTGTCCGAACAGAACGGAGTACCACTAGAGGGGTTGCTGCAGCTTTCCTTTCTTGCGGTTCATTCTAAACAATCTCTGCAGCTGAATTTATATCTCCTTTTTTTTCTCTTGGGTATTTGTTGTTGTTGTCCCGACAGCCAGTTTCGCTCAACTCGGCGCTTTTATTCTACGAAAGCGCCGTCTAGCCAATCCGATGGATGCGGGCGCGTCCATGTGCCACTTGGAATGTAGTTCGCGAGGGTAATATCTATGATTACGCAGTTCGATCCCAATCGCTCTGCCCTGCTCGCTCAATGTCAATCACCAGACGGGCTGAAAGCCTCTGCGTCACGGTGTGGCAGCCATTGTTTTCGCGGAATGTGGCTACTTGGAATCAATTTAACCAGTGCAATGCTAGGCCGATTCCTATCGCCCGTCGCCTGTGGTATTACCGTATGTTTCGGTCTGTAAGTCGCACCGTTTTATAAGTCGCAACCTATTTTAAACGATCATTTTCGCAAAAAGGTTGGTATATAAATCGCACCTTCGTATAAGTTACACTTGCAGTATACACTGGTCAGGCAAAACAAACTACGACCACCTCTACACTGTGTGAATGAGCGCGCCTAGTTAGCGCACCTTCCGCGTTATCCACCAGCTGATGCCGATGGTAGTCAGCGGCTGTAGGGGATACAGAAGGATCATCTTGTCGACTGCATGGGAATGTATTGGGAAATGCTGCTGATTTAGGCGACTTTGACGAAGGACGGTCGTGATGGCCCGACTCAGAACAAGCATCAAAGAAACTGCGAAGCTCGTCGGATGTTCTCGAGCTGCCGTCGTTAAAAACCTATCAAAAAAGGGATGAACGACGGTGATACTGTTAGCAGACGCTGAGGCGTTGCACGTCCACGCCTCATTAACGAATGGGGACATCGGAGGCTTTCCCGCTTGGTGAAGCAAAACAGGTGGCTACCCGTGGCTCAACTGACCGCTATAGTAGGTACAATGCAGGTCAAGGTACAAGTGCTTATAAGAACAGAGTTCGTCGGACTCTGTTGGATGTGGGAATCCGCAGCCGACAACCCATGCGAGCCAAAAATGGACCATATCCAGTGCCGTGTTCGGTCGGCGCAGCGAAACTGCATTGATAAGACCGCATATCTGCATTGTCATCGCGATAAATGCGCAAGCGAGATTCACTTTCAATATTCTCGCTAACGAATTTAACCAGAAACGTAACCCCGCTCCGCCCCCCCCCCCCCCCCCCCCTGGCTCCAGATTGTGCATTTAGTTTGTACATTTACTTATAGAAAAAGAAAGCATACAAGTCGCATCGTTGTATAAAACGCACCGACGCAAATTTGAGGAAACAGGACCTCGACTTCTAAAATTAAAAAGTACGGTACTTTCGTCACAACGCTTCTTCGATGATCTGAAAGACGGGTCGAAAACGCACACAGTGCTCTCGAATCGCCCCCTTTAGAACACCAAGCAATGACAAACCCGGCGCCCAGCCCCAAAACGATCAATCCCTTCCGTTCCTCATCCGTCACGAAGGCTTTCATTAAGATTAGTCTTCCACGCGGTGCGATTATTGAACAACAACGTCGTGATCGTCGTGATCAATTGGTGCACTGCGCTTTAGTAATGCATCTTTTTTTCTGTCTTGATAGAAAACAGACCTTGTTCATCGGGAGCGTATTCCGCTGATCCAGGTTTGTATTTCTGTGAGACGACGGCGCGTCGCAGCGAAAGTAGTGACTGAGACACATTATGGTGTTACTTCCGTCGTCGCTGTTTTATCGGCATTTTCGTTTATCAGTCCTTAAGAAATGCAGGGCGTCGCTTATTTTGTTCACACTTCTTGCCTCGAGATTGGTTTTTGGGCGTTGTCATGGGCTGATGTTGCAATCTAATTGGCTGCGGACCGCTAATGAGAAGCTTGGAACTCGTCATGCCCTGCGTTTCTTCAACCGTCGATGACTACACGGGCAGAAACTGAGGAAGAGGGGGAGAGCGTGCGCGGGGACGCCGGGGTGCCGAGCTCTGACTGGAAGTGTGATGTACCGGTAATGTTAGGATAATGCAGGATATATATTTATTTAACTGGTAGATTACATTCGGTTGACAACGTCTTTTTCGACCGCGCCCAGTCTGTTTCTTCACGCAGGCGTCACGTTCTTCTCCGCGGCTCGCTCTCTCTCGCCGGCGTCTCCGGGTGCATCAGCCCGCGCGTCGTTGCCTGGACCAAAGGTCGTGTTCGCTGTGCGTAACGAACACGCACACAATACACGGCACGCACACAATACACGGCAATATCTCCCCCTTAAAAAAACTTCACGTTTTCACAGGCCCAGCCGCGTTGGTGGCTCCCGCGTCCGCGTTGATCTTCTGAGAAGAGAAGGGCTGCCCTCCGTTCCTTGGCCACGTGTGCCATTAAGCGGTGTGGCTGGCGAGCTTGGAGTGCCTGCCTCCGGTGCTGCAGGATCGTTCTGGCTGTCCTGAATTGTGGTTGCAAAATCGTCACTGAAAATCGGAGACGGTGAACCGTTTCGCTGACTGATGCCTCGGGAAGGGGCGAACATTTTCGATGTTTTTGCGCCCTTGAGGCTATCGTCTTGATTCGGAGATATTCCCTCTTCCTCCGGTACATGTCTCAGCTGTTCAATGTGCCGTTTCCAGGTATTTCCGTTGTTCGTGCGAATCTCATATGTTCGGTTTTCTAGAACTCGCACGACGACTCCTTTCGACCATTTCTTGCCATTCCTATAGTCTCTCCCAGACCTGGTCGTTCTGATGTAGGTGTCGTTCTTTAGAGTTGCGCAAGGGGTGCTGCTTCGCCCGTTTTGATCGCACGACATTCGTTATTGATGGTATAAGGAGATCGAACCTTGTGCGAAATTCGTCTCCTGTCATCATTTTGGCAGGTGTTGAGCCAGCTGTCGTGTGCGGGGTTGTCCGGTATGCTACCAAGAAGTTATGGCATGCCTCTTTCATGGTCAGCCCCGACTTCAGGCTTACGTTGACAGATTGAATGTTCCCACGAAGTTTTCTGCCGCACTGTACGTTGCGGGATGGTTCGGGGGTGAGAATGACTGCTGCACTCCGTTTCTTGTCATGAAATCCCGGAATTCGCTTGATCGGAATCGCGGGCCATTGTCTGTCACAATCCTTTCTGGCAGTCCATATCTTGCAGAGAGAGTTAGAAACACTCTTATGGTGGTTGCCGAAGTCGTCGAGGTCATGGGCACTACCTCGGGTCATTTTGAATATGCATCAATGATCAGCAAGAAATTCCTTCCTTGAAAGGGTCCTGCGAAGTCTGCATGCACGCGTTGCCATTTCTTTCTTGGGTATTCCCACGGGTGTATGGGAACTTTGGGTGCTTTATTGCTCACTTCCTGGCACGGCCGACAACTTCGGACCATCGTTTCGATGTCATGATCCAAAAGCGGCCACCACACGTAGTGTCGTGCCAGTCCCTTCATCTTTGTCATTCCCGCATGACCTTGATGCAAGTCGTTCAAAACGTGTTTTCGGTACCTCGAGGGTACGATGACGCGTGTTCCCCACATTAAGCAGTCCAGCTCCACGGTTAGTTCTGTTCTGCGATGAAAGTAAGGCTTGAGGTCTTCGGAATTCACTTGTTCCGGCCATCCATCCATGGTGAGTCTTATAACTTTAGACAACACGGTGTCCTTTCGTGTCTCTCTGCTGATCTGCTTATGTGTCAGTGGAAGTGCTTGAAACTTTTCTAGATGGAGACATTTGATTTCGTCCATTCTTGCAGTTTCTGATTTTGTAGCGCCCTTGTCAGTCATTGGGAGTCTCGACAGCGTGTCTGCGACTACGTTCTTATCAGTCGACACGTACTTTATGTCGAAGTCATACCCTGACAAGATGATTGCCCATCGCTGCATTCTTGCAGCAACCGTGCCTGGGATTCCCTTACCGGGATCGAAAATCGATACCAGGGGTTTATGGTCCGTCCACAGCGTGAAGTGGCGTCCAAACAAATACTGGTGAAATTTCTTTACGCCCTCAACTAGACTCAGCGCTTCTTTGTCAATCTGAGAGTAGTTTCGTTCACCTTTAGAAAGCGTTCTTGACATGGAGGCGACCGGCCTTCGTTGCTTGCTGGGTAGTACGTGTTGAAGTACTGCACCAATGCCATGGCTCGATGCGTCACATTGCAGTTCCAGAGGAAGCGCAGGGTCATAATGCACTAGCAGACTCTGCTTGGTGAGTTGCTTCTTCGCTTCGTTGAAGGATCTTTGGCATGATCTCGACCACTCCCACCTTTTATCTTTTCGCAGCAGTTCATGTAGCGGATGTAGAATGTCGGCTGCGTTGCTGATGAACTTTCCGTAGTAGTTCAGGAGTCCCAAAAAATGTTCTGAGTTCTTTTTGGTTTTTGGGCGACTTCGCTTGTAGGATCGTATCCACCATCTTGGGATTCGGGTGGATCCCTTGTTTGTCTACAACATGTCCTAGGTACTCGATGGAGTCCTGCATGAAGCAGCATTTTTCTTTTCCCAAGCGAAGGCCACATTCCTTGAGTTTTTGCAGTACGATGTCCAGGTTCCGCAGGTGATGTTGATCGTTCTTGCCAGTTACCACAATGTCATCCTGAAATGCACCTGTGTACGGCAAGCTTACAACGAGTTCTTCGATAACGCGTTGGAAGATAGCTGATGCTGGGGTTATTCCAAATGGCACTCTGTTCACCTGATAGAGCCCTTTGTGTGTGTTGATCACAGTGAGGTTTCTTGATTCTTCCGCTAAGGGGATCTGGAAGTAGGCTTGTTTGCAATCTAGCTTGGTGAACTTCTCCCCATGGGCAATCTTCACAAAGACATCTTCAGTCTTCGGTAGTGGGTACCTATCTGGCTTCAAGGCTGGGTTGAGTGTAACCTTGTAATCCCCGCATATGCGCACTTGTCTATTTGCCTTCATCACTGGAACGATTGGAGTCACCCACTCACTCCTCATCACAGGAGTGATTATGTGCTCTTTTTCAAGACGATCCAGCTCCTCTTCGATCTTTTGTCGGAGGGCGTATGGAACTGACCTTGGTCTGAGAAACTTTGGTTGAGCATCATCATTCACGCAGAGATTCACGGCGTGGTCCTTCAGTTCTCCCAGACCTTCAAAGATGGAACTGTGTTTCTGTAGCACACCTGCGAGAGTTAAGGTCTCTGCACGCACATTGTGCACTTCCTTCCAGTTCACTTGAAAATCCTGAAGCCATGCCCTTCCCAGTATGGGAGGTCCCCCATTCTTCACCACTTGGATTTCATGACGCTTGACTTGCCCGTTGTACCTCATCTCCACTTGAACCATTCCCTCTGGAACGATGGGCTTGCCGATGTACGGCTTCAGCGTTATTCCCGAAGGTTTCAACTGGATGTCTGGAAGAATTTCTTGAAACGTCTCCAGGTTGATCACAGTCACGGGTGAGCCTGTGTCAATCTCCATCTGTAGAGGTTTGTTGCAAATCTCCACAGTTACTGTGATGGGTTTCGGGTAGCTTGAGTCGATGAAATAAAACGGAGTTTCGTCTCCAGAGTTCTGTGTGGTGACATGGTTGATGAAGTTTGGCTTGTCTTTTTTTCTTTGAGCCTTGTAGATCTCGTTTCCTCTCGCGGCAGACCAATTGGAAGTGTCCCGTTCTTCCGCATATTTACAAGTCTTGTTCTTTGCAAAGCAGTTTTCAAGGTCATGATTGGTTTTGCCGCAGCGGTGACATGGGGTCCTGCTTGTGCGAGATTTTCCCTTTCCCTCGCTGGCCTTTTTCGCAAGTGACGTCTTGTATTTCCGCCCTTGCACCAAGCGACTGACATCTTGTTGGGTCTCGGTCTCGCTCCTTATTTCCTTCGCATCCTTCATGGCTACCTCCATCGAAGTGGCAAGATCCACCGCTGCCTTAAATGTTAGCGTCGGTTCAGCCAGCAGCTTTTCGAGAATGTTTCCATCCTTAATGCCGTCAATGAGCTTGTCTCGAAGTCGGTCGTTGAGGAAAACACCGAAGTTGCATTGCAGTGAAAGCTGTTTGAGCGCAGCTACGTAATATGCGATGGTTTCGGATTCCAGCTGCTTTCGGTGATGGAATTTGTAGCGTTCAACCGTTTCATTGGGCGTCGGGTCGATGTGGTTCTGCACTAGTTGAACGATCTGTACGTACGTCTTGGTGCATGGTTTAGCAGGTGCCGCCAAGTTCCGTATTAGTCTGTACATTTCTCGTCAGACGATAGAGAGAAGAACATCGGCTCTCTTTGATTCCGGAATGACGTTCGCAGAGAAGAACACTTCGATCCTCTCGATGTACGAAGACCATGATTCCGATTTTTGATTGAACTCTTCAGTTTTCCCGATGCGAGGCATTCTTTAGGTTTGAGATGGGGCGTCACTCACGTTACCGCTGTCTCCTTTGTTCCGATGTCGCTCAGTTGTTTATATCCGTCTTTGTTGCATAGATCCCATCCTCGTCGCCATTGTGATGTACCGGTAATTTTAGGATAATGCAGGATATATATTTATTTAACTGGTAGATTACATTCGGTTGACAACGTCTTCTTCGGTCTGCGACCGCGCCCAGTCTGTTCCTTCACGCAGGCGTCACGTTCTTCTCCACGGCTCGCTCCCTCTCGCCAGCGTCTCCGGTTGCATCAGCCCGCGCGTCGTTGCCTGGACCAAAGGTCGTGTTCGCTGTGCGTGGCGAACACGCACACAATACATGGCAGGAAGGATTAGGCTGTAGGCGCAAAGCCTAGCTGCCTTTATCTCTACTCACTGTTCCAACGCGTTCGAACGCCGAACGCCGAATGCCGCCACCCGCGTTCGAACGCGTTTCAAGAGCGAGTAGAGAAAAAGGCAGTTTACTTTGCGTCTACCCACTGCACCCATTAGACCCATTAGACACCCATTAGTCACGCATTAGACAGAGCTAAGAACACTGACGTCCCAGCGCGATCTCGTCTGCTCCCCCCTCTCCCGTTCTACAGTTCGTCTATTTATTTTATTATAATGAATCCATCGTACTCAGAGTGAAGAACAGTGTAATGTGAAGCAATATGCCCATGGTTGGATGTAGCTTGTAGACAATTTCAAGGGCGCGTTTTGCCTTTCCCATGTTCTCATTCAGCCTCAGAAGCATTTCGCGGTATGGGAAGGATAGGAGATTCCGCTTCACCCTAAACAAAAACCATCAACATCATTTACTCTTCAAAACACGCTGAGAACATGCCATGAAGCTAAACAAAATAAGTTAGGGAACCCGCGGCTCCATCACTGTTTGAAACAATTATGTTTCTCGCGCGCGGACAGGAAGCATGTCTGGGAGTGCTGCTATAAATTATATTTGTCGGAAAGGACACATTAAACCAGAATCGGCGTTTGTAGGACTCCTCCTGGTTTCGGCGGTTGGTTATCAACTTGCTCTGCAGTACAAGAGATGACGAGAGCTTTTTAGGCATGTCGGAGAGCAGTGTTCTCGAGCAATTATCTAAAGTGTTTACTCACCGCTCTATTCAAGCACCCTTGACCGCTACCTTAACCGAAGTCATAGGTTTCAGCGCATTTGTTCGCTTTCCAATGGGCCCAGTTTCCATGTCACGAATACTTTTTTTTTTAATATTCGCCTATTTATTTTTATTTTTATTTCTTTAGAAGTTCCCTAAGGGCCCGAATGGATTACAGAAGGGAGCGGATTACATCACTGGAATTCGACAACATACAATAAATAACAACCCATGAATGCAAAACAATATGTACATATTAGTGAAACGCTGTAATGTGAACATTGTTAAGGCAATTTGGGAAAGCGACGCTGTCAGATATTGACACCACAGACGCTGGAAGGTGGTTCCACAACACTTCGGTTCGGAGTATGAATGAATTGTGAAAAGTAGTAGTGTTACATGAAGGTGCGCCCATCTTGTGTCGGTGATTGAGACGTGGTGATATGTAAAAAGGAGATGCTAATTGCTTGTCACGCGAAGTAGGATTGTGGTAGTAGATTTTGTGAAACAGGCACAAACAGAAAACTTCTCTACGCAATTCCAGATTAGGCAGGTTCAAACTTGATTTCATGGATGTTACGCTGGCAGTGCGGTGATAATTAGTAAGTATAAATCGGACGGATCTATTTTGAATTGCTTCAACTGCAGATGTTAATACGTCAGTACCGGGGTCCCAAATTGAAGAGGCATATTTTAGTTTAGTGCGAACAAGCGTTTTGTAAAGAAGTAGTTTAAGCGATGAGGGGGCTGCTGAATAATTTCGTTTTAAGAAACCCAGCATACGATTCGCGTTACTTGTTACGTATTGAATATGAGTTTCCCAGGGCAGATTGGACAAAATATGAACTCCCAAATATTTGTAGGTTGTTACTTGTCGTAAAGGAGTCTGGTTCAGGTAATAACAAGAGACATCACTGTGAAGCCAAAAAACCCTCATTACCTTACATTTGTTAGTGTTAAGCTGCATACGCCATAAGTCAGACCATTCAGATACATGGTCAAGGTCACACTGAAGAGGAGAAACATCGGATTTGTTAGTCACTTCATGATATATAACACAGGCGTCAGCAAACAAGCTAATTGACGATAAAACACAGGAGGGTAAGTCATAGACATATATAAGGAATAGAAGAGGACCCAGTACAGAACCCTGCGGCACCCCGGACTTCACAGAAGCTGAAGGTTAAGACGTGTCGTTCGCAAATACAAACTGAGACCGGTTAGTTAGGAAGGCGTGAATCCAATATAATGTACCGGAATCAATACTGATTTTGCTTAGTTTATGAAGTAGTAGACTATGTGATACCTTATCAAATGCTTTAACGAAATCAAGGAATATGCAGTCAGCTTGGGAACTTCGATCAAGAATAAGGTGAAGGTCGTCAGTGAAAGTTAGTAGCTGGGTTTCACACGAAAATGACTTACAAAATCGTGTTGGGCGGGAGACAAGAAGTTATTAAACTCCAAGAAGTTTACTAAATGTGAAAAAAGACGTGCTCAAGAATTCTGCAAGAGAAGCTGGTTAGTGATATGAGGCGGTAATTAGAAGGAAAAGGTTGGTCACCCGCTTTGTGTATCGGCACCTCCTTTCCCACCTTCCAGTCGTCAGGTAAACACTCACAGTTAAGAGACTGATTAAATAGTTTAGAAAGCATTATAGAAGAATGTTCTTTGGTACTTTTTAGGAATTTAGAATTCATCTACTCTCACAAAACACGATATTTTTAAATTATCGATTACATTAACAATTCCACAAGTATCAATAGCAACCGGGTACATAGGCACAAATCCAGAATGTTGAAATGGAGGTAAACATGACAGGTTAACGTCTGAAAATTAAGCGTCAAATGCGGAGTTAAAAACAAGGGCACACTCACTAAAAGGCACAGCATTTTCTGAAGAACTAAAGAATAATATTGACGATTTTTCATTTCGATTAGTTACATTCCAAAACCGCTTTGGGTTGCTTGTTAAAAGTGATGGTAAAGTTATATTAAAATAAGTAGCCTTCACATTTTCAATAGCACTTTTATAATTATTTGCAGCAATATGATATGCAGACCATTTAGAGTAAACATTTGAAAATATAGCTGCTCGAACTTTTCTTTTTTTTTTTTGTTAGAAAGCCTTTTTAGTGTGGTGTTAAACCATAGTGATTGCGGGAAAACGGAAATATTGCGCAAAGGTATATATGTATTAGTAAGATGCACAACCTGCATTTTAAATAACTCCCAATTTTCATGAATTGAGCGTTCCGAAAAGTGCGACAAGTAATCATCAAGAAAAAGAGAAAGTTCGCTGTTGATGGCCTCGACGTTACCTTCAGCGTAGTCGCGTATTTTTTTCTGATTCTTTGGAGCGTTTCTAACAGGAACATCCATGCCAAATTGTATTAATGAATGATCACTTATGCCCTGCATGGTGCTAATTGGAGATATTAAAGAGGGTGTTAGACCTCTGACTGCTGGTATCTCTGAATTTAATGTATTGGCGTGCACTCGTCCGCTGAATTGACGAGTACACGCGCTAGAAGGCAGTGTTGGTGTAGCAATTGCAGTATAATTGAATTATTCATTAATTTATCTTTTGTTGCGCAAGACTCGCTCAAAACCGTCCATTGTCCATCCTACCGCTTGTTGAACTGCACGTACTTGAGAAGTCTGGAAACTCTGTACACATTAGTCTTTCTTTGAAGTAGACATGTCTAAGGGCATCGATCACCCGGGTTATCTAGCATAGTCGACTTGAGACAATGGGCGAGAGCCGTAACAGCGAGACGAGAAATAATTCTGGGCGAGGAAACAAGGGGTCGTTGGAGCGGTTCCGCAACTCGACAACAGCCTTTTAGAGTGTGGCTCCGAGGTGCGGCGGCGGCGGTGGTGGCATTTCTGCTCACGTCGATCCCATCAACAACACGCCCTCGTCCATGCACTTCACTCCCTTCATCCCCAACCTGACAGTACGGTGGAAGCTGTGTGCTCGTTAGACCAGTCATGCGTCTATCTTTCGTCGCGTGATTGCTCTCTCCCGCCCAAAGCCAGACGCGGAAAGCGGGGCCAGGTGATAAAACGCGGGCAGCTGATTGGTCTGGCGAGTGCGTAGCTTTCACCGCACTGTCAGCTTAAGCGTGAACGGGATACAAACATGGGCAAGCGACGCGGTCAGTGCGGGCCGCTACTTTGCCTTCTGTGAAACGTTAAAATTGCGCTCCTTCTTTCTCCGTGAGCGATAGAAAAGATAAAAGAGAAAGCTCGGCCGTATCGAAAGCGTTTAGGCTATGCAACGCGGGACTCGCGAACCTGTTACGCTTCGTTGAATTCGAACGAGCTGACCGCTTCCTCGGTGTAAGAGTGAAAATGAAATATGGTGGCCTATACTCGTGGATAGCTTCATCGTGAGATTCCAAAACACTCGAATGTCTTACTTAAGATTCGAAATCACTTATCTTCCAGAAATGCGCGCATGTGCTTGTACTCTAAAGAGCCGCGGTCATACTGCTAATGCACTCTATAAATAAAATGGTGTAGTCTTACACCTTTATGTCCCGTGTCATACACCCCAAAACGCATCATACAAAAGGCAGTGTCTACACAAGATTGGGCATACAAAAACTGTCCGCAAACATATTCGAAGCATGTATGAAGCTGCTTCGAACATGCTTAAGTCGTGGACGCAGATAATTGTGTCATTGTGTCTGCAGTGTGTAACATCGTCTCCTTTGTACGATGTATACGAGCCGTGCAACCGCGGCGTAAAACGTGTCTGCGGGTTCACTTCCCCGCAGAACACGGAAAAAGCCGCCCACTGCGAACGATAAAAGGTTGTTCCACTGAAGGACGGAACTCGAAATACGGTTATGTACCCGGAATGTATGATGCGCGCAGGTGCAGTCGGCAAGTGAAACATTTTTCATCGTGAACAGTCGACAGATTGAATGTCCAACCAGTGAAACGTCATGCGCACTGTCCCTGCGCACATCGCGTGTCTTGGTCTAATCGTATTCCCAGAATCGTCATTTGCTAAAGTCCTTGTATTTTGCTCGCCGTGATTCGATATCTCCGTGTTCTGCCGGAAAATGAAATCGCGTATATACTTTTTTTTTATGTAATGTGTATTTTGTTGAATGCCCGGTTGGGTCCGAAGGGTTCTGAGCGCCTTCCTTGGCAGAGCTCCAATGAAATGAGGCTAACTATCCGCGCTCTTAAGGTGTGGCAAGGCAGCACTTACCCTCCGGTAACGCCCGTTGAAGGTTGTGGTGTATGCACCACTTTCATGCACGACAATGGGTTACTTGTAAGGTGAGTTCGCCTTAAGTGAACTGTACGTGATACAGGTACATTGGTAGATTACGTTTCAAGGTGCTTCTGTAGTCTTGAAGCAAAGCAGTCATGTTGGAATGCAACCGAGAAAAAAAATGTTATCTGGCATGAATGTGAAGCATGCCATGACTGGTGTATGAGCAAATTAACTATAGGCTCTACAGTTTTCAGTTTTGCCGGTAAAACGTCGATAAACATCTGTTGGTGACAAAAACGCAAAATCGGTTAAAACAGAAAAACACCGATTTCTGGCAATGTTTGCTCCAGCTAGTACTGTTTCTGACAAAACCCTCCCTTTTTAGACTTGAACTGTTAACTTTTATGATATTTTTTCACCGATAATCACCGTTTTTGTTTATGTTTGTCCGAGAAAGGTAGTTAAAATATACTGTTTTTTTTTTTTTTAAGAAAATTAATTCCGAAACACATTTGTCGAATTTTCTCATAAGTAAACACCGGAAATCTACGCCCTAAAAATACCACACGGAGAGTGTGATCTTGAACCGTACGTGCGCTACACTTGACAATTCTTTCATTGTCAACTTCAAGACTTAGGAATGTCTGGGGTATGATCTCTGCTCTGTCCATTGTGATCAAAACGTTCCTCTGCTCCTCTTCATAACGTTTCCTGTTTAACAAACATGTTTGTCTTTTTCTTTTGATTTTTTTTGTTACTTTCATCTGTATATATATATATATATATATATATATATATATATATATATATATATATATATATATATATATATATATATATATATACAACACGGGCACTTTCACGTCATCGTACGTGGTCTCCGAGGGGATATAAACAAACATATGCAGATGAATGAACCGTACTTAATTCAATGAATCAAAGAATCAAAGTTTTCAGGAACCCGCCGAAAGCCAAAAATTGGCGGAGCCAGGATCCGCCAATTTTTGGCTTTCGGCGGGTTCCTGAAAACTTTGATTCTTTGATTCATTGGATTAAGTACGGTTCATTCATCTGCATATGTTTGTTTATATATATATATATATATATATATATATATATATATATATATATATATATATATATATATGAGCCCAAGTGATTTTTATTTCATACGGCTGCCTCAATTTGTTTCGGCATGTAACCAAGAAACAAAAAAATCTTTTCAAAGGCAATTCACATTTTGGTACATTTTTACCCTATGCTTTTGAGACCATTTATCAATTGCTATCACCATCGCCTCGTATTACTTCTATTCCAATACATAGACCACTCGCAAAAATCCCAAAATTTCCCGCGGGAAGTCCTGTACGCTTCTTTCTGCCCTGCAGCATCTATCATGTGACACTGAAGAGAGAGAGAAGGAATCGCAGTTTGTGCCTGCCTTCTACCACTCGCCTGGGTTTCCTCCGTGGCCCCTGTCGTCTGTTGCAACCGGTTCTGTACATACCGTTCCCGGCATACCCTTCGGCACGGCAGAGAGCCCTGCTTGTTCTGCAACAGGTCTATTGCTGCTGCTGCAATAACTGGGAAAATTTGGCCGATGCCAACCTTGTACTGTTTTTTGCTTTTCTTAACTTTTCTGACTGACGGTATCTGTAAAAGATGCAAGCTAGCTACCCAAACTGCGACGATGGCAATACCCACAGTTCTTTAGAGTGAACAACTGAGTACGAGAATAATCAGTTGCTGACAGACAGCGCAGAAAGTACCGGACTTTCTTCTCATATCTAGCTCCTACCCTCCACATGAGCGCATGGACGAAAAGAATCATGGTGCATTTGTTTACTTTGGCCAAAAGGGCTCAAGGTACACTCTTAACATTATTAAAGTGCCGAACGGTTATCACTCCGTGTCATCACTCGGTACTGTTTTATTTTACTTTTTTATCTTGTACAAAAGTTTATATTTAAGTTTCTTGAGAAACGTTCGTTCCCAAAGTCTCCATGAATTAACCGAAAAAAGGCAAATTATTTGTTGGGGATATATAATCCGCTTAGTATGACTCGCTAGAGGCAAAGGAATATCCGCGCTACATTAAAGTCATCACCCTTAAAAGGCCATGAAACCATTTTTCTACTTCCGATAAATAGTACTAAGAATCACTTCCTAACGTTAATAACCGAATATATTTGCCTTACTTTTTCGTTCTAAGCAATGGCAGTCGGCAAATAAATTCGACAAATATGAGCATATTTCATCCCCTTCACTCGGAGCCAGAACAAGCGGTCACGTGACCTGGTGCCTATCCTATGCAGCTAACGTTAATCACATAGTCACGCGCCTGGGTCGCCAAAGTAGAAAACGCGTGCGGAGCTCAAGGCATTATTAGAGTTCGGCTATTCTCATCACCGCAGTGGTTGTACACGAGCCGGTACAAGAGTTCCCGCCAAGACATCGATTGTTACGAGCCGAAGACGAGTGCTCACGCAGTTCTCGTGCCCAATCCATGAGCCGCCCTCGACTGTCACCAGGAGGGTGGTCTGGATCCCACAATTACGTCATCAAGCTTTGCGAAGACAAGGCGTAAAGAATTACTTGGAGGGAACTCAAACTTCACATAAAAGAGTTGAACGCGATAGCTAACCGTATTAACTTCCGCTAGTTCCCAAGCCGTGCAAGCGCCTCTGCGTGGCCTAGTCAGAGGCTTGCCTGGCTCGCACACGAAGGGTCGTGGGTTCGAATCCCGCTTAAAATTCATCATTTAATTTTCTTTAAGGCAAATTACTTACTTTTTGAGATGAAATCATTTAAGACGCGCGGCGACCTTTAACGTGCATTTTATGTCATGATTTAATCACATTCATCTACGCGTGACGTCACGCTTCACGTGAGCGTTGTGGTTTGTTTGAAATTCCCGCGCTAGGCTATGTAGTTTGACGTCATGACTCTATTGACCAATCACAATTTTTCCGTCACAACGCCACCGACACCGACGCCGGCTTTTCTGTGACATGAGCTCCTTAACGCTATTGCGTTAATAGTCCCCTTTTAACCTCGCAACCGACCAATCTCCTCAGCCAACACCACCTATACAGAAGGCCTCCGCACGCGTCATCACAGTCGAATCGATCAAGGCGTGGACACAAGCGCTGTGTCAGCGTTCGGCTGGGCTCGTGTCTAATCAGCGCGTCAAAGGTCGGGCTTCGGCCCAATAGCCGAGTAAGCGCGATCTGACTCTGATGGCGTTTCATATAGGGAGATTAGACCACGCGGAGGCCTTCTGTCTATGTGGTATTGCACCAGCCAGTTTGACTACACCACAGCTGCCGCAGTTGATCGAGGGACCTTTAGTCTTTCTGCGCTCGCGACAAACTCGTTGGAGCTCATCGCGTGCAGAAGCCCTCTTGTGCACCGCCGTGCGTCTCCTGTGAACTAAAGTTATGGCGGCGTCACGCATGTGTCGAACGCTCAGTGAGATCGGTCTATTTCACCGCGACCAAGAAGCTTCTGAATCAGTGGCGGTATGTCCAAGTATACTAGGGCCAGGCCTGGTCCCTATGTTGCGCTTTTTGGAATCCCACGGCGACTAGGGGAAGGAAGTGACGTCAACAACGCAGGAAACGCAGATTGGATGTTGATGGGTGAGATTCGTTGATGGAGAATTTCCGCAGAAGAAACATCCAATCTGCGTTTGCTGCGTTGTTGACGTCACTTCCTTCTTCCTGGTCGCCGTGGGAGTCCAAAAAGCGCAACATAGGGCCCCAGGACCAGAGCGCGTCTGTAAAGTCATGAACACTCCAACCCTGTACATCATGCAAAAGACTGTTTGCATGCAGATCCGAACGCAAGTCACCATCAGATCCGTGCTTCGAATGCAGCATGGCAATGAGTTAAAGGAGAAAACTTGGCACGCGACATTCGAACCACGGATATTGCGGTGACTCGTGTTTGCAGACTCTCGTTTTGTATGGTGTATGAGCAGTGCGACCCCGGCTTTAGAGTTAGCGAAATACGAAAAACAGAAACCTACTGCAGCCCATAGACGCGAATGACAATTGACGGGTCACACAAAATTTACAATGCGCCCAATGACCAACTTGCATTTTTAAAGCAGCTCCCTGCCAGCTTTCCCTTACTTCTCGCATAGTGTGGATTTACTAAATGCAAGTGTTGTAACGTGATCATCACATGGTCCGAAGTAATCGAGCGTAAAACCAAAATACCATGGCATGGCAAGCACAAACTGATCGCTTTGGAAAGACAACTCTGAATGAAACTTATTCATTATTTCGGGCGTTGTGAACACAACGCCCTGAATTATGGCTTATCGCTCTATCTATTTATAGTTCGTGAAGGGCGTTGCTATTGTGTTCAGGCTTTTTGCTTCGTTAGTCGTCATTCGGCGTTCTTATCGCTAGTGTTACAATGTACAGCATGTTACCCAAAAATATTTAGTGTATTTGTTACCGCAAAAATAAAACGCGCATCGCTGAACGCTCACTCTCCGTCCAAATGTAGCCGTAGAGCGGTTCAAACAAGGTGCCTAAGTTTTTAGAATTAGCCTTTATCTCATTCAAAAGTTATAAACGAGTTTCTGAAAATTTCTTTGGGAGAACGGGTTCCGTTTTCGCCTGCTTTAAGCAACGGGCGCCATTCAGCTTCATGTAGTCTAGATCTCCGTCGGCCCCCATTGTTCCATTAAAAATTTCAAAGAACTCTCTTATAACTTTTGTATGGGGTAGCGGTAAGCCCTGAAACATTAGAATCATGGTTCCGACCGCTAGCTCTATATTTGGACAAGGAATGTGCGTTCGGCGATGCATAGCTTAATTATCGTTTTGGGTAAGAAAACCGTGTAACTTTTTTTTAAGGGACACCCGGTGTGGTTGGCTGAGGGGCGATGAAAAGATGCTCGAAACTCGCATCGCCCTGCGTTTCTTGAGCAGTGAGTAAGCTTCTATGCGGAGAGCAAGTCGTCTGCTTCTGGCGCAGGGGTTGCGGCGATGTCAGAACGACGTCGAGTTCGGATTGACTTTGATTGAAAGGAAAGTGGGTAGACTATATTATACTTCAATGCTAGATGCTTTGAGATGTGCCCATTATTTTATTTTTATTTTATTTTTTTTTTTCAATCAGCCCATAAGAGCTCGACGTTCTGACATCATCGCATACCCTGTGCAAGAAGCAGACGAACCTGCGCTCTGCATATGTCCAGAACGTTGGTGAGAGGAAAGGCGGCGCTTTGTTTCCTCGTAATAAAAAAATAATCTAAACGTAGTCGCCCACGTGAGCATATTTGCAATTGTGTCGTGTGCCCGTTTAGACAGCGGTAAATTAGTCAGCCCCGATGGGCGGCAGGTGTATCACTTGCAGACGAGAAATTTAGCCAGTGCGGTACCACTGTTAGACCGAGGTCTTTGTCGCGCATCACGCAGTAGTGATACACGACCGCTCTCCGGCATATATATAGGATGCTTATCCAGATCGAAACGGGCAGAGTTGAGGACCGAGCCCAAACTCCGTGGGTTCTGCGGGGCGAACTTTCAACTCCACGTGCTCCGAGCTGCCACGGCCAACGGGAGCGCGTATATACGATGAGAAACTGAGGGAGAGGAGGAGATCAGAGCGGACAACCCTCATTGGAAGGATAGTGACTGACGTAAAGTCTAGCTGCCTGTACTCGGTGTTTGAAGCGCGTTCATACGCCGAACGCAAGTGTCCGACGTTCGAACGCGAGACAGATTTCGCGAGGGAATGACACTCTCTTTCGCCCCAAATTCGAGGGTGACATTGGGTAGAGGCAAAGGCAGCTAGCTTTTGCACCTACCCACTAATCCTTCCAATCAGAGCTCAGCGCCCTGACCCCCCAGCGCGTGCTTTTACCTCCTCCTCACTTGGAGTTTCTCTCCGTCTATTGTTAGGCTGACCGTTAAGCTGGTCTTCTCTTCTTGTCACTATGTTTTGTTGCGTATGTTTCCCTTGTTAATTATAAAGCCGCAAAAAAAAAAAAAAAAACGAGACTCCACGCGTATGTGCGCGATTCTTTCTCGCACTAATAGCACCGAGTAGCGGAAGGGAAAATGCCGCTCCTGATCGCGTAGTCGACGGGCGCACCCAGCCGAGGTCGCTTCTTCTTGTTTTATTTTCGCGCAAAGGTAGCGCCGAGCGAAGCGGTGAGTGACCCTGAACGTCGGTAGACGCCGTTTTTCCGCTCGACAAGGTGCCAGAATAGACCAGACAGACAAGGGCGACGAGATCGAAACGTCCGAACCAACGAGGCTGTGGAAAAGTTTGAGGAGAGCTTTTATGTTTATGTGTTTTTTTTTTCTTGTTTTTTTTTTTTTTTTGCGCATTATGATATAGCTGACAAGGTGACTCGGTCATAAATCTCTCGCCAGTTATTTGACCATAGCTGAACGTTTGTTTCTTATGAATCTTATTCCTTTTTGTTTCTGTTTTTTTTTTTTTTCTTCCAGGAATGTAGGAAAGAGAGTGGAGTTCTATCATTTTTTTACTTCGTGGTTGACACTGGAGGCGGTATTTGGGGATGCAAGGAGGGTTGAGAATGTTTAAGATAAAGGGTGATGGTCAACGCGGTTCCTTAACACAACTCAGATATTTGGAGTGGTCTATACAAATATTTTACAATAAAATCTTGAGCACTAATCCTGAATGGAGAGAAGCTGCCTGACTAGCTATAATGTATATGGCTGCGGATATACAACAACTCAATTCTGTTACGTCACGCCGCGGTGGTGGCGCTTCAGGCACGTTTCCGGTCAGGGGGTGGAGGAGCGGAAGTCGCCATGCGGGCCGGGCGTTGGCGTGTTTTTTCGGAAGAATCCAGACTATAACCTGTCTTGTCGTCAAAACACAGCGACTGGGGCTACACCAAAAGAGCCGGAAAAAATGTATCAAGATACTTTCGTGGCGTATTCTGCCTGTCCGGTTCGTCCGAGAACGTGGACAGGTGCCGTGAAAAGGCAAAACCAGACACCGTCAGACCACGCTTGCTTGTGCGGTAAGCACTTTGAGTTCAGTTCGCGGAGATTTGTGATCGTCAGAATTATTTATTTTGTTTCAACATGAACGCGGGAAAACCGTCAACTTGTGAGGACCACCCCTCCTCTAGAAAATCGGTTGGCTCATTCGGAAGGTTCTGAAGTATGAAATATTGTTGTGAATTTCTTGGATAATATAGCCTTTTAATGAGAATAACGGTTTCAATGTATTTCATACTTATGACCCTCCTCGGTCACAACTTAATTTATAGGTGCAAAATTTGACCCTCTTTAATATATGTAGCCGCAAATTAGATGCCGCTGTTTTACCAAATTTTTCAAAAGCACACCGATACATACGCAAAGCCGTTCTGAAGCCCGACTCACATGGTGCAATTCTACTTGCGATTTCGCATGTGCGGCGATGAGCACCGTAGTTCCACCACGCTTTGTTTTTTTTTTTTAAACTGCGAAATCGCAAGTAAAATTGCACCGTGTCAATGACGCTTACGTCTTACTGTTGTCCCACTGTCATTTGCAGCCGTTTCTGTCGCACGCGGTGATAGGGCGTTCCTTCCGCTTGCTTTGGGGGAAAATAGACAAGCAGACATTATTATTAGAATGCGTAGTAACGAAGGAAGCTTCAATGTCTTCAGGCAACTAGATTGTCCTTATTAATATTCTACACACATAGAATCTAGGTCTAAGGTTTCAGTGTAAGGTCGTAACCGTTTGAACTTTGCGCCTTGAGCACTACGTATTTTGCACATTGTTTTGCAAACTACATTGCCTTGGAAGACAATACCTTTTCTGGAAGGTGTCAGGTAGTAAATTTTTACTATTTCAACTCACAATTATGGCACTTATAGAGTGGACTGAGCTCAGCCCTTTGTTAATCTTAGGCTCGTTCGCTTTACCGGCACCTTCTGCACCGCTGCAGAAAAGTGTAGGGCAGTGTACTTCCGGCATGTGTATTTACATACGACTGGAATTACACCGCCCTAGGCTTTTCTGCGCCGGTGCAACAGGTGCGTGTAAATCGAACAAACCTCTTACTACCGGTTTTAGAAGAAGAAATAAATGTTGGAAGTCACACACTGACAGAAGCCTCACAACAACACCTAGCTTCGGGGGAATAAGTTTCTTCAAAGCTTATTCACTTATGTCCATTGCTTCACGACTTTCTCGTTATTTTCTCTCAATGACTCATCTGCCGAATGTCAAAGAACCGTAACTATCTGGGCTTTTAGGGGCGAAGCTCCTTAGGGGCTAGCCATGTCCGTCCGTCCGTCCGGCGTCCGGTGCTCGAGCTCCTGCTCGTGAGCTCACGTGCTCACGTGCTCCCGAGCACGTGAGCACGTGCTCACGTGCTCGTGTAGGGCAAAGAAAAAAAGATGAAAGGAAAATTATGAAAAAAAATATGTTTGCGCAGTCGACAGGAATCGAACCTGTGCGGGGAGACCCCAATGGATTTCTAGCCCATCGCCTTAACCACTCGGCCACGACTGCGGGACGGGACGAGTAGGGGGCTCTGAGATGTGTTAGTAACTCAAGAGCTAGGAATGTCATGGATGAAACATTGCATGTAGTCGCTCAACGTCTATACAGGAGAGGGCGCTGCGGTCAAATGCGTATATAATCGCGTTAAACTTTGCATACATTGGCTCAACATTTATAGACGAGAGGGCGCTGCGGTCAAATGCTCAAATGCGCATATAGCCACGTTCCATACCACACATTCTCTTTCTGACATAGATGAAAACGAACGAAAGGCTCGGCATGCTGCGGCTCAGCGTCTACGCAGACAAGCACCACCAGAGCTTCGCCCCAATCAACATCATTCACCACGTGGAGATGCGGTCAATTTTTCACTATTATTATTATTATTATTATTATTATTATTATTATGTGCAAGGCGGGAATCGCGTAAGGTAGTGGGTTATATTGATGCCGGCCGCATCTAACTAGGTCGACACAAAAATTGGGGGACAGGAATTCGATCGCGCCTTTTCAATGGTCGCCGCCACGCGCGCACCTATCGCGGTACAAAATCTTCAAAATGCCGTACCCACTTCTTCGCTGTTTTATTCTTATTTTCTCTCTTTACTTGGGTTCAGATCATCCCTTCCCGAACAGTAGCACGACATCGGACAAGGAGAGAAACACGACAGCATTTCTTCGTTCCTTTCGTTTTCTCTTGAAAGATAAAAAATGAAAAAGAAAAGAACCATGAAACAGAAGCAGCGATTGAAAGCAAACGAGCGCATCTTTCCCTTCGTCGCGGGGAAGGCGTTTCCTCGAAAACGTGTTGCCCATACTTTCGCTCCGGCTGTCGAATGTCTTCCCTAGAAAAAAAAGAAAAAAGGTAAACATGGCAGGAAAATTGTGTTGAGAATCCGCGAACAGGACATCCTGCCTGGAAAATGGACGATCGCCTTTCCATTTTCGTTTTACTTTTTATGGCATTTTTCTTTTCTAGACCTATGAATGAGTCGTGTCTAAACAAGTAGCGTACATCGACCTCAAAGCTCGGTTGACTGGAACTTCGACGGAGTACCGTGTGGGTCTAATAAAACCCAGAAGCCGGGAGCCTAACGGTTCAGTGGTTTCCATCGAGATGCGCGTGTCCCGAAGAGCTGCAGCGATATTTACTGCTGTCTCGTAAAAGCGTCCCTCCGTTAGGATTGGTGCTCGGTCATTCAGGTCCGAAACGCGACGTTCCAAATGCGAAGTCACTCAACGCACTCTTCTTTCGTATACGCTGTGTCCGCTGGCTCGCCCGGACCAGCATCAGTTCGGCTGGACATGACGGGCGCGCCAAATGGAGCGAATCCGGCATTATCATATCTTATCTGTAGTACCGTGTCTGAGGGTTAGTTTTCTCCGTTCTTGATTCTTGTAATTGTAAACGTGTGTGTGTGCGTGTGTGTGTGTGTGTGTGTGTGTGTGTGTGTGTGTGTGTGTGTGTGTGTGTGTGTGTGTGTGTGTGTGTGTGTGTGTGTGTGTGCGTGAGTGCGTGCGTGCGTGCGTGTGTGTGTGTGTGTGTGTGTTATTTGTTTTTTGTCGCGTAAGTTTTTTTTCTTACTTTGTGTTTTGGACGTACAGATTAGAACGTAGCTTCCACCTATCCGCCTTCGACAAATCACACGACGCGGTTCACTACAGAGCGGTTTGGCAGTTAATTGTGGGCTACGTCAACTGCGCTAGATCGCTAGCGGTTTGCGTTGCACGTTTCCACCGTTTCCGTGTTGGAATGCATAAAGAGGTTTACGAGCGTCTGAAACGCGGAACGCAGCACAGCATATCTTTCGGCGCCGCCTATCATGCTTCTGCGTACTTGGGTAATGTCCCACGCTGAACATTTCAATACTCGAGGCGTTGGTGCTGTTTACTCATGTTTGAGGCCATTCTTTCTCTATTCTGAAAGAAAAGATTTTTTTTTATAATAACAAGGATAGCGCGCTACCTTTTTCACTGTGGCTTTCTCCGTGCTCGTGTTGTTGTTTAAGGCAGTGACAATCTCACGAACCACATGGAGGTGCGAGTGATTCTTGGTCGTTGTCTTTCAAAAGTATAATAAATTAAGTCAAAGTATATGAATTAACTAACTGGCTTATATCCTATTGTTTTAAACCAACAACAAAGCTGTCATTTTATTTTAGAACTGCGAATAATCTGAGAAGCTCAACGAGGCAATAAGCTCTGTTCGATGACAAACCCAACTTTGTAACAACCGGGTTCGTCGTACATGGCATAACAAAAGAAGGGCGATAAAAATGGTATTTCTGTTGATCACGGATTCTTGGGAGAGCTCACAAAAATGGCCGGCGTTTGACATCTCGGTGGGCAAAATACGAACTTGCCATCAGTCACTTTTCTTTTTTTTAGATTGTTTCGAAACTTACTACAGTTCCATTAAGTGAACATGCGTTTTAGTTATTCGACAGAAAGCCACGCCCTGCCTCTCTTAAGTTGTCTGTGAGTATTGGTACAATGCTCACTAAAGTTCAGATTACGCGGCGAATCAGCAGAACACAGGTAACGTTTAGCTGTTTTCAAGGCCAAACATAACTACAGAATCAGTGCGGTGCATTGGAGGAAACTGAAATGATCCTCAGGGCTGGGGCAACGGCTGCAAAATTTTGAACGAACGCAAAATTTTAACCCAGAGTTAGAAATGGCACACCAAAAGATAAACTAGAAAACAAAACAGGTACCAGCTTTGTGAACAATTTCTTGCAGTTACTGGCAGCTTTAAAAAAAATATCAATAAACGAAGAGGGTGTAAAGCAATCCTCTGGTTACGCAAACATGCAGCACGATTGATCCCGAATATCTGCGGAATACCCTTGGCGCCACTCTTGACCATTCCTCAACGTGGAATAATAAACATGCGAGGGCTCAGGTTTCGCGAGACACAATGAGCGAAGAGTGGGCTCGCGTGGTGTGCAGCAGGCTATAGCGGTCGGTGCGACTATGGCAGGCAAGGCACAAAAAGCACTGCCTCCGTTCCGCACCGAAAAGTGCGGGAGCACGCAATTGATAATGGGGCATTCCTGGACGCTTATCTCTCTGTCTCGCTCGGAGCTCCACCCAGCGCGGGCCGCGGCGGAAAGGAACATTCCTGGCTGGAGACTGCCCAATGTTCGTTCGGCCGCGCGGGGCAGGGCGACACCCTTGGCGTAAGGTCACCAAGATGTCGCGCGTGCCCGGAAGCAACGAGCAACTAGGCATTGGCAAGGGTTCGTTTGGCCGAGAGCGAGTCTCGAAGGTTTCGTTGACAATCCAGGCCCGAGACAATCCATGCAATCCATCCATGCCTTGACAATCCATGCAACGAGAGCACAATCCTCTGGATTGTGCTCTCGTTGCACAATCCAGAGGTTTCGTTGACAAGATTATTAGGCTTCGACTATAAGTCACCAAGAAAATAGGGAAGAGAAGAACTTAGTAGACGCGCACAGAAACACCGTCTTCAGCTATGTCCAAGTCCATGCATTGTTGTGTGTCCATGTATCGTTTAAGTCAAAATTATGGTTTAAGTTACCAATTAAGGCTTACCATATTGGGTTTATCTCTCGCTCAACACTATTAAGGTTCATGTAATCTAGTACCTACAAATCAATTACTATAATTGTGTAGAAAGCCGAAGAAAATAATTACAATGCTTAACGGAAGCAGCACAAATCGAGCCCCCTACCATAGTTACTTCAGGCTTGAAACAATTTTCTTGCATCTTTAACACGACAAGATATGTAAGTGCGCGTTCCAAAGAAAATGGAGAATTATTGAAAGCATCTTTATCAACTAGGTTGATCAGCGCTGAAAAAGCACTATTTCTTGCATGCTGGGTGTTCTTGCCCATGTCAGGTTTTTCTTCACTCAGGAAGCCTCTTTGACTCGTCACAAAAATTCTCCATATAAGCCAAACACCCGTTCAATCATAATAATTAGCTATACGCAGCTTCTGCAGCAAAGCAAAAGAAAGAACATATCTTTGAACGGGAGGTACTGTCTATTTAAGAATAAACGGAGGTGGCTAAATATAAAGATGTCTGACACTTTGCGATTGTTTTCTCGATTCTTGTTAGGGGCTGTTGCTTACAGCCTTTGCATCATTTCACTTGACCCGTAATTGAATTCAATAAAAAGAAACGCGAGGATTTGATTCTATATAGTCGATTTAGAGACAAAGTGTGATTCCCCGCATTGAAATAAATATCAAGTGCAATCTCTGCAGCGTATTGGTTAATGTGAAGTTAGCTTATTATTTGTATATTTTTTTATGTACTGCAAATTTATTTTTAATCGTAGTCACACTTCTCATGCATCATGCAAAATACATGCTGATCGCTGCAGACGTGTAAGACACAATTCTCTGAGGACAAGCCTCACACATGTAGGGAACTACGGATTCTGCCACACCGGTTCCAGATTGTGTGAAGCGCGTCTGCAAACAACCATGTATGAACAGTGTGATTGGTTCTTCAAGGATTATAGCAAACTTTGAGAATGCAAAGGATTCAATACAAAAATGGGGACAGAAATAAGAATATGATACATTTTGTGCACATAGCGTGCCGTTGGCGAAGACTGCTACCTTATAAAGCCGGGGTCACATTGCTCATACATCTTACAAAAGACTGTCTGTAGACACAAGTGACCGCAATATCCGTGGTTCGAATGCCATGCGGCATTCCAAGCACGGATCTCGCGGTGACTCGCGTTCGAATCTGTATGCAGACTGTCTGTTGTATGATGTAAAAGCAGTGTAACCCTGGATTAATGCCGAAGGGAAAACATCAGATGGGTGCGCGCATTCGGGCATATATATGCGCTGACCCAGCTGAAGAAACGCTGGTAATCGCCACAAAAGCACGTGAAACGACCATCTACTGGTTGCGTACGACCGAGAGAAACTGAAGAGATGAACGCGATGAGCCCTGAACAATGAAGGAGCACTTGCAACCGAAAACTTCACAGAAGTGCCGCCATATTTCTTACTGTAATCTTCACCTATCTTCCCGCCACTTAAAGTTGATTATTATGGCTTCCTGCACCGCCGCATTTTGTGCTCGGCTGCACCGCTTCAGATCCATCATCACTAGTAGCTGCAACAAAAACAACAAACAACATCGCCAGCACGAAAACAAAAGGAGCTGTCCGGTTGTAGGAACGCTTCGGCGTTTAGAATGGCAATCGGTCCTTCGCGCCTGTCCCCTTTCAGAACCGAGGACTCCATTGTTTCCGTACACATACGCACAGACAACACGACCGCGACCGGTCGCCCTCTCGGCCACTGTTACGTGCTTCGGCGGCGTGCTCCCAGCGAGGTGTGGGAGCGGCAGGCGGTTTCGAGAGCACGCGTTTCTACAATCGCGTGTTGCTCGTGCGTCCATTTCGCGGTGGCGGCAGTGGCAGCCAGCTCGATTCGGTCCTGGTGCAACGCCGTGTCCCTCGCTGACCAGTCGGTTCGCCCCGGCCTTCCATTAATCGATACGGAACGCGGCACTTACGCAACGTAAGCGCGCGCGCTACCCCGTGCACGATCGACTCCCGACCGCGCTTTCGTAGCGTCGCTTGCCGTGACTGGCAGCTTGGACAGGCTGCCTGATTTGCTTTCTTGAGTCGCGTCTTTTTGCCGCTGTTGCTGTTCTTGTCGTTGTTGTTGTTGTTGTTGCGATGTCGCTGACCGTTTCTTGTTGTTGGCGGTAAGCGTCCTTGTCGCCTTGCGGTTCTCACTGTAAGTGGGGCGTCGGCCCCTGAGAACGGGACTGCCCGCTCCATGTGGACGTGCGGGTCACCGGCGTGCATATCGCTCTTCGATTGGCGTCAGGGAGAAAGACAGACGATCGACGAATGCTCTAGTATATTTTATCTTTTATCGCTCGCTCTCGGCGACGATGAAATTCGATTAGGAACCACTGGCCTTGTCAATTGACTTCGACGCCCCGATTGGATTATTTTCCACTCTCCGTTTGCCCGCGGCATACTGGTCTTGTCCCGCGTCTGGGTGCCTTTTTATTCTGAAGCACCACGGAACGTATAATTAATGAAGTCAATTCACACTTTTCAAACCACCATCGTTAATTAATGGCTGTTGCCATTTGTTTGGCGGGAAGCGTGTGATTGGGCCCGAGTCCTCGCCGAAAGCTGACTCGCTGGTTCTCAACATGAGCTGAGGCAAGTTTATAATGAACGCTGACCCAGCCGTCGTCTCCAGTACATGTTAGTAGCTAGAGTCGCCATATTTTAATTGTCTGCTTTCTGCACGTATTCCACACAAGTGCAGTAGAATCAGAGTTGTCCATGGATTTTTTCTACTCACATTGCGTTACAAATGTGCTTCTGTGGTGGTGTGCAAGCCACCAGACCCTTACTTCTTGGCCACTCCGCTTGTAGAATAGCTTCTACGTAACTACAACGTCTCTCGTTTCTAATTACGTCTTTTGATTTCTTTGTTGTTCAGTTTGTTGTAAGTTAACCGGACAAGCAACGCTGTCGTCTGTCCTTACAAGAACGGCAATTAAAAGGTGGACTCGTTAACCAAGGCCTGCGGTAGAAGGACCCGTGTTTAGGCGGATCGAGCGATTGCGCACAATGACCGGAAGTTGGCGGGGGTGCCCAATGTACGTACACACAAGACGCATACGAGCGGTAGCCATACAGCAGTCTGAAGCTAGTTTCCAGTTATTTCTTTGTATGTAAAACTGCGTGAATATCTTTTTTATACATACTGACTATTGTGGTGCTTTGCAGCAGTTCGTTCCCGAGTTTCCCATGGACAGTAGACTCCCTGCTGCTCAATTATCTCAATGTGAAGCCACAAATGGCCATCAGGAACAAGGGTTACCGAGTTAAGTGGAACGCTCACAGAATGATTGCCTTCCTTCAGACGGGAAGAACCGAGGATGTAGCAGGCGATACAGAAATTCAAATTTAAATCAAACTTATTTTCACATCTCAGAAGATAGCTTTCGCAGGGCAACCAAAAGCCATGGCTGAAGCTACATATTAAAGGGTTTTACAGTTGTAAGAGTGTAAATCAACTTGTCCCAAGGCTAACACCCTGAGGGTGTTACAAAAGCACCCTTAGACTGCTGGTAAACACCGAAAACAAATAGGATGCTGACGGTCTTGACAGCCTTCTACGGATATTTTCTTTTTCTTTTTACAACAAACAAGTTTTGAAGCAAGAAGCATTATATGCAGATCTCACGTACACAGAAACTGACAGTGTAGAAGCAGTAAATCACGCACGAGATAGAAATCACAACCCCGCTGACTGCTCCACCGCCTTATATACTCGACAATTATAAAACACTAATTCGCAGGTAAATCGTCTTCGGAATCGCGAAGTGTACAAGTATGTTTCTTTGTTCTCGACAATATATCACGTAAAGTGTAATCTATCTAACTCTAAAGAATATATCTCTAAGCAAGAAAAATTGTACAAGAAATACTTATTCGACAGTAGATGAAATAATCTCGCTAACGCTTTTTGGGCGGGAGCCTAAAGAGCTTTAGCGAGGTTTAGGAAGTGTGGTGAACACCCTTCAAAAAGGGTGTTCACCAGACTTTACTCTTGCTCTACTTTTCTCCACCCTATTAGACGGAACACCCTTTATACTTTGAAGGCTGTTCTATGCAATATTACGCTATTCTACAATAATATGGGTGCATCAATCAGAATGAGGGTGCTGAAGGAGTGTAGTCATAAGGGAAAGTCTCTAGAACAGGCCTTTCACACCCTCAAAGGTGTCAAATTTATTAGTGTAGTAATGATACTGAGGTAGATTTGAACTAGTGTTCGTACACCCATAATTTAAAGTTTTTCTTTTATATTGCTTCTGTTTTCCTACTAATAATTTCCTAGAACCAACGTGTGGGTTTGTCCCACTAAAACCTGGAAGGGACACTTAGATTTGTATTCATAATTGATAGATTAATCACTACAACTTGCACCAAAGAAGAAAAAAGTCGGATAACCCCCAACCGCAAATTCGAATCAAAATGCAACTAATCATTTGACGAAATTTCGTGGAATATTCGTACCTATGGCGACCAGGGCAAGGCATGACTGTGCCAACAAGTGCAAGGAAAGGCGACCGTTCCACTTTGCACTCCAGCCTCCACATAGCGTCAAGAGACGTCAAAATACAAAGGGTTCGACACGTCTAGCGACAAATTCAATCCCTCTGTCAGACAGCGCCTTGCATTTTCTCGTTTTACAGGAAACATATACAAAGAAACAAGGCCCTCAGTCTGAGGAGCGGCCTCGATTTACGAAGCATGACCGCGCTCCTCTACATCAGCGCAGCCCTAAACGCAGATCAATTCTACAACACGTAACCTAATCAAGAAAAAAAAAATATATATATATATATTACCGCCCATTTATAAATAATGTATGGATAAATATGGCCGCCGTCTCGCCCCAAAAAACACAGCCGCATGCATTTGAATTCTGTAGCGCCGGCACCTCGTTTCCATCGACAAGTTAAACAAAACCATCGCGTCATACCTAGGAAACTCGCTACACTTTCCTGACTAATCCATCATTTTATATTTATGTACGTCGATAAATGGATAAAGATGTGTTTGTTTCTTAAACAAAGATATACCCAGAGACGTCCTCTTGTCTGTCTTCTGTCCCTTCTACGTTTTGATGTTCCCTCTCTACCCCAGTCTCAGTTTCATTCAACGTGGTAAATATTCACCAGCTCGCGTGCACCCTTACTATATTTCTTCATTCCAAAAGAGTTTTCTTTTCGGAATCGCGCAGGGCCATTTTGCGAAATCTCTCACGTACTCATAGAAGTGACGACTAAGGAGCGTATACGCTCACTGTTGTCAGTCACGTCATTAGACCCAAGGCGGCAACATAAAACCGATAGGCTTCCTGACTGCTTTTACAAAGGCGGCTATTTTGTGAAAAGTACATGCGTTCAAACGTGATAGCTTCGAAATGTATGTCCTTCAGTTTATAAACGGTATAAACGTCAACTGCAGTTTCTAGCGCAACGGGGTTGCAAACTTGGAACGTCGAACTCTCTATTCCGTAGAATAGCCGACCACGTGTCCTTGACAAAGAGCACCTTGCTTGTCCGTCAAGGAGGTACCCATGGACGTTGTGGATGAACATCTGTAAAAAAAAAGCATCGGTCTTGAAGCAGTTCGTAAGCCTTCAGGGCCGCCCCTCGGAGTGTGCGGAGAGAGTCAAGTGGGCGTTCTTCTTGTCACGAGCCTTGCCAATCCCAGGCACTAACCCACGAGAGTACGGCACCAGTGTACGGTACAGAAATTTATACGCTTGTCTTCGAAGACAGCCGAGTGTGTCAGGCACGCTCACAAAGACGTTGTCTCGTGTAGAGAGCGCGACACTGATAGTGTACGAACGCGCAATCAGCGACGTTTAATTCTTATTGTCCATAGCTTAATGTCTTCCATAAAGTATTCTAGCTGCTAAAGTTTAATGTTTGAAGCAACTTTCTGACAAAAAATAAATCAGTATTCGAGGTAATATTTGGGACGACTGAGTTGCGGGTCCAAACGATTTCTGCGATAGAATCGGGAAACACTGGTGTTTCCTGATTCTTGCGAGTTTTGGTAAAAGGGACCATGAAATTACTTTTTTACTTTTACCAAATAACTGTTACATTAAACATTCAATGTTCATTGAACGCGGGACAGGCATCCGTTTTCGTTTCGGTTTTTTTTATTATTTTATTTGTCGATACTGCCAGCATTCACTTTGAACTTCTACATGAACAATTAATGAAATATCGAGTTTTTCTTCCTCACCAACTCACCGTAAAACAAGCCGTAGCCTCTTTTTCACGCTCGTGGCATACTCTGGCACGGGAACCGGAAGTTCTCTCGGCAGTAGAATAATAGAAGCGTAAGCGGCGAGCTGGAAGTGTGCCGGTAGGTCTTACCACAGGGTTTTACTGCGCTCATGGCACCGATGCCACCGACATATTTTCTGAATCGGCACCTCTCAACCCCGCGAAAGCCATAGACACATCGCAGCTGAGCGAAATTCAATTAGATTAGTCGCGCTACAGCGACAGCATGGGACGCCGGTATACGCCTGTTGGAAAGTGCGGCGAGTCTTCCAACGAAGACTCAAGTTCCCCTTTGGAGTCGGACGACAATGAGTGGCGACTCCAATGTACGGGAATGCTGCGAGCATGCACGGTTCACATTAGACCTGGGGTCCCTCAAATCGATGAACCTTAATTGACCAAGTGCTTCGACGTGGTTCCTCGAGTGGCAAGCGGTGAAACTGCAGCCGTTTCTTTTGAAGCTCCGGACAATTCGGGCACTTGCAGCGAGCGCGTTCGCTACGACGGCGTCCGTTGCGACCGGAGAGACCGCTCTGCGCCGCGCGCACACACTCCTGCAACCGCTGCAATAAGCGCAGCAGGTCGTCAGCACGACGGCTGTTTCCGCAGTGTCTTTTAAAAGGAGGGAATGCTCTGGCTGCCACTCACTGGCGTAAGAGAAAATGATCAGTTTTTTTTATAGTTTTATGATTTCCTTTTCGTTCTAGTCTTCTCATCCATGAAACAAATATGTTAAACGTACAGGCATTGACAGCTTAACAAACGCATGGTGTATCTCAATATGTCCACACTAATTCAGGCTTCGTAATTCGTTCTACTGCTTTCTTATCGGATAATGCCGCAAGCTTATTGACTGCGGAGCGACGGTAGACGTTATTGAAGCACAAATCACTGGAGTTCTAAAACGATGGCTTGCAGTTCATAAGTGTTTCATTCGATAACTTGTTTATTAGATAGCGAAATTAATGAAATCATACGGTGTCACAAAGGACCCGAGACCAGAAATAAACGGAACAAAAACAGCAGTTCTGTTTATTTATTTTGTCTTCCTTAAAGTTTGGCAGGCCGCCTGCCCTTTCTCCATTATTTCTAACAAGGAGGAGAACACTTACTTATCAGGTTACTTTCCGAGTCAATATAACTTGTGTCTAGTTAATGTAAGTAACACAATAAATGTATAGCTATTTTTACTGACTGTGTAAGAGTTTTCGTGTGAAGTCAACCTTAATCACAAGCTTACGCTTATGTTTTGTGTTTTTTGTTTCGTTTTTATTGACGAATTGAAACACAATTAAAGCGAATTTCTAATCTTTTTATTCGCGAACACGATGCGGGTGCTCGCGGCTTATCTCAGACTCAGCGAAGGCTCGCCAATGACGGCCCGGGCTGTCACTATCGATATCACGACCCCCAAAAATTACCGACAAAATAGATTTCATGTTTTTTATATATATATATATATTGGGAGTGTTTACTGATGCACCTTTCTTTCCTTCTTCCAGGTGTGTTTACTAACGTCGCTGCTTCTGGCCTATGTCAACGCGGGCTACGAGGACCAAGAGGTACAGTTCTTCATGCCTCTGTTTTTTTTTATTTTACGAGATGTCCGCAACGTTTAGTCAACTATACTCACTGACAGAATGACAACGGCCTCCAGTACGCGCTCCATGCCTTCCGCCGTGTTTTGGATGCACGCGCTCGAGGTGCGCGAGGCGCCGAAACGTTCTCGAAGGTAGGACGCTCACACTGGAGAGTTACAACCGGAGCTTTCCTCCCTGCAGCATTTTTACCCTTTTTAGTGACTCTAGAAACTTGCTATGGTCAACGGTGGGCGACGAGGCAGACGACCAAGTCGAGTGGCGGGGCGCGTTGGGCGCTCGTATTAATAGATGGCGCTACCTCTTTATTGAGTCTGCCCGCGAGCAAAGTGGTTTATTAAAATGAACATACTCTTTTCGCAATATTCCTTTGGTAAAAAAATAAATGCGTACAATAAAATAAAATCTAAAAGTTAAAAAAAAAGAAAAACGCGTTTGCATATCGACGGCGCTTTTGCTCCCAACGGATTTCGTTTGCGTGTCGTCTGCTTTCTTTCGCTGATCGGCTACACCTTCGGACGCTGACCCGACGCCCTCTATAAATACGCGCTCCAAACACAGCTCGCAACTCGACTTGGTCGTCTGCGTCGCCGCCCGCCGTTGAGCCTGGCAAGCTTCTTGGCCCTATTTTTTACAGAAAGGGAGCTGCGCTTTGTAATTTTACAAGAACAAAAACGACCTTTGAAATACACCTTTGACGAAAAGTTTAGATTGCTACGTGGTTGGCGTCGATTTTCACGGTTCATTTTAGATCGAGCCTGGTGACTTGGGACACCCTATATATATGAACGACGACCACCCGCGGGAATGAGCTCGAAAGCAGTGGGCAGACGACGAACGGGATGATCGGATATAGAAAACGCACGGTAGTCGTGTTTTCTTTATTTTAATTATTTCACCACCTCTGAGATGAACTCTAAAAAAATATATTCATTCAACTTTTATACAAAAAAAAAAAAGTTTGAGTGCGGATTTGCAGGTATGTACGTTTCAAATTTGAATTCCACAAGACGCGGGCTAAATTTGCTGGTTCTTGGGACCGCACCCTGTAAGTATGAAACTTTTGTCACGTAATATCAAAGTACTGACTATTCTTTTTTCTTGAGTTAAAGGACGTATCGTAAACCAAACAAACGTTCGTTTTGATAGGGAAGGGTACAAGATGTGCACGACCAAGTCACCAAACTCAACCTGAAAAATATTTCTGGTTCGATTACGACGGTCCCGTCCACTACCGAATCGCGGCGCTTGCTCTGCCAAAAAGAATACCTATTTCAAGAAAGTATCTCTCGAACGCATAATCGAAGCGGTAGATGAGTGATAGAGACGATAAAAAGACGGGTACGTTTGACCGGACCACGCCAACGCAGGAGATTTGATACCAGCTCCACATCGTGAAAGGGGGGAACGGTAGCCGAGTGTTTTAGCGCGCCAGAGCTCGGAGCACGTGGAGCGAAAGATCGCGCCGCTGAAAAGAAGGAATAGGTAATACTCTGTTTCATACTTAGTGTGCAACGCTGTCAAAGCTACTGGCGCGAGCGTGGGGCTTGATCTCGTTGACCATTTGCACGCGTTCTCGCGCAAACAAAACCATAGATGAAGCCACGCACTCGCGCCAGTAGCTTTGACAGCGTTGCACGCTAAGTATGAAACAGAGTATAAGGGCTCGATCGGCACCACGTCTAAGCTGAGACCGGAAGCTCCTCCGCCTTCAGCGCGAGCTCGCTGGCTTCCGCAGTGCTTTGATTGCACGTGCCTGCGTACACTAGTGTTAGCAAGGGCAGAAAGCTCGCGCTGAAGGCGGAGCTTCTAGCCTCAACTTAAGGGTGAACGGAGTATGGAATTGTGACATCATCACAGCAGAATCAGGCGCAGATCACAGATTGGACACGGGCGGCTGCGTCGGCGTTCGGCTGGGCGTCGTGTCCAATTGACGCGTCGGAGGACGCACGACGTAAGGTTCGGGTCTGAACCGCTGAGTTGGCGACGTCCGACTCTAACAACGTTTCATGGAGGAAGAGGGTTCAAGTCATCGATCTAAAAGCTAAAACGTAAAAGCTGAATGCGTATTTTTCTGCTCGGTACATAGTTAAACTGTTCTGACTCCTGAATGGTGCAAACGAGTAGTTCGCATAAACGACTATCGAATGATAAAACGGGAACGGTTCGATTCGCTCGCCAAATGAAATGTGAGCATAACCACGGCGAACTTTCTTTAGTGAAACTGGTTTGAGCAGGACACACTGAAGGTCTTATACATTCTCAAATACATAAAGTAAAATAATAAAGACGGTTGATTAGAGCTTGAATTGGCACTAAAACCTCAAAGTTGAAAGAAAACGCGAGATATAGCATTTTTTCTTTCGTTTTTTTAGACGGCAAAAATTTAAAACAAAGAGGACACGGGAAATATCAGAATTATTCCTGCAGAAAAACGTTGCCTACTAGAGTAGACGTAAGAGCGAGAGCATAAAGAAACAATTAGTGGCTTAAATAACTAAACTTCGCTAACTAACAAGGTGGCGAACTGAACCAGTAGGTTGACGTTATATATATGATGGGAAAAAGAGCTTAGAGAACACGGACTACGAAGAAGAACAAACACGGCAGTATTGTCTTGTCCTGTTCATTCTTTGTAGTTCGTGTTTCTTTAGCAGTTTTCCACATCATGTAGATCGCTAACTAACGTTTTCACTATTCTTCTTAGCTGGCATATTTCAATCGGTGTTTTTTTTTATATCTATTCTCGTTAATATAGCCCAAATGAGTTATTAGATTTTATAGAAAAATAAATGCTTCGCGTACTCATGTCGTGGGAAATTCGCCAAGTGATTACTGGAAGAAGAAACTGTTTTCTCAAATTTAACGACTCATCTGGCCTTTATTAACAACGGCCCACAAATCTCGAATGAAAGTATGTCATCTCAACGATAATTAAAACTTTAGTTCCCGAATTTTAAATAATTGCTAAGTATTTCGGCATACTCTCGCCCTGGCGTCCGCCGCGGACGATAACGTTATTCTGCTGCAATATTTACTTCTTAATTCTAGACTCCTCTTTGTTTCGAATATTTGCCGTCTTAGAAAAAAACATAACACCCGGTATTTGTATATTTAATTTTATGCAACACGTTACATTTGTAACGCTGAGACGTGTCCCCATTTACGAGATTCTCATACCTCAATTAGCTTTTAATGTTTGTTGTTTTTTTTTTTTTGCATGTTGCAATGCATACGTGCGTTTCAGCAGTAATTATAAGAGCAGCGGGGAAAACGAACGACTTGAAAACGCAAAGTTTTATATTCTAGCGCAACCCGAGCAAAGAACGAATTGCGAGAGCGTGTGCTCCCCGTTCTCCTGCGGTTGGGGGACAACCTTCGCGCGGAGAGACCTTGCCCAAGGAGAGACATATACCTAAACGTTTGTCCGAGCTTATCCGACTCGAAAATCGGAGAGCAAGCGCATTGCACGCGCGGCGTAATTTATTCCTGGTTCACTCCTTTGCTTCGCTTTTTTCTTTCTGTTTTTTTTTTTTTTTTCCCTGCGTGTATAGCCATATGTTTTCGCGCGCCCGGCTAGACTGGTCTCAATCGTTTCCTGATTACAATTTGTTTTCTTGCTTGAAGTCGCCGCTTGCGACAAACGTGTCAATGAGTGCATGCGAATCTCCCAGGGAAGACAATTATTGTGCGTTCTCGGTTCTCCACTAAGTTGACAGTGCGGTGGAAGTTACTTGCTGGTTGGACGAGCCATTAAGTTATTGTTTGTTGGTCCGTGGAATAACCACAATCACGGACCTCGAGAAAGTGCATATTATTGAAGGAAAAAGATGCCCCGCGTGATTGCAAATGCTCCGTATCTTTCGCGCACAGAAATCCTGTTCAAAAATTATAGTATACTCAATATTTATAATCTTTTTGATTAGAAGCTATTCATGAGAACCGAACATCAATGTAGCACCTTTTTCTTGTGTAATCTGCTGCGACATCTAGTAACCCACCAAATTCTATATCTAGACTATTGGCGAGTTTCAAGGTTTCGGTTGAACACCAGAAAAGAAATGTTGACCTATAAATAAAGGGCAAACGCCAACCAATTCCTAAATGATCGTAGGGTGCCAACTTTTCGGTGCCGGCTCGGCACCTTCTTCAGGGGGGGCTATTTAAAAGAGAAGCAGATTCTTTCTTTTCTTCTGGGGCGAATGTAGGGCAGTATCTTTGTTTTTTACTGTGGTTAGTTTTCAAACCAGGTGCGGTACCTTTGTTTTCTTCAAAGTTGGTTATTTACAAACGAGGATCAGCATCTTCGTTTTCCTCTATGGTAGGGGCCAGTTTCTTGGTGTCTCCTCTAAGTGTCGTAGTCTACTGACGTATGCTGAGGGCAAGGTGCCGGAGGATCGATTAATATTCCTGGTGCGGTCTGCATGCGCCATGACTCAATAGGGAGTTTTAGAATAGCGCACGCTAAAGCTTTGCGTACTCAAAGAATAGCGTCGTCGCCACTGCGCATGCTCCGAACGCAAACCAGGTTTTGCGCTTTGCGTGAGCAATTTTAGCGTGCGCTATTTCTCGGAAATAGCGTGCGTACGCAAAGAGTCTTTGCGCTTTTCCAAGGAGGATTCGTGATGACAAGTTGGCTAAAGCCAAGACGAGCAGATTTTAAAAAATGGCGGCTTCCAGGATTATGTCGGCTGCTGCTTCGACGGCGTCGTGAGTGCGACGTCGGCGGCATCCTCGCGACTGCGATTTTCAATACGGGACGACATTGTACTCGGTTTGGCAACGATCAGCGGCAACTTGATGCTTGCGAAGCGCGAACATTTCTCGGTGAAGGTAAGATGTGCGAAGGTCAGTACACGAGACATCTCTTGCCGAGGCGACGCAAGCGGACACGACCGGTCAACCGCTCGCGTCGCATTCTCATGCTTAAACAAATCTAAAATAATACTCTGGACCAAAAAACGTTTTTTTTTTTTTTCTAAAGTTGCAGCATTTTGTGTGTGAAATAAAAATTGTGACTGTATCTTAGTGGCGTCACAAGCGCGAGATGCTTGGGCTTTTGCGTCGCGACGGAGAAACGCTATTCTAAAACTCTCTTGCGTCGTGTGCGCTAACACAAGCGCTAAATTTAGCGCTAGCGTGCGCTAAAATTGCGTATGTTATTCTAAAACTCCCTAATAAAAAGCCGTTCGCGCCAGTTGGTTTCTACATCCAGGATTTGGGTATTTTCAAAGTCGATGCGGTGGTCATTGGTTGGTTTGAAAACTTCCTGGTTTGAAAACTAACCACCGTAGTAGTAGTAGTATAAAACGTTTATTTGAACCGCTTTAAGGGAGATGGGGAGGGGAATGAACCAATGGCATCGCGGCCTGGACTCGCGGTATGGGGGAAGGTGAATTCTATATGTACTTCTATGCCAGCTTAAAAACGAAGATACTGCCCTACATTCACCGAAAAAGAAAAGAAAGAAGCTGCTTCTCTTTTAAATAGCCCCCCTGAAGAAGGTGCCGAGCCGGCACCGAAACGTTGGGACCCTACGATCTTTTAGGGATTGGTTGGCCTTTGCCCTTTATTTATAATTATAACGTTTAACCCAACCAGGCAGACGTCTGCCGAAACGTTCACCTTCAAATGTTGACCTACCGCATCTTTCCAAATTTCTTTTATCCTCGCGATATTCACATGGGCACGTTGAATCTTCCGGGGTTACGTATCATCGTATGTACCCTTTCTTTTGTGATAGGTTGTTCTGCTACATTGCATTGTTCGAATTGATTAAAGTGGAGTTTCTTTTTGCGTTTTTGTCTTCTTTTTTTCTTAATTGCTGCTTTTGCGAAGCCCTGTAGGGTTAATACATTATGTCTACTTCGCATTAACTTTCCTCTTGACCTGCTGCTATAGAATGTATGAAGGCCGAGAGCTCGTCAAACCGTCTTTCCAACTTTTTTTTTTTTTTGCTTTTTTTTTGGGGGGAGGGTATTATTTAATAGATATGGGAACAAACTATATTATATTACATACATCTACTTTTCGCCACGTGATCAGGCTCCGTCCCATACCCACACGGAGAAAGCGGGGTCAGGTGATGAAAGAAAGACGGATGATTGGTCCTTGGAGAACGTGCCTGCCACCGCGCTGTCAGTGAAGGCTCCGTTAACTGTAGCAACGGTGCAGAATTAATGGATGTCAACCACAGTCGTAGAGGAAGGGTTAAAGGGGCTTATTTCGACTTGCTCGTAACTGCGCAGAGTTGCTTCCTACTCTCCGTCTGTGGCTGGAAATAATTGTAGACGTTTGGGCTTAATGTGACGGGCCGCGCCGTTGCATTGGTAGACCAAACCAGCGAGGCCTCGTTGCAAATAGGGTGAACTGGGACGTACCGGCCGCTGTACTAACCTGTTTCATCTGTCTGATTCGTAGAACACTTAGATTCCACGAAGTCCGATGGGCAACCCATTTCCTTCGCTGAGCGCCCTTGCTTCTAAACAGTACCACATTACTAATAAAATAAACGCAGATTTGTTTCTCTTTTTTGCTCTTTATATATATATATATATATATATATAGAGAGAGAGAGAGAGAGAAACGAAGCGCAGGATGACGAAAAGTATAAACGGAAGAAAACGCACCTGAGACGGTTGTTGGAGTTTTTAAATTTTAATACTATGTTTTAAAAACTCCAACAACCGTCTCAGGTGCGTTTTCTTCCGTATATAAATATATATATATATATATATATATATATATATATATATATATATATATATTAAGTTTGCTATAATTACTTTTTAACCGACCAACACCACTGTCACGAGGTGAAATTTATCGTCAGTTTCTTTAAATGGCAATATGAAGTTATAGAAGAGGGCGCGGGGGGGGGGGGGGGGGGGGGGAATAACAATTTGGCCCTTCACCCCCAGCTTGGGTTGTCGCAATGCACTTGCGTCTGCGCGTGCGGGGTGCGACACCCCAAGCTGCTCGGGGGACCCAAAGCGTTGGGGCCCGCTATTCTAAGACGTACGAAAGCTAGTCTACAACTTTCAAAGGCTATTCTAATACTCTCTAAAACTAGTCTAAAACTAAAAGTTTTAGATTGAGTGGCCCCGACCGCTTGGGTCGCCCCGGGCAGGTTAGGCTGTCGCACAGAGCGTGCGCAGACCTGCACGTGCGCAGTACGACTCCCCAAAGCTGCGTGGGTGACCGAAAGCGATGGAACTCCCTATTCTAAAAATCTCTATTATCTGCTCAGTTAATCAGAGCGCGCCACTCCCGGCGCAGCGCGATGCACACGCCACGCTTATAGACAGGATCCCGAGCCAATTCGCTGATCATTTATTGCGGGCACCCTTAACTACGGTCGAACGTCGAGCCAAAGTAAATGACTGCTGTCGATTTACGGAAACCAAATACGCGCATTGCCAAAATATTACGATGCACTAATGAGAAACCACGATCCACTCTAAAACCGTTACTAAAAATGCCACCACCAGCTCGTCAACGGCTACTTAGCGGGTTGGCTGCGTTTGTCAGGCAACTTTCTGCCTAATGTTAATTTTGTATTGAAAAATGCTTCTTGCTCGTACTGCCAGTTCTTTTGCCGCGTTTTTCTGCTGTGTCTTCAGACATTCTAGCGAACGAGTTCTGCTTGATATGTTATGTTTTAGAGACCGAATTGTAAGTACTCTTGAAAGATCGCGCACGGAGATTATTGACCCTTTTCATGGCAAATGCCACCAGGCAATGCTTCAGTCTTTGACGCCCAGAGAACTTTCAGTTCATAAAAAGAATGAACGAAGCCCACCTTAACACCGCCACTTAGCCAAAAAAAATGAAGCGCGAAATATGTTAAAATTTTTAAATATTCTTGTAAACCAATTTGCCTCCTCCTACACGTTACATCGTACAGCCGAAGGCCCTCGTTAAATCACCAACTTTGTTTTTCCTAGTAGCATTAATACATTCTAGCACTGGTGACATAAAAAAGCTCGACAGGCTTGCAAAGACGGTGCGACCGGAAGTCGCTTGGGACGCAAGCGGCAGTTCATGTTTGTAAACAGCTAAAGGGTCGACTGTCTCCCTCACTGATCTCTATTGTAGTAGGCTGGATCGCGGGCCGCGGCCTCGGCAGCTGGGGCCGAGTGTCGCCACCGGCGGCCATTGATTGACACCACCAAATGCGTAAGACTCTATGGGAAAAACGAGAAAAAGTGCCGTTTTTCCCGTTTCTTAGTTGTTGTCGGCCCTGAAGCTGTTTGGCTGCTTTTCGATAAGCCCGTCAAATGGCTTCCGTACAAACATTAAAACTGACAGCCCTCGCAGTTCTTATAAATAAATATTTTGTGGTCGAGAGTGACTCCGCTGGGCGAAAGATGTGGTGGAGCTCAATGGGGCGAGAGTTACCCAGAGTTATCACGGAGTCGGTGGCGGTTTCGTTGCGTTGGGCTTAGCAGACGACAAGCACGAAGGCTCTGCTACGCGGAATTCGCTCACTCCCGGAAAGCCGCTCTCGAGATGGAACTTCTTTGTCATTCATCAACTTCTGGGCTTCCCCGAGGACGGTCTCATTGACTGCAATTTTCTTTGTTTACTCCATTACGAGAGTAAGCTTGCCAGCTCAGCCGTAGGTGCTCCGGTACGTTTGATTTTTTTAACCGGCGTTCGAACGTTGGAGAAATACCGATTCAATCTCCAAACACCCGACATAAGGATCGCTGCAGCAGCATAAAATACTCTCCTCCGAGCACAGCGTACATGCTTCAATATTCTTACTTTTGTGTGTTTCTCCCGTAGACTTGCGTGTATTGCCTGCATGGTGTCAAGCAATGGCCACCGGTGGCGACACCGACGGGCTCTCGATCCGCGATTCAGCCTACTACAATAGAGATCAGTGGTCTCCCTGATCGCTCAAACGCGTCGTGGTGCCGAAGGTGGTATTCATCGGCGGTCATAGTTAAGTCCATTCCTGCTCAGCGCGATCTAACGATTAGCTTCCACAAGTGTTCTTCAACGTGCACTGCATACCATCAAGATTGTAGTTCGCAGAAGATAAGTGGGGGGCTCGTTCTGAGCCTGCGTTCATCATAGCAAACTCGCTTTTCGGCCCGTAACTTTATGAATTCGTATTAACTTAATATTTTCTAAGGATGTTTGATAGCTACGAAGCAAAGCAGTAAAACAGCCGTAGCATCTGACCTGACTGATCGGAACTGCTCTAGCGACTAGGCAACTCAAATGGCCACTCAAACAAGGGCTGCCATCATGCTCGACTTGGTAGTTACAGCTTCGCCGTAGACTCCTGAAACAAAACTTTGAGATAGAATATCTGCATCACAATGTCAAAACTGCACAATGCATGGAGAGAAGGAAACTTATACCTCGTAATTCAAAGACACTTCCTTCACTAAAAACGGTCGTAACCCTACAGTTGAGAAACTTTATCCAATTTACTCCTTAACCGCAGTTAAGTGTGACTAAGGTCTGACTTAGCTGCGGTTAAGTGTGCCTGGGAACCTAGGGTAGGTTTGGCAGTAACTGCTTAGCATACTTAAGCGTAACCGCGATTTAGGGTGCCCACCGGGCACCCTTAGCCGCAGTTAAGACTGGCCCCAGTCACATTTTGCACCGGTGTAACTAGGATATATCAATATCAGTCGGTGGTACCGACATTAAATTTTTCCATGAGCCAGGAATATAATCAGTAACATATTTCCTCGTCTTCATTACTGAGAAACTTGAGCATATCTGTTTTGATGTGAGTAGGTTTCATCGTGTTCCCTGTACCTCAAATATTCCATCCCGCCCTATATAAACCTGGACGTTTACCTTTAGAGGCCGTCCTTACTCCTTCTCTGTTTGTTGCCCCGCTGCTGTGCATGCGCATTCTGGAGCAAAGCCCCGAAACATTCACGCGAATGAGTCAGTTCCTTCTCCGCGGTCTCGTCTGCAAGCAGACTCCCAAGTGAAACCTAAAGTGCAAGGTTGCGTTCTAAATCTACCCCGAAGTCTGAAATAAAAAAAAAAAAGCACCGAAACAACTGTGCGGACGGTTGCGACTTAAAGCCGAGCAAAATAAAGAAAGCAAACACGCGAGACGCGAGAACGTTTCGATGCGGCTCTCTTTCTCCGCGTCTCCTTATCGTTCCGACCTGCGAGGGTCTTTTGCGGAGAAATGCACGAGCGTGAGCGCCGCCGCAGAGTCGTGACAGCCCTAGCCACGCCCAAGAGCGCTCAAAATAAAAAAAAAACGGGAGTCTGATTGCGTCCGTCTGTTTTCGAGGCTTGACGTACAAGCCTTATAGTGAACAGATGTTTCCGACTGCCACACCAGTAAATGGTGCATGGAAAACGTCTTCGACCAGTGTGTTTAGCGTCCTATATCCAGCCGATACAACAAAAGCGTTCCCAAAGTGGCTAGAAATGACGTCACACAGGCCGGCCTGTCACCTTGTCGGATGTCTGGACCCTGGCGGTTAGTTTAGTGCCAAAAGTCCCACCAAAAAAAAAAAAAAAAAAAAAGGTATCGGAGCGGACGCGAGTGTCGCTGTCGTCGCGGAGTTCCAACACCTGGCTGCTGCGCGGCTTCCGTGGACAGTCAAGCTGGAGAGAAACCTGCAGCAGACCGCCTGCTCCGCTGCAGGATCCGCTAGGATCGCGGCCGGCGAAAGCGTGACACTTGTATGACGTAATCAGGCAGAAATCGAGGGACCATTTTTTTTTTTAGAACGGCGACGCGTTTCAGATTCCGTAATACCAGATATTGAGGGTCCAGTCGTCTGGCCCCAAGCGGCTTAGTTGATGACTGAACCCACGGGGACAACAACATGAAGTATTTGTTTGTATTTTCGACGCAGCGCTTAATTAACTGATGTGGCCGAACGCTGCGCAGGCTGCGTTCGTCTGAGGCTCGTGTATATTCTGTGAAGCGCCCATTGAACGCGAGCCCCAGACAAACGCTGACGCAGCACTCGTTTCTAATCCGTGCCTAGCGCTCGATCGACGTCGATGACATAAAGAATCCAGTGCAAAGGCCTTGTGATAGGCACATACCGAACCTCGTTAGAAACTAGCTTGACAGAGTAGTGAAGTATTCTCGCCAATAGTCGGTGACAGGTTAAGAATGATGTACAAGCCTTGCCTCCAGCACGATGTTTTCATCTTCCATAATAGTTCGTTTTACGGGAGGCCAAAACGCAGCCAAACCACCAAGGTACCTGGTTTCAAAGGCTGTTCACACAATTGCGTTGGAGTGCGACTGCAACCATTTGCCTTGTTAAGACTGTTTGCGTCGAGCTGTTGCTGTGGCAACCCTTGGGATGAGCGAGGGGGACAAAGGACGAACACAAATCTCCAAACACAGTTAGTTGTGTTTCGTGATGTGTGTTCGTCCTGTGGCCCCCTCAGGCACGTAGCCAGGATTTGGATTCGGGGGAGGGGGGGGGGGGGGGGGGGGCGCTCATGGCAAAATGCTGTATGAGGGGGAGGCGGGAGAGGAGGCCCCAGAAAAATGGAAGATTTCGGCGGGGACCCGGGCCCCATGGACCCCCCTCCCCCCTGAATACGTGCCTGGTCCCCCTTGTTCCCCCTCTCTAGGGTTTATTATCTGTATAGCTGATGTGAAAATAAACTATTTTGTAAGGGCAGACGTTTACAAAAATCAAAAGTACCTCAGGGAAACCTCACAATCTTGGGAGTGATATGCTTCCAGCCCAATTTACGTGCACGTTCACTGTCCACACTTCTTAACACGTATCGCGTGATCCATCATCCCTCAATAGACAGCGAGGGGGGTAATCGGTAAATGTATGGTCTTGCAGACCTTCGAAAGCTCAAACCAAAAGTTCACCCCAAGCTGATCTATAGCGGCGAAACAAGCCATCACTTTCTCCGGGTTCTACTTTATTCAGATGTGCGCAACCGCTCAGACGCCGCTTATCATCGAAGCAGCAGCCTCAATTACTCACGTTTAAGCGTCGACGGTGAGCGCGAGACCCCCTTACGACCGGCGGCCGGCCTGCTATGGATAAATCTATTCCTCAAGAAAATCTGTGCCGGTGGTCCCGCAACAACGCCGCAACTCACCACCGATCAAAGGCGGGGAGTACCGCTAACCGCGAAACGCCGATAGACAATAAAGAATGAGATATCGATCGTCTGTCGAACTGGCTTCGTGGTCTTCGAAGCGAATATGTGATGACAGCCTTGAGGCGTCAAAAGACGGAGTGCTATACACGAGTTACCCGTATTGTCACGTCCCGGCTAACAGTATATCACTTCATCTGCAATGAAGCTGAAGAGTTTAGGAGAAGATGAGCGCGTGTCACCTGTAAAAACAAGTCGGAGATAGGATAACTTTCGCATTAAATCGCAGGGAAGAGTGACTGGCGTAGAGCCTTCATAAAAAGCAAAATAAATTTTGTGACTTTGTGCTCTATTCTAGTATTTGTAGAATCTTTTGTAGCATCTTCAGGACGCGTCTTATATATATATATATATATATATATGTATATTTTGTTTTTCTTTTTTACACGATCAATTCGCATCTTAAAATTACTGATTTCTTGTACCTTCGGGGACCCGACCTTGCTTTGATCTCTTCAGTACACTCGAATTATTTTATTGACATTTACCTAAAGATAGCTGCGTAGATATGTAAAACTTAGGGTATAGCACTTTTCATGTGTCGCATAGAAGCTTGTCTCAGCGTAAAAATTTAACCGATCAACTTTTAAATGATATCAACTGATTTTTCTGATACAGGGTCATTGAACGATATTTGAAAAAGACGTAGGTTACTCAATCTTTTTTTATAATTTTGATTCTCTTAAGACTTCTGTAAAGCCTTTTCGGGGCACCTAGTGAATAAAATGCTTGAATAAACTGAAAGCAGCCTTGAAAACGTTTTGGTGCTCTCTAGCTAGACAATTTTTCATTGCAAACATTTTAGCATCTTGAACAAAAAATTTATATTCCAGAACAAAATAGAGAAATTGGCCACTTTGTGTTTACGAAGATAAGGGGGAATGTGTAGAAAACTACCATCCTCCTAACAGTTTCGAAAGTAGGGGTACCTGGTTTCCTTAAATTGACAACACTTTGTCTTTTATTTGCAAGACATTTTTGATAATCACGGTGAACTGCGTGTTTGAAGCGGAATCATCTGAGACCAAAAATTGTGTTGTATATTTATTTAAAATTAATTACTACGCTCTCGCAAGTGCATTCGTACTTTGGTTTCAAAAACGTCAAAAGACGTGTAATACAGTCGCAGGGAGAGCTTTCAATTTCGCTCTACATTAAGAAACCAATTTTCTGGAACAAATTTTGACTATATTTTCCACAGTGTTGGGAGTATAGTGATCTCACTTACTTGACTTATAGATCATCGTGTGATGTCATTACGTTCCAGCATTTCAAACGTGTTCCTTATCGACTAAATTATTAGAGACGTAATTAATTGAATTAATCGAATACACACATATGTATATTGCTTTTTTAAGCTGTTTTGTTCCCCAATAAGCATTTGACAACAATTAAATAAAAGAGGTAATGCCCAACCTAATCCCTCCACGCAACGCCTTCCACATCATATAGGCAGTTAGCTCGATCTTTTAAAACTCTGCCAAGTTCTCTTTCGCTTGATACCATGTTGGGAAACATTTTACACTTCCTCCATTTTAGATGTCTTACCAGCAGCAAGTCTCAATTGAAAGTCTTTAACCAGTTGAGAACTCGAAACGAAGCACTGCCTTCCCCGGTCGTTTGTATACGCGTTGGAGTACATCCTTAAGCCGGGGTCACACTTCTCGTGCGTGATACAAAAGACAGTGTGCCAAAACGTGTCAACGCAATATCCGTGGTTCGAAACCCGCGAGCCAAGTTTCCTCTTTGAACTCACCGCCGTGCGGCATTCCAAGCACGGATCTCGCGGCGACAGGCGTTCGAATTTGTGTGCGACGGCCTGTTGCATGACGTATGAGCAGTGTGACCCCGGCTTAAAAGCCCAGCAAGCTTTGGTAAAAAGGCAGACAACAAACCTCCGGTGACGTTGTGTAAGGGTGACCAACTATAACTCTGGTTCACTTTCAAGTTCCAGCGCAGCCGATGTTACAATCCGACGGAACCAAACAAACAGCGAAAAAATTCAAGACGTTTACAATTTTCCTGTAATGCCGAATTAGAGCGCAGCTCTTGAGGAGGAGGAGGGAAAGCTACGGAGGAGGAGGCATATACCTTCGTCGTGACCTTCACGAGTGACCATGATGTCACGCGTGACGTCATTATGGGAAACGTCCCATGATGCAACGCGCGGGACCTTCATGACGACACTCGTGACCCTCGTGACGTCATTTTGGGAAGTCCCATAATGCAACGCGCGGGTGACGAGTGAGACCCGCGCGTTGCATCATGGGACGTTTCCCATAATGCGCAGCGTGGTTGCGCCGACGGCGACGCCGACGCCGCTCAAGCCGAAAACGGGCGCCTAAGAGCTTCGCTATAAAAAGTGCATCGTCATTTATGTGCGTTCGCTATCAGTGGGTAAACCAATCACAAAAAGTGAATGCGGCTTGATCCTGCCCTTTTTTTGCGCGTGATTGGTTTAGCAGGTGAAAGCAAAGCCAAAAGGAAAACGAGCGCCGCGACGATGAACTTTTGGCGTTGTTTTGATTGGCTCGGTCAGATTGCAGCGTCGGCTACGGTCGAAGTTAATTGGAAATTAGTATAATAGATAAATTGAAGAAAACTTGTAAAGTCAAATCATTCGCGAGAAAAAAGAGGCCACGCTATTAATGCCTCTAGATGTTTGAGTGGCGCCCTCTTGCGGTTTTCGTTCATGACGTCACAACCAGGACTTGCCTCTGCCTCGCCGTGATTGGAAGGAGTTTTCTCGCCATGAACGGGAAATTGGGCAGCCATTGTCAGTATACAGGAAGATAGATGGTTTGGCCAAGCGCGAACTTCGATCACAGCGACGCTTTTCGTCGCGCACGTCACTAAAGGCCCCTACGCACAGTTGCGTTTGAGAGCGTTTGAATAAGTTCGACTTCATCGCGGCGGCGAGAAACCAGGACATCCTTGCTCATCATGTCCCGTGCCAAGCTATTCCTGGTATTGGATTCCACGCTTCATACGGAGCACAGATGTGCCGGTAATTCGCTTTCGTTTCTCGATGCAACATAGTCAGACGCACTCAAACGCTTTCAAACGTAACTTTCCGTAGGGCCTTAATACTCGGGGACATATTGTCTTGGCATTTCCGGGATGAAGAGGAGAGCGCGCGCACAGCTTTAATGACTGTTAAAAATGGGAGAGGGTACGCGTGCTCCTACCTTCACCTGCATTGCCAAGAAATGTTGTTCCCGACAACACGCTTACGTCAAAGCCTACAAAAGAAAAAAAAATTGTTGAAGAGCCACCTTTTAAAGTATAACCACGCATTCGAAAAAAAAAAAAGTACACCCAAACAATAATTTGGGTGAAGTAACGTACCACGAGAACTCTGTTTCGAATTATACCGTACAAGCGTTTCAGACTGACGGCGGCCCAAGAATCATGTTTCTTCGTACACAGCTACTGTCATTGACGTCCTGCACGTAGAAGAAGGTCACCCGCTAGCTGAGAGCCCCTAATGATATCCCTGGGCGAAATTGGTTCATTGAATCTCGATTAATCGCGGCGTCTCTGAGATAACGTCGCTCGATCTGCGCGGCAGGCGCCTCGCATTACTTGTCACGGAGGCAGTGTTGGCGCTGTCGGAGCGAGATTTTCGCGGAAGCAAGTGAGAAAACTGTGACCAGCTTGAGGCATACATTTGCGTAGCAGGAGTCGACGCTTGCGAAAGCACGTGTACTGAACTCCTTTGCGGGTGATGCGAGCCTAATTGGCTGTTTGCCGAGTAAATTACTCGCGAATTCACTGCGTGCTGTATGTGATTAGAAGATTAGAGGCTTTCATACGCGACACTGCATTGTATACATTGTAAGGCATTAGTGATGGTAGATAGAGAGATAACCTCTTAGAAGTTTCCCAAGTGTATTCAGCCGGCTCTATAGAGGTGAAATGGGTGACAGTTCTCCTCGATGAAAATCCCTACAATGCAGTTAACATTCGAGCTAGCACTCGAACACATTGATGTTCTGGTCCGCGGAGGAAGAGCCAAAAACTACCGTGGGTTTGAGTGGCACGTAGAAAGAAAAAAAAAAAGCTTTATTTTGTTTTTTCATTACCAACTGGTAGCTTTACAAATCATTGATCTAATCGGCAGGTGACAGGAGGTTCCACGCCACAATTGACACAAGGGCTGCGAGTAACTCTGTTGGGGGTAATTGACGCACTGAATGCGCTTACTCAGCGAATTGTCTCTCCTACGGCAAAGAAGGCACAGCGCCAATTTCGTACACGTTACTAAAAAAGTAATCGATTACAATTACAATAAATCTTGCATAGAAAGTATTGAATTTAAATTACTTGATTACTTGAGAAGAAACGTAATTGGCCGTTACTTGAAAAAAGCACTGTTACGCTTCCGATTACTTCGGATTTTCAGAATGACAGATTTTTCTTCCTGTTCGGAAACGGGTCTTTCGTACTGTTTAATATTGGATTAGAATCGCCCAACTATGAACTACTTATCATCTTAATCAGTTTATTTCGGTGAACCATCCTTCTATCCGAGATTTGGTTCGAGGATTCCTTGGAAGAAAACTTGTAAAAACAATGGGCGCCATTAAAGATGGGATGGAAAAATAGTCACGGTGACACGTAATTCCAGCACTTCCAAAAGTAATCAAATTCCTCTTGCGATTACTTCACAGTAATGCTAATTAAGCGGTTACAAAATTACTTCCATAAGTAATCGAATAAAAGTAATTTGATTACTTGTAATGAGTTCCGTACAAGTCTGCACAGCGCTAAGCATAAACAGACAAGTCGGGGAAATAGACACACAAACTGCTGTGTTCCCAATTCTTTGGCTAAAATCTGTTTTCTTTTCTTCACAGGCAGCAGCGCTGCCCAAGCAGGGGAGGGTTACAAAAGGAATTTAGTCAAAAAAAAAAAACGTTCGAATCGGTTGACATCAGTACATTCCACAAGCAATGACGGCAAGCAGTTCCATTGTTCAATTGTGTTAGGAAATAATGACTTCCGAAAAAGGGTAGTTCTGTCGAAGTATGGGCATATGAGTTTGGAGTTATTTAGTCGTGCTGATATTTGTGGCAGAGGGGGAAGATAAGTGTCACTTGATAGACCAGATGAATTGTTATAAAGTAAGTAAAGAAACCTTATCCTAGAGATTTTTCGGCGGACGTGGAGCGGTTCAAGCTCAAGCTACTTTAACAAGTTAGTTACTGATTGGATCCTTTCCACCTCCGCAATGTCTTTCACAAAATACGGGTCCCACACAATAGAGGCGTACTCTAGGACTGGGCGAACTAGAGAACGATAAGCTTCAAGTTTCAAAGCCGAGTGACACCCTTTGAGTTTTCTTCGAAGAAAGCATAGCTTTCTGAACGCTTTAGCACATATGATGTTGATGTGCTGGTCCAATGTATGTTTGTCGAACGGTCGAAATGTCCAAGTTAGAGCAGCCGAAAGAGTTCGATCTGTTAAATTTTCAAATTCAGATATAATACTCTTCAACAAATTCCTAGATAGAATAAAATTCAACAGCGTTCCATAAAGCTTACGCTATCTCTAGTATCGCTTGCATCGAATCGATATGGGCCACCATAGAGTCCCGTCCGCCTCGGCGTTTCAGAGGCCCGTAACTTAAGACGTTGCGAAGCTTCCTCCCTCAATGTGCAAGTCTTGTCATTTAAGAGGCAGAGCCTGTTAGACTGAAATTTCCTGAAGGAAGACAATTCTTTCCAAAAGTTAAAGCGCCATATAGCTGACATATTAAAGGGCTAAACTTTTCATCTCTGAAACCTTAATGTTAAATAAAAAAGTCACTGATCAGAATGAGTTACAGTGTATCCCAGAAGATGCTACAGTCGTGTCTTGTTAGTAAGGAACCCGGTAATTTGGATACCTTGCTCTATGGTTACAAATTTTGGGGGCTAACTGGTAAAATACATTCATTTTTGTTATGATAGTAGAGACAACACCACTGGCGTAGCAGGGGGGAGGGGGGGGGGGGGGCCTGACCGACAGGGTATTAGGCGTCCCAGTCACGTGGGGGGGGGGTGCTACATCTGGCGGCTTTCTCCCCCCCCCCCCCCCCTGTTTTAGCTTTACTAGTTGCGATCTCGAGGAGTGAAAGGGGGGGGGGGGCACCTCTGGTGGCATCCACCCCCGCGTTACTAGTTGTGATTATCTCGGGAGTGAATGGGAGGAGGGGGGGGGGGGTGTTACGGAAGACCTAAGGACCCCGGGTGCCGGATGGTCTAGCTACGCCACTGAACAACACACATAATGGACGATTTCCTTGAGGAAACGGAAGTGTCCATATTAATGAGACATGACTGTATTGCAATGTCTGAATCCCGATTACACGCCCAGCGACTATCGTGTGATATCTTTCAATTGATGTTCATAACTTTGAAATGCATCGCTTATATTTCTGCCTTATCGTTAGAGCGAATCGGTCATAACTGATATTTTTATAGGACATCTTAGGCAAAACTTGACACACACCCTTCGGAAAATCTTTTGCGTGCCGTAGAAGATATCCCGAAGGATCGCGGCAGGCAAAACAATTAGCCAGTTGTGACGTCAAGAGGCGTCTATCGACATACCAGAAATTGAAATTGATTTTTTTAAATCTTCCTGGCTTTAAAATTGATAAGGAACTCGAGAGCTCGCATTCGACTGACCAGATTCCTAACACGTACGCTTCCTCACATTTGGTGTGTTTTGCGTCCTTAACCGACCGTGCATTGAAATTGGTACCGAACTGGCCATAAAATACATCAAAGGAGCCATTGGTTGATTTAGTCGTCTGTTGCGATCCTGGTGGCTTGTTGTAGAATTGCTGACAAAAAACCTGAGCGAGCGCAGGGGTCTATGTTGTCACAGCGCCCCAAATCGCCGCGGTCTGATTTTCCGCCAATTGGCCGGTTATAAATTGGGTTCCGTGTTTTCGGTAGATACCGATAAGCCCCAAAAATTAACCTCCCAGCAGGTTTTATCAAAACCGTGGAATACTGAAAAACCCCTAATTGGAGCTTTGCTTCACTGATGAAAACTCAAATTTCATTTACAGTTTCGTTCTGTGTTTACCCTAAACAGAGCCACACTGAATTATCCGCGAGACCACTTCTTTCTTTGATAACCAGATCCGTAATCTCGTTTCTTTCTTTTATTGACACTCGAACGTTTATTAAGTATTCCGGGCAAGAGCATGTACCCCGGAGGTTCGGGAATTCCCTGCTCTTGTCCTGTTTTCTTTCGGCATGAGGCCCGACAAACACCGATTTCTTTTCCGACACAGAAAATTGAAACCGAAAGGCACCGAATTTAGAATTTATGGGTAAAAATAAACCCCGAAAAAAAAATTCGAAGAAAAATCAGCCCCGAAAACACGAAGCCTTATAGTGGGTGACAGGTTAAAGGCCGACGACACAGACTCGGGATTCTTCAAGGCAGAAGATCCTCCTCGCCATTGAGGGAGTAGGAAAGAGGCAAGGGTGGACAGGGTAGAAGGGGGGGGGGGGGGGATAGGAGGAAGCGAGGGCGAAAGTGGAAAGCGCGAACTGGTAGGTCCGTCTTAAAGAGTAAAATTAAAGCCTGTCCCACCTCTTTCCACTTTAGCACAGCGAACGCTGAAGAAGAGGCGACCTCCTCTCTAGCGTTCGCTCTGTCACCGACTATAGTTTTAAAGCGAACTAGGGCTGAACAGGCGTTTTCTGTCTTCACGTTAGTTTCTGTGTCCCAAACCAAGATGGCGACCGGTGAAAGAATGAGCCCTCTGTGACGCCACGAGGCGTCTGTCGAGGGTCCAGAAATTAAGATGTTCCAAGCGCACCAGTTGTAGACCCATTCCACACCTCACACTTACACCTTATGAATCATCCGACCACCGGTTTATGATTATGAGGACGGGCTTTCTGCGAGTTGCATATGCGGTCATGCGCGCAATTACAACTCAAATTACATTTTTATCGTCTCAATGTAGTTTTGATCCCGAATTATTCTTGTTTTGGCTCAGAGCTCAATATTTTATTCAATATGCTTTCATTCTTAACAGCGTAGTGCCCAAAGAGAAGCGCTAATGAGCTTTTCCGTACGTGACGAACGCCTGACAACAAGCAAACGTTTCGTATAGCAGCCTGAAGTCTCACCCAAAGACTGTTGGAGAACCTCAGGTAAAATACGTATCGATGCTATACACCTTTTCTACGTGGGCGCCGCCATCTTCAATTCTGGCACTTCCGGTATGCGTGAAAACGTCGCTTTCTTCTTCCCTCGACAGTAGAATGTGTTAACATTTTAATTGCAACCGTCAGTCGTTCTTGTTATGACCCTTCTATACTTTTTTACTTGTTCGGGGTTGTAATCTCTTGCTTTTTTTTCGGAACGCATACCGGATATGGGGACGACGTGGCTGGGTGCGCGGCTAAACGAAAAAGGTGTATAGGCCTCCTCGCGAAACTGAACACGCCGTTCTAAGGCTCTCCAGAAAGCAATTTTGTTTATATAATATTTTACTGCATTTGAGCTTTGTTTATACTTTATTATCCAAGATGGAATCATTAGAGAAGCTACACTTCAGCCATATTTTGGTTTGAAATTATTGTTGCCATTCTCTCGGAAACTTCATCTGGGATGGCAAACGATATTTTTTCCGTCCTGCGCGAATACCAAAACAGTCCGCGACAGAACAAAGCGACATCGCCTGCAGCTTCCTGAAAAAGTACCCAAAGCTCAGGAAGTCGCATTTTTTAATGGTAACAATCGCCAATTGTCCCCGCTGTGTGGTATTAGAGTCGCTGACAACTTCAAAAACGTGGGGCGTCCATGGCTTCATGTGTTCACGCTTTTTGCTCCTTGTTTGGTTATTCGAAGTCCTTATCGGCTAATGCCACAATCTCATAGGCTGAGGAGCAATCTGCGGAGCGATGACAAGATGTTCAGGACACTCGCCCCGCCCTGGGTAGATGGATGGATGGATGGATGCATGAATAGATGCTAATGGCTTCACCCTTCATAACGGGCGGTAGCTTGCGCCCCCTAGCCTACCCTTGCACGTGGACCCATTTGGCAGGAAAACAAACGCACGAGGCGCGTAAAGAGCGAAGAAGCTTGCACGCCTTATACCGGCTCTAATATAACCAAGAAAAAAAAAAGTCGCCGATCTTTTCCCTCACGTTTGCCCGTCTTCCTCGCAGGTCTACGCCCCGCAGCCGTACCAGTTCGGCTACGAGACGCAGGACGAGTACGGGAACCGGCAGTCCCGGCACGAGCAGGACGCCGGCAACGGCGTCAAGACCGGCTCGTACGGCTACCGGGACGCGTACGGCCTGTACCGGCAGGTGCAGTACGTCGCGGACTCGGGCGGCTTCCGGGCCTGGGTGAAGACCAACGAGCCGGGGACCCAGGACTCGGCGCCCGCCGCCGCCAAGATCGAGTCCCAGCAGCCGCACCCTTCGGCGCTCGCCGCAGCGCACACGGCCGCACACTACGCCGTCGCGGCGCATCCAAGGGTACGGGCTCGAGCGACTGCCGTGCATGCATCTCCGTCCGTGTGCCAACGCCACGATCCGCTGGAGCCAGCCAAGTGGTGCCAAAAAGTGTATCGTCGTGCTGATCGTCAAAGGCTTCACTAATCACGCACAGTAAATGCGGAGTGCTCCCGCGCTTCTTTCTGGGCGTGATTGGGTGAGTCGGTGATTGCAAACGCAGAAAGGCGACGAGCGCCGTGGCCCGCTTTCGGCACTGATCGATTGGCCCCATCTAAATTGCGGCATTGGCTGCGTTGTCAGCTTAAGAAAAAAAGGAAGTTTGCTCATTGTTCCTACGCAGCGCGAAGTATAGTTCTTACAATCGGTGGTTGTCAGAGAAGGAAGTGATGCTTTTTTTTTGCATTTGAAACACGTACGTCTTGATAAGATGGCATATATCTAATCTAAAAGGTACCTACATGTATCTTAATTCTCTCTTAAGAGGGGAAATTACTGATGTTCCGCGAAGAGTCCTACTTTTTTTTTTTTTTACTTGATGTGAAAACGGGTATAGCGCTTTCTGTATAGTGAAGCCGCCTTAAGGCCTGTTCACACATGCAGCGGAGCGCTACAAGCATAGCGCTGACCTCGCGCTAAGCGCGTGCAGACGGAAGCATTCACCAGCTTTGTATCGCACCGTCAAAACTGTTGCTCATGGCAGACAATAAGTAGCTGCCGGCACGTGAGAAGCGCTACATCAGCGCTTCGCTGCATGTGAGAACCGGCCTTTATGTTCTACATGCTATCTGTAACTTTTGCTGTTTTGGACACGAACCAAGCAGCTACGAGTGTGGGTAGAATCATGTTTCCATATGCGGCATCTGCGCAGATGGCAAAATTACTTTCAAAAAGTAATTGAATTGTATTACTGATTACTTTTTCGAAAAAAGCAAAAATGTAATTGAATTAAATTACACATTACCTCAACCTAGAAGTAATGACATCACAATATAATTACTTTGACGTAACTTTTCATTATTTTGAGGCAGTAATTCGTGCTCATTTTATCTGCACTATATGTACCCAAACTCATATCTTCCTGTGAACCATACTGAACAGCCGTTTTGCTGCTGGGCACGACATAAGTCTTAAACTTGATGAATAGCTTCTTTTTTAGACTTGATTCAAAGACAGTCGACGAACCGGTTTCGATGTACATTCGACGGTGAAGGTCCTTAGTTAAAGGGTGGTGTCTTTCCATCTTCCAGGTTTAGAAGAAGTTATAGTCCGTATCAGTTTTGTTACCTCGGGCCATGGGAGCTTGTTCTTCCGAGGAGTTGTCACGTGAAACGTTTCCCTTCCGCCTCGGATGCAATGTAATCCTATTCTCCCAAGAGCACTACTTGTCATATTTCCGGTCATTCCTCTAAACGAATATTGTTCTCAAATACCCGAAGAGTCCACGTTATTGCGCGTTGCCACACAAGGAGGTTGGATATTTGCTAGGCAGAAGCGTCGCCATTTGAGGAAAGAGATGACGCAAGCTTCCTAAAATGCGTACCTTTCCAACAAACGGGTGGTGATATCTGCTCGTGTACGCTTATTCCCGAATAAAGTTCTCAAGGAAAGGCAGCGAGGCATACCGCAAGCGACACCTGCTTTGCTCGATTCCCGTCTTTTCCGACTACAAAAATCAGCACTACTTCACAAGGCAAAGGATATCTACGAAACGTTCTGGGACCTTGACTAGGCATTTGTGATTAACTATTGATTCCGGTCGTCTGTTGTGCACAATGGTCGAAGCTTACGGTTTGACCTTGCTTGACGAAAGAAAAAGAAGCTGGGTATTCGTTTGTCTTGTCTTCTCAGGTTTTAAAATGTCTTGACCTGCATGATGCGCCCTTTGCCTTGTAGCCTATAATACGTTCATCTCTAACCTACGTGCTCGTTGGAACAGTCACACGTCTATTTTTCGCCACGTAACCACGCACTCGTTCATAGGCGTAGACTACGGGGAGGGGGGCATCGGGGCTTGTGCCCCCCCCCCCCCTGGTGAGAACCGGGGGGGGGGGCAGAGAACCCCCCCCCCCCCACCCCCCGGGCCATGATCCTTACCGAGACGCTGTTTACGTGGATTAGTGGATTACTTCTTCAGAAGCACAGGGGCCTGAGTTCTACCCCCACAACTTCGCAGCTGGCACAAGCATTTCGTTTTTCAGTTTTGTGCTTGCCAGCGCATGCGCCGTGGTACCGGTGATGAACACACGGCTACGCTTGCACGGTGATTGACATCGACACACAGCGACGGACGCGTGGCGATATACATGCGCTGTAAAATGTACCGCCTGAAATAACCTACTGATAATTGCCGGTGTAAACAAAAGTGCGCACAAAAGCACCTCCCCCCCCCCCCCCCCGGGAAAAGGGAAAGTCTACGCCGCTGCTTTCCTTCACACCTCCGCGCAAAGAAAGGGACTTGACGGGTGATCAAAGGAAGGTGGTTGATTGGTTCTGGTGAGCTCGTAGCTCCCACTGCACTGTCAGGTTAGGGATGAACGAAGCAGAATATCGTCGTGACGACGTGATGCCGGGAATCTGTCTTGCCTGGAGTTTGTGAGCCGCGACCTTCCAGCGATGTCTTTAAACATCAGCTTTTCTCCTTCGCCTTTCAAGCCCGCCTTTGTAGGTCTGTCGAGTTCTTCGTACGAAGCTTTACGCTCAGATGGCCAATGTTTATTTGTCCTGATGTCTTTTTCACAACTATTCACCATGCAAATTATTTTTAGGCGCGTGCAAACGAACTTTTTTTTTTTGCCTGGGATAAAAGTAATTTCAAAAGTAATGAGACATTTTTTTTTTAAATTATTGTCTGAAAGGAATTTATTACATTACTAAATTACTAGCCTGGGAAAGTAATTCATTACGATACTCATTACCACAAAAAGTCATTTAATTACTGTGATCTCATTACAGTAATTTTATTTCTGCCATCTCTAGGCAACTGTGTGGAAGAGTTGACTTGTCAATACTACTTTTGAGAAAATTTCACGAAACCGTAGGGTGCTGTGTTCGAGCAGACTGTGTCGCAAAATGTAGGTGCAGTGCACGCTAAAGTTATACAAATAGCACCGACTCTGCTTTACCTCATGGGAACGCTATCCTGGCGGCAGCAAATAATAATTGGGGTTGTGTGGATATATAACAGCGTGTAGTTGGTCAGCCATTTTTAAGTTGCGTCGAGTCACTCGCTGTAGATGAGCAATTTAGCCAGTCCAGTGCAACCGCTAGCCTGGGGTCTTTAACATGCACCACGCAGTAGTAATACACGACCGCACGCCGGTACGATGCTCATCCAGATCGAAAGGGGCAGGGGTGGGGATTGAACCCAGGATCCATGGGTTCTGCAGCGCGAGCTTTCGCTCCGCGTGCTCCGAGCTGGTGTGCGCTAGCGGAAAGCCCACTCGGCCACCGATTCCCCCTGGCGGCAACCAAAGAACTGCTCCGTGACTGTGTCCCTCAGTGAAGCAACCCGTGCAAGGGAGGCCGCTCGCTCAGGGGCCAACTATACTCGTTTTCACCACAAGAGAAAATGAAGTTTTGAGCATTGTTCCTACGGCGGGCGAAGTAGTTCTTAAGAGATTTGGTTGATGGAGAAAGAGTGGCGTTTGGAACGTATACATTTCGATAAGATAACATATATCTCATTTAAAGGGCACCTACATATATCTTAACTATCTAAATAAAGAGTAAATTAGTTATGCTCCTCGATGAGCCGAACATTTAACTACGGTAATTGAGGTGAAAATGAATGTAATATAACTGAAGCGCAGGCACCGCGTTTTCGGTGGTCACCTTTAGCTACGTGTCCCCGTGGGAGAAATAGCGACGAGCGTAGATCACTCGGCTGTTAAAATTGCTGCGTTGAACCGACCCCATCTAGGTGGCAAGGCCCTAGTGCTGAATCTTCAGAAACACCTTAAGGGAGCCAGCAGGTGGAGCAGGGATGGGACACGAGTGTTGCATCTGTGTTCGGCGTGGAGAGCACGAGTCCCAGCCGGACGATGCAGCTCTTGTGTCCAACCTCAGCTCCAAGCTGGAACCTTTTAGCTGATGCCGAACGTTCAGGGCCTTGCTCTGTACGAAACGTTGGTTGAACCCGGTCCAGCAGCCATTTCGGCCTTGAGCGAGCGCCCTCCCTTGCTCGGGGCAATTCTAGTGAGCACTACGTCATGGACCATCCGTTCAAGTGTGTTGACGAGCCGGGACAACTCTGGGTGCTCTACGGCGCTGTAGTCACCGAAAGCTTAAGAATCGCATGGCTGTTACAACTACACTTTGGTAGTGAATGGCGCTGTCGTGAAGCGTTACAACTTCGTCTTTTGTGACGGCTCTAAGCTTGTTGTTGAAGTCTCAAGCGTGTGACCTCAACGAGCCTCCTAGAATTACGGCGCGCTACTTTTCGCCCTGGTTCTGACCATTCTTTACCCAACTCCTCTCTCAGGCCGTCCACCTGTCCCCGGCCTTCTCGTCCGTGAGGAAGGTGCCCGTCCACCACTCCCTGTATCCGGTCGGAGCGGCCACAGCCCGACACGCGTCCATCCAGAGGGCCTACTCACACCAGGTACACGTCATCCCTATCGTGTGCTCAAACACTCTACCAGGGGGATACATTCTCCTTCGCCCGTGGGCGTTAGACCGCGCGCCAACTTATCCTCGAGCGAAATGAAATCCTCGGCGTCCAAAAGACCACAGGCACGTCGCGCTAAATAAATACCTTACTATAGTCACGGACAGTTTAAGGAACGAAGGGCGTGGCGAGTTCCGATCATCTCATTATCGCTACGCAGCCAATGAGATTGCGGCACTGGTTGCTATGGACACCGACGAACCAATCACAAGGTAGAAGGCATAGACGTAATAAGAGGCTTACATTACGTTCATGCCCTGGGTTTCTTAAGCTGTCAGATAGGGGTATACATTATACTCTGTTCATTTGCATTGGACCGCGCGCCTACAGAACTAAAGTTGGGGACAGCATCGCGCTGTCCTCGCTACCACGCTTTCGCGCTGCGTCAAAAGCGGAGAGGGTTCTCACCGACCACCGTCGACGTACCGAAATAACGGATACGCCGAAACAACAAAGACGGCTGTCTCCGCTGTCTCGACAGGTTTCCACGACGACAGATGGCGGTAGCCACCCCTCCCCATTTAAAGAGGAAAATGCCGAGGCTTCGTGCTTCTGGCCATTACAATTACGTGAAAGCTGTCACCGCTAAGGCCATTGGATCTTCGCGAAGTAAAATGTATACCCTAAGAAAGTAATAGGTGTGTTTTCTCTTTCACTCTATCTCTCTTTTTCTCTACACATATTTCTCCTTTTCTATTTGTCGATTAAGTGGATTACAAATCAGAGCTTGTGTGTCATGTAGTACGCTTTTTCCCTTGCTCTCTTGTCCGCTGTTTTTCCCCCATGTTCTAACACAGATGCTACTTCAGCTACCACTGCATCGGGTCGCTGTTGATGTATGTAGAGGCACAACACCTCCTAGAAAACAATGACGTAATGCTGGATTTTGTACGTCCCCTACCGGACGTCATGACGGAGCTCAGATCACCCACTAGTGCTGCGACAGCGTTCGGTTGTTACCCGTGTCCTTTCACTGAATGAACATACATGACTCGGAGCCGAACGCAACATACGTGTCCCTGTGCTGGCCCCCGGTGACGTGAAAAATCTAGCATTAGGCGACCTTGTTATCCATGGGGTGCTGAGTTGCTGCACCACATCAGGTCTCATTTTAGCTGTAACGATCTTCTGAACGCTTGGCGTTCCCACACTTCCCGCAGGTACCGCAAGTCTACAAGCACAGCTTCCGCCGCCTCGCCGTCGCCTCTCCAGTGGCTGCTCCGGTGGCCACTCCGCTCGCCGCTCCGGTCCACGTTCCGGTCCACGGCCCGGTCTCCACCCCGGTCCACGTTCCGGTCCACGCTCCGGTCGCCGTGGCGCCGGTGGTCCCCGTAGCCCGAGCCCTGGTAGCGTCGCCGCAGGTCGCGCTGCCGCCCGTGGTCTCGGCGCTGGAGTCGTCCCCGGTCGTGGTAGACCTTGACCAGGGCGGTCCCTACCAGGCCGTGAAGAAGGTCCGTCGCCCCAAGCCGGTCGAGTTCTTCAAGAAGTCCATCATCCGTAAGAGGAGGCCCAAGACCCCCAGGGTCCGCGTCCGCGTCGTGTCCACCACCAAGAACGGAGAACTCATCGCCGCCGACCTTCCCGTCTACAAAGACAAATAAGCGCCTCCTCACCACGGCGTCATAAGTTATTCCGTCGTCGCTATCGTAATTACGAGGGTTCGTTCGCTCGTTGTTGTTGTCTTAGCGCGTTGTGCCTGACCGTTTGAGAATCTCTCCGACGCTGCGCAGCGAAAGCTATACTTTGCCGTGGCCCCATTTTATAGAGTTCGGACAAAATTCGCAAAAGTAACAACCTATTAAACTGTAAAAAAGGAATAACGAAGCGTGCGTTTACCATAGTTAAATAACCTGAGCTTGCGACTTTAACTGGCGAGGAATGCACGTGCCAAATGTAAGTAACACGTAGAAAAGTAGAAAAGAATCTGCGCGGTTCTTTTTGAAGATTTTCTTCGGTTCACCTCATAGTGGTTAGTGGTGCAAACGCTGTGAGAGCTGGTTTATTGCTTTGGAATGAGTGTTGGCCCAGTACCATGTTAAAGACAATGCCTTCCCCAATAAACGTCATCGCTAGTGGATCCGAGCAGCGCCGCCTAGCTTGCGACAGTGTGCCGCCAGCGCTTCGTGCAGCATCGCACAACGAGCACGATGCCAGCACGCGGTGACGCCAAGACGGTCGCGTCGTTTGCCGCTTGGGTGCGGGTCGGCCGCCCACTAATGATGACGTCATGCGCAGGCCTTGTCTTCTGCGGGAAGGGGGGGGGGGGGCGTATGCAGAGCGCCAGTTCGTCTGCTTCTTTTGCAGGGGGTTGCGTTGACGTCAGAACGCCGAGCTCTGATTGGCTCTGATTGAAGGACACTGGGTAGACCTCGTGGCAACTTGCTTTGAGGTCTACCCACTATCCTTCCATCAGAGCCAATCAGAGCTCGGAGTTCTGACGACACCACAACCCCACCAAAAGAAGCAGACGAACTTGAACTCCGCATTGGTTAGCCACGGGGACGAGTGCACCGGCAGTGTTATGAGCACGTGTATGTAGCCTTGGGTTATCTCTCTACCTTTGGGTGAAAATAGGTTCATTAGACGTGCTCCGCATGTCAGGCTTAGCGTACATTCGCATATAAGGAATAATCATTTTCAGTTATAATTTCGACACCATCTTATCGTTCGCCAAGCGGAACATCTAGGCTTCATATTTTTAGATGCCAACTTTACTTAATTGTTTTTTTTACAGAAGGAACTTAGTGCTTGTCGTCAAGAATATTTTGGTGACCCAACCAAATTTTTGAGCTACGAATCTAAAGTACATAATGCACGCTGTTTTTAGTATATGAAACGATCCCATTCGAAGAGAGGTTCCATTCCTTGAGATGTAATTGCGTAATACACTTGGCCGTTCACGCTGCAGCCGCGTTTTTATATTAGCCATTTTTAGGCTTTTCTTAAATATATTTAGTCCGGCGGCTTTGTAGACAAAACGTCGTTTTTTTATATATATAAATATTATTTTTGAGATAATTCCGTTTAGTGTTACGCGTCGTCAAATATCAGCTTCCTTGCTACTTCCCGCTCATAGAAGGCGAGCTACAAAAAGTGTTAACATCACACGAGCGCAATAGCTTCGCCATTTCATACATCATTAGCTGCGTATGACCACAACCCACACTTATCCCGTCTATGCGGTACAGCCGTTACTCCTCCCTTTCAACGGCCTCATAAAAGTATTTATCCTCGCTCATGCGTAGAAGAGTCTTCTCCCGGCAGGCACATAGCGCTAATTCATACATCTATGACTGACTTGCCCAAGCAACAAACGCCTGGTGCGCATAAAATTGCGAACATCCGAAGTATGTCCATGCTTCTATTTTCCCATAGTGCACTCAGAGAATCGATCACTACAACAAACATTACAAGGTCAATTCAGGAGGGGAACTTCCGCGGAAAGGTGTACCCCCCCTCTCTCTCTCCTTCTCAAGTCCCCACCCGTAAAGTCCCTCGACGTGTTTGCGTTTGTCTTGCAAGTAGCGTCACATGCACCTGTGCACGAGGCCCATGTCTCGAGCGGCCCTTGGAAGCAAAGGGCGGCGCAGCACTGAAATAAGCTGCCCTTGGAAGCGAACGGCGGAAGAGCACCCGCTCGTGGCACGTGTCTCTCTCGTTTTCACAACAATGGTTAGCGGTACTTGTAAAAAAACCGTCTTTATCAAGGGGCTTTACCAACCTGTGGTATGAGGCGCCACCTAGAGGCTGCATTTCCAAACGCTGTTTTACCTAGAATGCGGTGAAGCGCCATCTAGGCGCCGTGTTTCAAAACCGGCGCATTCCAGAGAGTACACTGTAGTTACCATTGTAGCCGTCCCCAAAACGGTGGTGCTTCGAACGTCGGGAGGCGAACCTTGGGTTGGAGAGGGGCAGTACTGCTCGTGGAAGCAGCGTCTATGGACAGTTTCGGAACTGGGTTGACCTAGTAACGTTCACTTTTCAATACACTAAGTGGGGCCAGCAAATAACGCCGCCAGTAAAAGAACAAAACAGAAAACAAGCCATTTAAGGAAAATAAAGTTCGCGATGTGACACTGACCAGGGAACTCCTCATGTCCATATCACGTTCAGTGTTTAAAATCGCAAACTTCGGTTTCAAGTGGAGACTTTTATTTTATTTTTTACGGCCTCCTGATTCGCCGTGCTCGATTCGGTGAAAGACCCTTTTTAAAACCCCACCAAGCATCATTGGCGGACGCCATCTCTTGGGTAACGAAGCATGTGGTTGGGTCCGAATTCTCACCGATCGATGACGCAGCCCTCGCGTCCAATGCATGCTCAGGACACGTGCCCAAACAATGGCGGGCTCGGGTACTTGGCGCTTGCTCAGATACCAGGCGGCACGGGTTTTTAAAAGGTTATATCGCGGTGATTGACTTTCGGGGTACTATGCGGGAAAGTAGATGTCCAGGGTGTTTATGGAACGCAGCTATATGTATGTGTTTTGAAAATTGCAAAGCTTTATGGTATATTCTCGCGACATCTGCCGCAAACTGAATGTATAAAGGTTACGCAGTTTCGCGAAACAAACTTTAGTAAAAAAAAAAAAAAAGGCTGGCGATTTTTCGCAAGCAATGAGGAGGAGAGGACTGCGACGAAAATAAATGCACCTCCTTTATGCAACCTTCGATAGAACATCCACTTTCGATATGTAAAGTGAATTATTTCTACATGGAAGACAGGCGTACCGAAAGCTAAAATAATTACACTTTTGACTGAAACTATCAAAAAACCCTGAATGGCCTTTACTTCGACGTGAGGCGAATCGGAAATGTATGATCGTAACTTCCTTGGAATAGAATAGATTTACCTGGTGTTATCAAAAACTTTTACAGTTTGGACATGTCGAATACAGCGTTGTTACATGAATGACGAGTACTGTTATGCACTTCGGTGAAAATATTTATCCTTCGGCAGTGTATGTTTAGCTTTCGCTGACCCTGATTCGCGTCAGCGGTTTAGCGGCTAAAGGCGGCGCTTTTTGATTTATTTTATCGTTGCCCTTCATTGTCTCGAGCCAAGTAGTTTGTAGTTTCAACGCGGACGATCACCTCCTAACTTATTCGTTCTGTTTTGATGAAAGTGGCTTCGTTTACCTTAAGCTGGCTTCGTATATATCGCCTTCGAATGGAAGTGGCATTAGACTAACAGATTGCGTTCTTACAGTTGCCCGTAGCTATCGTTTCCGCTCTACTCCTCTCCGTGTGCTCAGAGTCACCGCCGGTTTAGGGAACTAGCAGTATTGCCAAACACTTAATTCTAACTCTTTTGACTGATGTTCGTTTCGCGGGAATCGCTTCTGTTGAATTTCATGCAGTATTGGTAAAATAAAAATAAAAAATTAGGAGTTTACCCACTGTTTGTGAGTAAGAGAAAAAAAAAACTGAGACGACTTACTTTCTTGTGATTCACCATCAGATAACCAATCCTTCCCGGCCCCTCTTTTGCGGATGAGAGCCCGAAAATGTCTAATCACTCCATACGGATCAACTCCATCCCACGATCGAATCGAAGTAGACCACCGTTAAAGTGCCTATGGGTGATCGCGTGGAGCCTTGGCAAAAGGAAGCTGTGAAAGGACTTAGGGAAGCGCTTTATTCAAGCCCCAATATATATTTTTTTAAACACAGAATGTGTTTTATTTTTCGAATGTTTAAGAAGACCGTCATGAAGAACCGTCACGTTACGCAATTACGTCATTGTATCGTCCCCGTGACGTCAATGACACCATGCTGTCATCGTTACACCGTGACGTCACGTGACACCATGACGGTGTGTGACGTCATAGTCATCTGACTTCGTGACGTCACACGCACATGGCATATGTGCCCAGCTCATTCACAGCACATTCTGTTATCCTCGGTATTCGTCAGCATGATCAGGCTAGTGTTTTTTTTTTTTTAATTGGGTTCTAAATACTGTGAGTTTACCAATGTAAATAAACGAGAACTCAATGGCCAGTACACTTTCCCAGAAACGAATTTTATTGTCCTCTGCGTCGATCATAAATGGGTAGGTTTCATGAAGTTTTAAACTCTAATGCGAAAACACCTGAGCCCACTGCATACAAAGAGCGAAAATTTCTGGTTCTTCGGCACAAAGTTCTTGTTTGTGCTTGGGCTTGTGAACGTGCTTTCAAGAGTTCAGCATAAGATTGATAGTGCTGCCTCTATTCTTCTGGTATGCGTGTATTTCCTGCAGCCTGTGGCACGTGGCAATGTTGTTGTCTTTGTCTTCGTTTATCCTGATTACATACTATTGAATCATGATAAACTGCACTTTTTATGTTCATTGTTTGTGTTCGTTTGTGTTTCTTTCAAAGTTGGTACAAACTGCTTTTGACATGGCGAATTATTCTTCGTTTTTCATGGGAGAGAAACCTCGTTGTTTTGTTTTAAAATATATTTTTATTAAAGACGAAGCTCCAAAAAATATTTCTTGTTTTATATTTCCAGTCTTATTTTGTTTGTATTTTACCTTCATTCTGCGTTGCAGGACTCAGTTCGGTCCAACCCAATTTTTCCAAAAATAAAAATACGAAACTCTGTTTTTTCTGTCTTTTCTTTCATCCATAGCGGCATTACTGCATATAGTTAGTTGGTCAACTACGATACACATGCAGTTTCTAGTTGTGTACTCGTGCTTTCACATCGCCCCTTTCTATTTTCGTGAGAAAAAAACAACTGAAGCGACGATCAAATTAAAACTACGCTCCTTTTATACAAAAAAAAAAAAAAAAATACGCGAAACTTTTGGAGTCATTATTCTCGGAGACCTTGGCAGAATGGGCGTGTCGTGTAAATGCTCATTCCGCGGAATAAAATGCGGTGTCGAAGCAGTCGTCTGTGTCTATTGTGTAGAGCGCAATTCCACGCCGCGGGGACGATTTATCAGGCAGGTTTCAGTGCGTGTGCTAGCTCCCTTTACAAACAATGCCTTTTCACTGCACCGTCACTCCTAGTCGTGTAGGGTCGGATCAGAATGAAACCTTCGAATTGTATGGGAATTGTTTTACACGGAATGGTAGAAGCAATAGCGGAATAAATTATTCTGAAAAAGTAAGTACGCACAACATACACTTCGGATAGGCGTACATAATGCGTCATGAGTAGCGCCTTACTCGCGCTTAGTAACTTTCTTGGTTGAAGAGTTGGTCACTTATAGCCCCTTCCCCTGGCAGATTCCGAGTGCTCCGCGCTAGCGGTCGTCGAGCGGTCGGCCTCCCTGCAGTGTTGCCAATCGTAGGGTAATTACCCTACTTGTAGGGTATTTTAGGCATTCTTGGTACATTGTAGGGTTGTAGGGCCGTTAGGCCATTTCCCCGCCAAAAGCAGGGTATTTTCAGACGTTGCTTCTTCAACGGCGAGCATAATACAACCAGCAAAAACACAGTAAAAAAAAAGCTGCCGTGCAAGCTTTGCATAGCTTTGCAACCCGTGTGCTGCCACACCACATCATGCAAAACGAAAGTATCCAAGTTGCAAGACGTGCTAACAGAGAGCACCAAACACCAAGTTGGAGAACATTGGAGAGCTGGAGCAAGTGGGAGAGGTGGGAGGATTGGGAGTTGCGCGGGAGTTTGGTGCCAAAAGAGGTATCTTCCCAGTGGACATGTTCCCGCCAATTTTTCTCTGATGACTCTGGTGCATCCGGCGGTCCTTACTACACCTGCGAAACACGTGGCACCGCGGGCGAAACCACTCCGAACCCGCCAGAACCGGCAGCCACCTGCTAAACTGGGCTTTTCTACGCGCTGACGTAAGGCTCGCATGCTGCAAATAATCATAGCTGGAACTACCACTCGTCCTGGGCGCTCTTTTGTTATGGCGCGTTGCAGTTAACTTTTTCCTTACCACGCCCATAGCGAATACGGAAGAGCCGCCGGTTTCCGATCCACCCCTGGTGTAATAGCCTAGTTTGTCGAAATAGCACCTTAGGTTGACGAATCCCTACGTGGTAAACCAAAAGAAGCTAATATACCGCTCGAATTAGCTGTAATGAGCCGCCTTGTCTGCCGCTGCAAGTGCTGGTCCCACGTAGCCCAGTTTTTAATTTGACGACAAATCGGCTAAACATTTTGGTTGGGGATGTCTGTGCGCTCGCTACATCATTGTTGCGCTGATACTACGCAGCGCACATGCAAGCATGGTGTTCTAGAATAACGCAGGGATGCGCCTGCTTGCGTGCCCTGTCGCTTTGTTGTATGAAGATTACCCTGTATCATCGTAATCCATGCAACAGTATTATTTGAACAAAGATTTCCCTCGTAGGGTAAAATGTAGGGTAATAAAAATCATTCGTAGGGTAATGTAGGGTTTTCTGGACGCTGGCGTGGGGTATTTTCGAAAAATAGGTTGGCAACACTGCCTCCCTGAGCGATCGGTCACATGATCCACCCCAGTGGCACGCGCTGCGAAGCAAATCGAGCGTAACGCTCCCAGCACGACCGCTTTTGTTTTTTAACAGTTTCGGTTCCCATTGTTATCTTGCTGAGTGCATGAAGTTCTGGTCGGAACTTCATGCTTTGGCAAAACAAAATTTGATTGTTTACTACTTGATTAACGGTGACCCCGACGTTAAGACACAATTTTTTTTTCTTTCAGTTATATAAACCCGATGAGGACAACTAGAAGTACTTGTACGAGCTGTAAAGTGATCACATTCGGTAAACACGTATGCCGTAAAGCGATCGTCATCTCCGAAGGTGACTTCCATCTGCGGAGTATTTGGCTTATTGTCTTCTAATTATTCCAATTACATTACAGTGACCACAAAACGAACAAACGACATACCTATACTCTGTCTCATCCTACGATGGACTAAAGGCCAAAGCCACTGGCCGCTAGGTCCAATCACGTTCAACGCTAAGTTATGACATGCTTTATATTGATTAGGGGTGGACGGATAAGGCTCCGAATCAAAAAGCGCCGCCTCATTTCTATAGCTTTGACACTGCAAAGAGTCTCTATGTCGTGGCTTTCTTTGCAATGTAAAATTGATGAGTCACTCAGTGCTATTCAATTCTAACCAATATTCGCCCATCCCCATCAGTGATCCGAGACGCGGGCTACGGACCGCCAGACTCTATCTGGCGGTCCGTAGCTTTTGCCTTAAGTCCATCGTTGGGTGAGACGAAGTATAGCTCTTCATCGGGATAGGCGCGCACAACGTCTTTGACGTGACGCGATATTTTGGGCCTCTTCGCTGGCAAGGCGAACGACTCGGCAAGCACTTCACCGAGAACGGCTGCCTCGTTGTCACTCGAGCTGGAGCTAAGCTGGTATCTTAGTCGCTGTCGGTGATTTCACTGTCACTGCGTTTTATTAGACCTTCTGAAATTAACTGCAACAATGTCATCGCCGCAGAATGCTCGGGCGAGTCGGTCATGACGAAGGGAACGAAAGCATGCACAGCAAGAGAGACCACCCAGTAATCGAAACAAAAACGCCGCGAAACTCCTTCCCTCCCCCACGGGAATGTTGATAACGAAACTGAAACGTTGCGAGTGACAACAGATCGTACTCCTCCGTAAAAGGCTGCGCGGAGAACTACTCCGGACCGCTCGACGCGCTCCGCCACTTTTCCAAGGATCGGTTGGAGCCGCTCGGAGAGCGCCCCACTGGCTCCAGTCTGTCTATGCTGGAAAAAGCGATGAAGAAACTTCATCGTGACGTCGCCGGTGGGAGGAGCCTAATCTCAATCGGCGGCGAACTCAACTGGTAGGGAACTTAATCGCGGCGCGTTGATGACGTCGACGGAGAGTGGCGATTGAGTTGTAACTTCATCGGGATTTGTACCCAGAAAATGTCCCCGGTACAATCTAAATACAATTACCGGTGTCAAGTTTAGGTCGCATGAATCATGTCTTTTTACATAAGTGACACAATTTAGATGATCGCAACGCGTGAGCTGCATCGCGATCGCGATGAATCGTCATGGCCGACGGTGGATGTTGCGTGTGAAGTGCTCGTGTGTCTGTACGAAAACTTGACTCACTTTTGGAATTTTTGCTGTCGAGTCGGGCTTTTTCAAAGGTTGTCACGTCGCGATTGCCACTCGGCAGTCTGGTAGGAGACCTGAACCAAGTGTCGTCGCTGAACTCGAGGAGTAGGACAGAATCCTGGCCCGCAAAGACTGAAGAAGGCGCATGATTTCGAGAGGGGGACGCGCTTCGTCCGTCGCCACACGGCATCTCGGCTGCAGTGTTGGTAAGTGCTGGAAATCGCAATAGGCGATTTTAGTGTAGCGTTGCCGTGCGCAGCGAAATTGCTACTGGGAGCTCGCGCTGTAACTTTGAAGCATGCTTGTCAGTGCGCTTAAAGCCTTACCAGCCATACCGTGGCCACCGCAGAACACGGTAACGGTCTGCTAAAACTTGCTACTGGTTGTGAACAGACACCGTGTTGTTTTTGGTCTTATTGACTTTGCTCGAGTGTGCTGCCTCGTAATGTTTCTTCGAACGCTCGGATCGTAGCGCTCAAGCTCACGAGTTAATTTCTCTAGACCTGTGCATGAGGCACTCCGATACTTGAATTCTAAGGTGTAGGCAATGGGCATTACATCAACGCGTAACCGGAAAGGCTGTCAATTTGTTGTACGTTAACTTGTGTTTAACTGGATTTTGCAGGATTCATCTGCTGCGACCAAAGGTGCTAGTGAGGACCCAGCACAGGTGGCAGCTCCACCACCACCACCACCAAATTGTAGGTATAAAAAAGTATGGACTCCTCTCCATGATTCGCTGTTTGCACCTATGTCGCGGCATTAACATGTATTATGCACGAGTGCCGTCGGTGGTCTCATGCTGATGGCCACTGATGGTCCATGGTTGCAGCTTTGCTACACTGTGATCGTGGTGAACTGTGCTGGCTCCAGTAGCCCAAAGTGACAGTTTTTGTGCCCATGTCAGCAATTTCATAAAACTGTGACCACTATTTGCACTGTGCATAACTACGAGGAAGGTCGAAGAAGCTGTCATAAACATTATTGTGCCTGGTCGGTAGCTCCCAAGGTGGCTGTAGGTCCAACCGTGTTCCTAGCAAGGTGACACCTGAGCAAGACTCACAAAAACTTGGGTGTACACATGGTGCAGAAGCAATCCACACATGGTTACTCGAGTTTTGTGTCGAACAAGACAGCAGAGAAATGAATGAGACTAAGTGTCAGTTTGGAAAAAGGGCTGTGTCTCCGGTCCCGTTTCCCAACAGTGGCCTTCTTCAACCAAACATTCCCACTGTGTCTCTCGTCCCATTTCCCAACAGCGGACTGCTTCCACCAAACATTCCCGGCAACACCACAGCTACCCACCACTCTGAAATTGACAAGGGAATGACACTGAGACAAAACTGGCTCACCAATTCCAAAATTGACATCTGCTATTTATATAGAAGGTCCACATCTAAAAATATTTAGTGCAAATGGCTGTGGTAGCGGGACGCAGCTAGCTGGGCATTGCCTATCGAACTCGGCAAAATCGTCATGCACTTTTCCATATTTCTCTCAATTTTTTGCACTCGAAATTCAATTCCTCCACCTTTGGCTAAAGATCACAATCTGTCATAGTCCAGTTAAGAGTAAGCAGCAGATGGTTCTTGCCACCACACAGGGCAATATTTTCTGCGTACTGCACTGGACAAACACGGACGAACTTTGTCGTGATCACTTGACGGTTTAAACTTCTGCCTAGACCTAGCTCAAGTTCCTGCAGTAGCACATATTGCCACGCGCGTCTCCGAGCAGGCGCGCTTGTGGCGGAGTGATTGTCGTGCTTGCCTCCCTTGAAAAGGTCCAAGGTTCGATGCCTGGCCCCGCATGCACCTTTTTGTTAATGCCCCGCACCTCCACCAAAATGTCACGAATGACAGATGATGAGGTGACGAATGAACAAAAACTGAACATTTAATTTGGCGAACTTGTGCCAAAACAAAAATACAAAGAGATAGCTTCGCAGGCGTCAAGGCGGAGTAGCACGATCGAGCGCAAGCGCGAGACTCCGTATCGCCTCGCCCTGATATACGTGGGTGTCTGGGACAATCGGCGTAGAAGGTTCGGCGCATATAACATTTGGACTTTGAACAATGACATTTACAGAAACAACAAAAAGGTGCCTGCGCGGCCAGGCATCGTATACCTCGGCCCTTTGCGTGGGAGTTAAGCACGATAACCATTCGGCTACGGGCACACTTGCTCAGAGACGTGCTTGGCAATATGAGCAGCATCTGACATGTATCGAGTGGTGGCCACCACCACGGCGCCTACTGACATGACATCACCCGCAAATCATGTATGCGTGCTACTGAAACTGTGTCATGTTGTCAGCCATGCACCAGTCCTCAGGTAAACTGCCACCCTGGATGGTGAGGGCCTGAACTGCCCCCAACTGCACTGTTTCGGACCTCTCGCCCACTCAGCAGGAGCAGTTGGTTGCTTTGCACATGCTGCTGGAGTGCAACATGAATGCCCTAGTTTTAGACAAGTGCAGTCAAGGTCCAAAATTGGCTGGCAAGAATTTTGTAGAGAACCGTGGAAAGAAAACCTGCATTATATGGCAATAATGAGTTATTTTAGGCCGAGTTTCTTCATCCTGCTTTATTCAGTTACATCCAGAGCAGCTCGTGCTCACATCCTTTGTTGCTCGCTCAACGCATTGCTGAAGAGCTGGACTTCCACAGCATCAAGTGCATTGATGGGAACAACAGTTAACATGTCATTGGAAATCAGCTATGACAGACAGTTATAGCAGAAAGGAAGGCGAATGCAGCAGTCTTGTGTTTCCCATCCTTTTCCTTTTTTGGGTTTCGAAGTGACCAATTTCCACCAGCTTGTCCCTTTCCATTTTTTCATGTGATCGACGGAGCAGGCCTGTTTACTGCGAAATAATTAGATCAAGCTAAATGCACATTGCTGAGGGCTGCCCGTCTCATAGGTTACGTGCTGTACTGGAAAACCCACAGCATAAGTATGCTGGTCTGAGCACTTCCTTAGTTAGGAAGGTGCTCGCATAAACTAAACGTCATTCCAGAGTCTCGCATTCTTGCTATTTCCAGTACTGCATGAGGGTTATGAGAGAAGGTTAAAGCAGTGGTATGCCTTACACTACTGCTCACCACACCACTGGGAGTATATTGTTCTATGCAATTTCTCTAACATGATGTTTAAAAATGAATGTATTTGTAAGCCTTAGCCCCTTTCGTGTACTTTGTCTGCAGGCTGTGGAGGGACAAGCAGCTGCACATGCCCAGCAGTCATCTTCACTGACCACACTCGTGCTGCACCTCATGGTGGTGCAGAATTTCCATCTACAATAAAAATGCTCCCTAAGCACTATTTTGCTTCTGTCATGATTGCTTTTGCTTCTGTCATACCTTGGTCATACCCGACAAAATTGTCATACATAGAATAAAATTTTTGGGTCAGCAAATCTTGGTGCAATGCTTATGTTCCGGCACTTGTACCGCAACTTCTGGTGTCAATGTGAATTTTGTATACAAGGAACCAGACATTTCCCAATTAACGGTGGCACGGTGGTGGAGCTCCAATCATCCAGATGCCAGCAACCACAATTAGTTCTTCACCTTTTCTTTCTCTATGCTTAGAACAATACACTGTTCGAGCCGGAATGCTTACACAGTCGATGAGAAACGAGATGCAACCCGCGAGGGGGCCCTGCTTTTGTTCTCAGTCGTAATGCTTCGGAGTCTAGCTTATGCAATTCGCATTCTTGCCAGGTTACCCTTGCCATAAACATTGTGTTAAAAAGCTTTTTCAGAAACAGCAACTTATCACAAACACATAAAGTTCCAATTTTAGGTGCCATTTCAAAAAATCTCTGACAGCACATGCTTGGTGTGGTGTTTCTTCAGCCTAGGTACCAGAGCAATAAAAAGAAGTACACTTGTCATGTCTATCTTTTTCTAACATGGGACAGTATTTTCTGAAATACCAGACTTGCCTGCCACGGGCTTGGGTTAAGTCGTTTTAATGCGTGTGCAATTGCTTCAGATCAAGAAAAGTCCTCGTATCAAACTGCTCCATCTATAATAGGTAGTCGATAAAAGAACCCAGGAAAATTGAATGCCGCTTGTACTGTCTGCTAGGTAGATCGCTCTGCAGTCAAAAAGGACTTGCCGTGTCTACTAGATTGGGCAAGTCAGAAAGTATGATGCAAAATTGCAATCAGATGCACACAAGTATATTTCAGATCTGACGAGTCAAAAGACGAAGCTCGCAACAGGCTCGACAGCTGTCAGGCTTCAAGTTTGACGAGGGCGACCATGGTAGGCAGCACATACTTGGGGTGCAGAGGCGGCCTTTGATTTTTCAACGCTGCACAGCTTGTCCTCTGCTCTCAAAGATCCCACAGTCCTCCGGGTTGAACTCTTGAGGAGCAAGGGGCTCGGGAAGATACTGTTATACAAGCCCGCCTTGTACAGAAAGGTAAATGCTGTGCCCAGTACCTTTGCAACCACTGGACCTGCTTTTGAGCATCCTATTCACTGCTCCACAACAGAATCTTAAGCAATGCCTTTTTGTTAAGCGTAGCCTTGGGCCAGCACAGCATCCATTGGGGTTGCGAGGAATTAGTGTGCAACCACGGTTTCAGGTGTTAGTCGCTGTCACCTGCACACAACAGTGAGACGGTATCTGACATGAATGTTTCATAACCTTTTCAGTTGTCCAAAAGCACATCAAGACTAGATAGAGATTCTATATGCTAATTCAGCCTCTACTTGGAGCTAGTATATAGTTACATAGCATCCCAAAAAGCCTGAAACGCAATAATAAAAACATCTGAAAAAAAAGGGGAGGTATTCCACTTGCCTTGCACAATACCCAAAATTATGCCTTCAGAGCAAAGACGTGCAGCGTCAATTGAGTTTATTATCTCTTTATTTTCCTTTATATACAAAGGTGGGAGATAGGGCATATAATGTGAAACGTCAAGCTGCATGGCTTGCAGCTTGACGAGGCGCTCTACCCCGTGTGGCAGAAAAGCAGCAGAAACGTTTCAGACAACACAAGCAAAAAACAAGATACTACGCCAGTTTGAACCTGCAATCGTAAAGTGAAAACGTACACAACGTGCTGCAGCTGAACAATTTCCAGATGTTGAGGCCCGAGACATTTGGATGATACACATGCAATCACGAGTAAGCTTGAATGCGTGCGACGATCTCGCACGACACTCGTCACGTTGAATGAGGCACCCGTTTTCTACCGAGAGCTGTCGTGCAAGCGCATTGAGAAAATGTTCTATTCAGACTGTATTAGAGAACGCAGCGTATTGAGAACTTACCGACAACACCGCTGAATTCGCATCGCTGAACTTCTTGGTTGTCGTCTTTCCGTCTTGCCTTTCCGCACCAAGCCCACCCACCTTCAGCCTCGGGTTATCGATTATCGCCTCTGTAACATCCAAAAACGCGACACGCAGCACACCGACGCACGGTGATGTCTTCGTCGCAGCAAAATGTGCCGCCAGCAACGCAGAAGCTGAGAGCACTTGCTGCTCGGCTGTCAGCATATCGGGCCCCTCGCGACGCCGCCAAAGCTTCCACGGCAACTGTCAGCATCAACGAGTGTCGGGCAGTATTCCCCGATTACGTCCCTGATGAACCTTGAACAGAACATATAAAAAACGTAGCGATATGGTCCGCGAAAGCTCGACTTGGCTCGCCCCGTCCGCGAGCGTGAACGTCGCCATCTTCATTGACTTGGCAACTTTGGCTGCCTGACTATACTACAAAGTTATCTTCATCGGCAAACTCAATCGTGACGACATTTTGACGTCACCGCTAACTTTATTATTTCACCAGCCTAGCTCGAACTCCATCGGAATCCGTAGGGAAAAACTCAATCGCAACGTCACATCACGTGACCAAAAGGGCAGCCAATCAGCGACCGATTGAGTTCACTTCATCGTTGAGTTTGCGATCTAGCATAGACAGACAGATCTACAAGCGGCACACGGAAAGATTGCTCGCATCTCGCGAGGGGAACAAGAATCCGCTCGGCGAGCGCGCGCCGAGCGCTCGTTTTTTGCCAGGGGAAGGGACTTTTAGTTACCTTACGTATCAAGAGCTACAATTTACAGCATAAGCGATCTCAATCAGAACTCAAAGCGGCGATGCAACGGTTATCAAGCTCTGGCCAAATAATTGCGTGGTTCACTGTTACCTATAATCTATAAATTGCAAAGCACAAAACCTTCTTTTTTTTTTGTGCGCGCTCTTGTTTCTATTTTAAACAACTAAACAACTGGAAGTTTGGTGTACCCCTCAGTCCTCACGCCATCATTGAAATGACGTCACGGTTTCCCGTTATCTTATGTCTTCAGGGGCCATAGCGCTCTCTCAGCGATTGTAAACTTTTGAATGATTAGCATTGACCATAGAGTTATTATAATGTACGCTAGAGGTTCAACTGGCGCTAGTGTGCTGCTGCAAATTGAAAAAGACAGCAACCAGTCGAAAACTGACTTCCGGTAACGCATTTCTATGAGAACAAGTACGGTAAGTGCGTTTTCGTCTTGCGCTCAATTAGAAGTGCAAATATCCCGAATAAATCGGACGTACTAGGTATACCTTGGAACATTTCTCAGTCAGGCAGACGAAATAGTTGGTCAGTTACGTCGTTTTTCTTTTAAATTAATTGCATTAAAAAAGGCACTAAAACGGATTTATGCGTGTATTTATGTGCACTGTCGGACACCGTTAGCGCGAACACGACGTCGGCGCTTTTCACCATGGGGTAAATACGTGCAAAGCGAACGATGGACATCTAGAAACCTAAGACGGCAAGAACTACGCAGTAAAACATGGATCAGTAACTCCTCCTGCATGTGCGATCAAAATAAATTTAAGGCCAAGTAATATATTCAGATTTTCAATAAGTACTGCTTTAATATTCTTTCTGCTCTGTGCGAAAATGCTTGTTCTACGTACGTTCAAAACATCTCCCGCACGCTCGAAATCTTTCAGAACAAGTGCCCGATTAACACTGCCCAGCAAAAAAACAATACAGTCATGTCCCGTTAATATGGAGCCCCTTAATATGGATACCCCGCTATATGGACACCCTTTTCGAGGACAAACTGGGTAAATACATGCATGTTTGTCTCGTTATTATAGACAACTCATAATATGGACGATTTCCTCGGGGAACGGTGCTGTCCATATTAACGAGACATCACTGTATTAGATAGAGACGCCTTTCATACCCCACGTACTTTGTTCTTTACGTTTTGAATGTTTTTAACCGCTCGTAAAAATGCAAGAAGAGGTCATTTTCATATAGTGACAAGACTGGCATACGAGCAATATATAAGCGTCACCGGAATGCTGCGGAGTCTTGAGCACACTCTATATTCCTTTCGATTGTTATTTTGATTAGAATCGTAGCTTGTTTTTACACACCTGCTGCAGAACAGACGGTTTGGGCGTGAAATATAGCGAAGCTAAACATCGTTCATTTATGAAGAAAAATGCGACCCAAATAACTAAACTGTTCCATGTTACTTTCGGGCGAAGGGACAAAATGCACGCCGTTTTCCTATAGACCTTTTCTTTAACGGCGCCGCCATCTTGAGAATTGCGGCGCCGACGACGCCGTCTAGCGGCTTAGAAAAAGAAATACCGGCTAGTTCTGGCAGCACAGCTATCTGGGTAGGCAACGGTGTGGGTATGGGGGGAACTTGGCTAGAGTTGGCTATGGTGGGCTGCAATAACTTTGTTGGAGCTTGTCCGGTTGAATCCAGCTGGCAAATCACAGGCCATCACCTTGCCTCCTCGAGAGAACGAGGACGAAGACGGTGGGGTGTTTTGATTGAGTTTCCACAGCGAAGTATATATGAGCAGTTTAATGTAGTCTATGCAGATAAGCTCTCGGCATTTGATAGCTCCATCTTAAGTGGTGGCATGTTGACTTTTTCATACCTTTCACATACCATGGGGCTTGCAGTGATAACCTAATTGGACCACGTAAACCGGGAATTAAAATCGGTCCTCTTGTCGTAGACGAAGTGATCGTGAGCTTAAACGTTACGTTGAGTCTGATACGAATCTCGCGCGATTCAAGCTTGCAATCGACTGACTTCATAAATAAGGATTCTTGGGGAAAATGCGAAGCTCGATAACATTGCAGCCACACTCGCGCTGCAGCTTCTTGTGCTCATTGCACACTTTCTGCTATTGTTCTTATGCTTTTTAAAATTATTTATCCATCTGACGACCACGCAGTGGTAGCCAGACAACCGTAGATTTTCGGAAATTGCAGCACGGTAAAAAGGAACACTCGGAACTAACTCATGCACGACGTCCGTTTTTAAGCCTTTCCGCCCATACCCTTGGCGATTGCATACCCTGTGTCAGCGGGCAATCCAAAAATGTACCAGGTCGAGGGTACGTTAGTTACTGGCTGGTTTGAGGTTATGTGAAAAAGGTCTGTAGGAATGAACAGGAGCACCGCAAAAGTAGACTGGTTGCTGTCTGCTTCAATTTGCCTCTCGGAAGTCGCATAGACACTAGCGCCAGTTGAACCTCTAGCGTGCATTATAATAACTTTATGGCATCGACGTATCGGCAAGTTCCGGCGAATATAGGGGGCGCGTTGATAGCGCCTACGTGGCGGTCAAGATGGTGATCATTCTGCAGTGCCGGTAAACCAGTAACGTGTAAAGTAAATTCAGTGCCTAGTTCTCTGCTTTTTATCGTGTTTACATGCTCACTAACACCGTTTTCCTCCTTTCCGACCGTATTCGTGTCTCCAGCTCGTCGCTCGCCCTCCCGCGGCGGAAACGGGAAGCGCTCTAGTGAGGGTCCCCCGATTCTCCTGCTCAGCGGGCACGGCGAAAATGCTCGCGATCATGGCTCGCGAAATGTCATTTCCGAATGCAAACAACACTCTTCACTGCCCCAACGTAGTGCTGCAGCCGGCAGGGGATTGTACCTTACTGGAGAGTTTTAGTATTGCGCATAGAAGCAAACGCAAGCGGTGTGCGTTTGCGTTAGAGATGCGTGCCCCACGTTGTGCCTGCGCCTCATCGCCATGCGCCATCCAAGACCGCAATTTTGGGCTCCGCGCACGCGCAGTGTGGAACACGCAAAGCTAAGGCAAACACACAGTGCTTGCGTTCGCTCGTATACGCAATACTAAAACTCACTATACTGTTTCACCGGCTTCCAACGCCAACGAAACGTGTTGCAGGGAGCAGACGTGCAAGCAGGTAGGCGTTCCTTCAAACTGAAAAGGCTGAGAATGGAAAACGACGGCGCGTAAAAATGAAAGTAACTAAATGTTATAAAAAAATTAATAACTGAAAAAATAAAATGTTTTTTTTTTTCCTTAACTTTTGGGTTTTTGTTCTGGAAGCATATTGGCGGCGACTTTGGACGTTTTGCCGATTCTCAAAAGTCGCGACTTTGATAGCAAAATATACTTTACCCACAATTAATGTAATTTTACGTGGATTTCTCACATTAGCTACAATGTTTTAATTTATTTTAGACTATTATTATTTTATTGCTTGGTAATTAAAAATGCTACAATTGGCACCAGTGATGATAATTAGCACACTTAGATGTGCTAATTAGCACACATAATTAGCACACTTAGATCATAAGCAACAAATTATATTAGAGCTTGAAACTTTACGTATTAAAATTTCTGAATTTTAATAATATTATTATTAATATCGATCGCGGCAATGTATGCCGCCAATTAACGTCAAGATTACAAAAATACGCCATTTAGCCATAATAGTCTTTCCAGAAAGGTATAATTTTGTTTTCTTTTTAGCATATGAAACACTCTGACATCGTTATCAAGATAGACAAACAGTCAAACACTGTATGTAATATAAAGTCCTATGCGATGCGCGTTGCTATAAAAACACACACACACACACTTCAGCTGTCCTGACTCGGTTCTGTCTTTGGGTTGTTGCATTGAGAACAGCGTTTATTAATTTATACGTATTGTGGACATATTGCAAAAACTAGAATTATTCTCTTATTCTTGTTCTTAGAATAATGTTAAACCAATTAATCATCTGAATACCCCGAAACCCATTAAAATACCCTCAGTTCATTATTTCCCATGACAATTATCTGAGCGAGAAAAGGCAGCGAGAACGCACATATATCAGCCCTGATTTTCTCAACAACTAGAACAACTACAAATATCAGCCTGGATCGAACATGTATATATGTCACAAAATAAAGTTTCCGCGAACAACTTCCCTAACTAAATAATTACGATGTGAGACATATCTTGAATCATGAAAGAATCCGAAAGTAAGACGTATATCGAGAAATTAAATCCAAAATAGAGGTTAGTTTCGGTTTAGCTCCAGAATTAAAACGCGCGTCCTTTCGTAAATATTACGCTAAACACCGTTCTTATTTTCAGGGTAAAGAGGTGACCTGCGCTCATAACATCCTAGCTTCCTCGTATTACCAGAAATAATTTGTCTCGCTCAGTGAAGCCAGCACACTAGACAGGCTCAACAGCGGCACGCATCTCCGACCCTCACTATAACCGCCATTTTGAAAAATGAGTGGCGCTGTCTATAGTTAGTTGAAGTCGCGAATACACAGCGAAATCAATCACCCAAGTGGCGTTTCGGAGGGTTGCCACCAGGGTGGCGACTCCGTAGCTGGAAGTTGCGGGTAGTCGCGGCGAGCGATCAATACAAAGAACGATTCGGAACGTGTCTTTTTTGGTTGACTTCGGTTCGATGGCTCAACGAAAACGTGTGCACTCCCCATGACGTCACACCGTGGTTTCTCTGACCGCACGTGGTGGTAGATTGGGAAAGTAATGCGTTCTTTTGCTTCCCGCAGCGGAATTTCAGTATTTGGGGAAAGATGGCGCGTTTTCTCTCACTTGTCCCTAGGTGAAAATATAATAAGTACAAGCAGAAAATTATCTATAAAATGCAAGCTGCCCCTTTAACAAAGCGGTGACTTGGAAGCAAGAATAACAATAATAACATTAATCTTTATTTGGGAAGTGATGTTACCCCTGGTGGCTCGCATGGTTGAAATATAAAGGCGAGGGCCTTACGACTGTGTGTCCGCTAGCCATCCATCTAGGAAATATCCTCTTACATTTTTAGAATCAGAACCGAACTAAACTCCTTTGAAGTAATAATAATTTAAAACTGTAAAAAATTGCATAAGAAAGTAGGAACAAATTTAAGAGACCTTAGATTATTCAGATTGTCAAAAGCTTTACCTAGATTTGCGTTTTTCTATGACCATTTTGACAGAGACAATATTTTTACGAATCCAGTCACGATCGCAACAGATGCTGCTGCTCACATATGCCAGATATTCTACAAAAACTCGCCAACGAAAGTATCAATCGTACATAAAACGGATGCAGCTACCTGTTTAATTGCCATAGTAACGAACACATGCAACGCATTACTTCTAAGAGAAAGCAGTGCGTTTCTTTCAAGCCTTTGTATCTAGAGACAATTCCCCTACAAAAAAAATGTATTTACACGATTATTGACGTTCAATGCAGTGTATGCCAAGAATGTGCATCATAGCATCTCGCTAAAATTGCCGTAACTGCTAATACCTTCCTGACATTTTCTTAGAAGCCCCTTAGAAAAAATCGGCCGCAAATATAGACGTTCTACGTCTCCTGACCGTGTGACATCCTGCTGGGGTCATAATTCTTCGACAAACCAAGAAATGGAATTATGGACGCCAGTGGCGTTGATTCCAGTGACACAACTTGTAAGAGTGCATTATTTTTCTCTTTAATGATGACATGTTTCTCTCACGGAAATACATGTCACTGCACCCACGATGCGGTTTCATTGTTTGACGAATATTTGGCCTAGGTGAACGTCAGCTTATTAAGAATTTTCGACCTTTCTTATATTCATTTTTATCCAGGTAACGTGATGCACTCAAGCTTTTTTTAATTCTGTCACCACCGCTAGTGTCAGATATTCCCACGGAGGTTCAGCTTTCTGCGATGCGTTGGACACTTTGTCCAAACTTGGGGCATGGGCAAAAGATAACTGCTTAAAAATTAATACTGATAAATCTAAAGCTATCATTTTTCGACCGAAGAATAAGTGCGTGAATCTAACGAGAAGCATTGTGCTCGACTCTACGCCAATTGAAATTGTCCGTAATGTTAAAAGACTTGGAGCCATATTTTCGTAACATAAGTTATGGGACAGTCACATTAACCACTTACTTGCAAAATTATCAACCATCATAGGTCTGACATTCCGTAACGGCAAAACACTCCCAGTCAGTGTGAAGCTATTCATTTAAAATTCTTTATTCTATTCTCATCTGAGCTACTGCAACCTCGTCTGGGTTAACACCACATTCACAAACCTGCAAAAATTATTTTTACTGCAGAAAGAAATGGTTAGAATAATATGCAACCTGCCTTATGATTTTCATACAGGCAATTTGTTTAAGAAGTTTAGCTTATTAAAAATGCATAGCCTTTATGAATACAGATTGATTCTGAGTTTAAAATCAGAAAAAAGGAAATATTATAAATGGTTGTCAACTCTAGCGGCATTGACACCAAATCTACACGTTCACTTAACTAGACACATGGAGTATTGGAAGGTTGTCTACTGTTCTACTAACTATGGTAAGCAAATGTTGCGATATACCATACCAAAACTGTTAAATTTTCTTCTAGAAAAAGAAATTTGCACTGATACTATCTCCTTCGAGGCTTTGCGTTCTCTTTATGTGTAGGAGGGATTTACCTCCCCGACTCAAATGATTCTTTAAATTTGTTTATGCTATATAGAATGCACTTTTTTGTGTGTTTTTCGGATTTCTGTCTGCAACGACTGTGCATGCCATCTTTTTAGGTGATTACTAACTGTTTTGTAATCTCGTGCATATATATATATATATATATTTTTTTTTTTTTTGCTTCAATGCCAATGTACGGGGCCGAGGGCTGGTCAAGCCTCCTATGAGGCTTTTACCCTTTTCTCCACCATGCTTCATGGAAAATAAACTATTATTATTATTATTATTATTATTATTATTATTATTATTATTATTATTATTATTATTATTATTACTACTATTTATTATTATTATTATTATTATTATTATTATTATTATTATTATTACTACTATTTATTATTATTATTATTATTATTATTATTATTATTATTATTATTATTATTATTATTATTATTATTATTATTATTTATGTGGCCGAGACCCCTCGTTTCATCTTCTCCCTCGGATCCGGTACATGCAATAGCGTGTACCGTAATAGTGGCGAATTCAATTGCGATACGAAATTCTATTGGCTTTGGAATAAAATGTGTGCACTTTGTGACATTTCGCTATGTGCACAACATATTTGTTGGCCTGTTTTTCTCTCTTTGTTTTTGTTTTTTTAAATGTAGAGGTTTGTCTCCCATGTACTAACATTTTTTGCGTGCCCTTAGAAAGATAAATGATGAATATAATAGGCATGACACTGGTATTGAATACTATGATCAAGATAAGTTTATCTTTACATTTTCAGCATATATTACGAATGTAATACTCCAACCGAACGCTTAAAGATTATCTGAGGTGTCATCTGCTTCTTATAGGGGGTCTTATCCAGGTTAACAAAGTCTACAGTTTTACAACTATTTGCTGAAACGCACATACGCACGCGAGTGTCGTTAACTCAGTTCACAGTGCCGGTAGCATTAACTCAGGATTTCTACTCTAGTCTAAAGCCTGGTTCAGACAGTTGCGTTTGACTGCGTTTGACTGCGTTGCGGCAGCGAAAAACCAGGACATCCCAGCTGCTTATATCGCGTGCCAAGATGATTCCTTGAATTGGATTCCACGCTTCATACGAAGCACAGATGTGCCGGTGACTCGCTTTCGGTACTCGACGCAACGCAGTCAAACGCACTCAAACGCAACTGTCTGAACCGGCCTTAATGGCCTTCGCCTCTGCAGCACGCAAAGGCGCGATGACCGGCCACTCCTCGTCCCAGTGGATTAGCATAATGAACCGCGTAGAACGGCTGCCAATCCAAAGTGACCCGCGTAATGGCGTCATGATGCAAGTCGCCCGAGTCTAATGAACTGTCCTCCCGCCACTCGATCAGAGCGGCTCTCCGTCGAACGCCTTTCCCGTTGACGAGGTTTCGGACAACGCAGGGAATGCCAACACGGTTTCAAAGGGCCGAGAGAGTGTGGCTAGCACGGGTCGTTCTGATCTTGCGTTCTTTACGCTTGTAACACTTTCATGCAGCGTTTGAAACGTTGAAACGTTAAAAAAAATGCCAAGAAAAATCAGGTCGATCACATCACATTGCTACGTTCCTTGCAAGGAGATAAGAAGTTTACAACTAATCGAACATTATAAACCCGTTCATATATTTCGTTGTTCCACGATACAGTGAGTTTGAAACTCATTGTAGGGTACGTAAAGAGTTGTAAACATCTGACGTGTGAAAGATGTGTCACATACTTAGGCATATACGTTTGCGTACACGTGTTATAAGATCCACGTGTGGAATTTTTAACCAAAAGACCCCACGTTGTTTCTGCGTACTTGAACCAAAATTAAGAAGCGTGTGCGGTGAGAAAATTAGGTTACTGCTGCTCAAGGAGGCTTTTTGACGAATCTATTTCTACGGTATGGAATTGGTTTATATGGGCGCCGTTCGTTATACAAAGTAAAATCTTTGGACAAATATTTAAGACAGATGGCGGACAAGATTGCTTACGAAACATGGTATGAAACATTGGAAGTGGAAGACAAATCGAAAAATATTAGCATTTCATTTTACGTACGTTTTATGTGCTTCATGATTTTAAATAATTACTACGACGATACTTATAAAATTACCGTTCCCAAAAAAGGAGAACTAAGGAGCACCGGGAGGTTAAAAGTTTCGAGAATATATAAACTTATCATGGGAAAATATATCAAAATCACTATATTACATCGTTCGTTATCGTGCTAACAGAGTCTTAAATACCATAAGCTCCAGAAGAATCGTCAAATAAGAATTAAGGAAATGAAGCCACATATCTGAACCTCAAACACTGTTACACACTTGATCGATAAGATATAGGGGCTGTTTCTATTGTAAAGTTATTGTAATGTATCTCTTCTTTTTTCTTTTTTTATGGCGGTATATTTATACGAGGTTGTTTTACTGAGTTTGCTTTCTAGTTCGTTTTATCTGTCGAATCGCTATAATTGAATAATGTTTTTATTTTTGGACTGATCCTTCCCTTGTGTAGTATATGGTATTTCTGATTGGCTTTGATGGCGGTATATTTACTATAGATTACTTTATTTATTTTGTGTCCTAGTTTGTTTTGTCTGTTGAATTGCTAAAATATATGTTTATTTTAGGACTGATCGTTACTCTGTCTAATCTGGTATTTTTTATTTGTTTCAAATGACTTCATAACTTTACTCGAGAACATTTTGTCTTGTTTATTGTAGTCTAGGTTATCTTCGTGACTGACGAATGACTGGAATTGATTCATGTTTATCTTTTTGTGTGTATATGCATTTCTGCTGGTTGTTTGGATTTACACACAAGCAGCCGGGTCTGTTTTCGTAAGCCAGCACTTTTTTATATTTATTATTCTGCGTGAATAAGATCTATTATATTCTGTTTTATTTTATAAATAGTATTTTTTTAATTTATTTACTTGTTTCGTCATTTGGGTATTTGTGCGTTTATTAATTGATTGATTTTACTATCAAAAGGTGTGTCGGAATACATCAAATGTGTAAATGAGCGAAGCAAATAAAATCGTAGAAATTCCGAAACAGTTTAGATACATCATTTTCACATTAAACAAGATTGATTACTAGGGCTGGGCGTCGATAAAAAATTTTAACCCAATAATCGCCACCCTTTAATCGGTTAATTAATCGATTAATCGGTTGCGTCAGTTTTTACAAATCATATATTAAAAAGAATGCAACAACTCGTCTTGCCTTTGAAGACTTATTTTACTCTCTGTTCTACGGCGCAAATGACATTTAGAATTGAGGATACATATAGTTCAACGATTCAAAGACTCACATATTTTTACTCCAGCTCCGAAGACAAAGAAGTTTGTCCACGTTCTCCGACAGGAAGACAAGAAGTCAGAGCTTGGGCGATGCTTTCTTCTTTTTTCAGAGAAAGGAACCTCGATGAGAAGGCGTTGATTGTTGTCTGCGTTTTGGCGGATGGTCCTTGCTGCAGCTACATGGGTGCTTCGCTCGTAGGCGATACAGAAGCGAACTTACGCTTCCACCGTACGAAAACGGCTTTTTGCAGATGATGCAGTGGAATTCCTTCGAGTTAAAAACTTCACCGCTGGAGTTTACTTTAATCCCAAAATTTCCAGCGAGATTGCCTTTCATACTCGTGAACTGGTCCATTTTTACGTTGCGAATACTGGAACAAGTAACCATGGCGTTGTTAGCTTCCCAGCTTGTTTTTCTTCTTGTTTGTCTAGCCTGGGCAGGATGTGTAATAGATCCTCAACACGTGAGGTTTCGCGGTCGCGCGGGAATCAATTGCGGGCCCGGCTTGTTCGTCTGGCCTCGGCAGAACTGTAATGTATATCCTCCAACACGTGACACTTCCCTAGCGCGAGAATTGAACCTTGCTCATAGCATCTGGCTGGGAACGGACTTCTTTTGAATACCGATTAAAAAACCGATTAACCGGTTAAAAATTTGATCGCGATTAAAGCCTTAATCGATTAATCGGAAGATTAATCAATCAAATGCCCAGCCCTATTGATTACTCTGGTGCTTTAGGTGGCAAAGCCATTCCAGTATTGAGAGCCTACTATCAAAGGACACTTGAAAGTGTAGTTCATAGAGTGGCCTTATACTACCCAGATATATAGGGTGTCCCAAGCGGACTTTCCGCTGTAAAACGAGCCGAAAAAATCGGCATTTCCGCATAGAAAGCTCAACCTTTAATCAAATATGTACTGAGCAGGTCAGTTTTACAGTGTGAAATTTCAAGACGCAGTTCTCCTCCTGTAAAAAATAAGAGCAAAAAGACTTGCCAAACGGTGCCAAAGTTGGCCGCGTTCGCAGACTACCGAGGTGGCGACGCCATTTGCTTATGGCGCTTCTGGCGCATTAAGCAGACGACGCACTCTATTGTCTGCTCGCTGCACCTTTCGGGAGATGGCGCCACAAGTAAGTAGCGTCAATAACTCGGTCGTCTACGACCTCGCTTAACCTTGACTATGTCAAGCTTTTTTCTCTTTTATATTAAAGTGATACCTTCTTGGGGAACACTTTCCAGACATTTCGCCCTTGTCGCTTGTCGTCGCGGCGCGGGTGGGAGAAACTAAAAAAAAAAAAAAAAAAACATTCTTCTCTTCCTTCTTGCAGCGAGGAGACGCAAGCCGGGACTTCCCGTTCGCCGTGCCGCTCGCAGAGCGCGAAGAGGGCAGCCATGACGTCCCGCCAAGAATTGCGCAACGAAGTGAGATTCGTCATGTCGTCTGCTTGAAAGACTTGTTTTCCAATATTACTCGCGTTATCTGAAATTCAACTTTATCAGTATCCATATATCAGTATCAGTATCGAGCAGGTATTCGCACAACTTATCAGTATGCTATGCGAAATGTTGGATGGTTTTAGAAACTTTTACCGCGCTTGCCCACTTCACGGATCACTGGTGGCAGTCGTCAGTGGCATCCACGACGTTAACCACGACGATTATGAGTATTAACCACGTCGCAACTCCGTCCTCAGGTACGTGACGACACCATTTCACCCGCACTGGGCGACCGTGCGGGTAAAGAAACGTCATTGGGGTTTGCGCGGGGTTCCGGTGAAGCTCTCTCTCTAGAGCCATCAGTGAGCAGCGAGAACTCATCCGCTCCCGACCGCGTGATGACGTGCTGGCGGGCGCAGCGCGAACAATATGGTGAAAGGAGGAAAGTCTCATCCGGGTCCGGCCATACCCGTCCGGCTCTGTCCCCCTGCCCCTTCAGCTTCTGGCGGCTGTTCGTGGAAGAAGATAGAGCTGACGGTTTTGTGGACCTAGGATAGATGGCGTTACTAAAACTCCGTATAATAAAAGTTTTGTCGATGATACCAGGTTTTTGACGCATTTACATTTATGTTTGAACAAGATTTATAGAAAAGTTACCTTTTATCAAGCAGGTATTCGCACAACTTGCTATCTTTCTACAAGACCCCCCCATTGACGTCACACCGCGTGTTTCTCATGGCCGCCGCTCGTGGCTGCAGGTCGGGGAATATTCTAATTTTTGCCTCGCGATTACGCGGCGCAATCGCAACATTTAGAAGGAAGGAGGTGTGCTTTCTGTCCTTTGTGACAAGGTGAACAATGTCAAAAGTAGAAGATGCCAATTCTTTCAACGTTAAAATCGTTGCACACCTCCTTTAAAACCCCTATTCGCTACTCCAGCACGCCGCTCGCCCTCCCGCGGACGAACGGAGAACCAGAGGAGCGGGGACGGCAGCGGCGGCGGCGGCGGCGCGGAAACGGTGACAGGGACTGTCGGCTTTGATGCGTGAAGCCGTTTTAACGAAAAAAGTGAGCGCGTTAAAAAAAGGAATTATTGTGCTCCGCCTTGCAACAGCCTTGCACAAAGGACCGGGATGTCTTATTTCATTAGGGACTTTTCGTGTATTACATACGCTGCGGATTTCTGGTCTTGTGCATGGCCGCCGGCTCAATCTGTGCTCAACGTGACAGAAAACGCTCCCGCTAATAAGGAAGAACTCTATAGTACGGTTTACAGAAAGTCTATTCTTTACCATAAGTAGGAGAAAACTCGTCACGCAACGGTATGTCGAGCAATACGAATCGGGAATGGGTTCGCGTTTTAAGGCCGTTACAAGGAACATGACAATTCATTCCAAGCACTTTTAAAAGATAAGATACGTGTACCTGCTTTCAGGTAATTACAAAGCAAATAAAGAAATGCTCGAAGCATCTTAAGCGCGTCTTAGAACGCGCAGTTTTGGCCAGAGGGACCGCAATGTTGGAAATAACACGGTACACAAATGTACGGTATATTAAAATACTTATTTTTGATAGAGCAATAAATAAACCCCCTAAACACGCTGATTATGTTAATAGGCAGTTTTTGCATAGGATACGACACCCCTGAACTTCAGTTGGACGTACAGCGGACTGACGTTCAACCGGCCCTACCAACTTTCACCAGCGGCTTGATAGCCGAGTTGGGCAACTTATCAAAATGGCTTAAGTAGGTGTAAAAAAAGAAGTAATCGGGGTTTTTATGGCTTTACTGCAAAACCTCGTGTGTGTGTGTGTGTTTTTTTTTTGTGCTCTTTGATGCGTACTTTAGCTGTTTAATATCTTATATTGCGCCTTCATCAAGCCTCTCGTAAAAGTTGGGGCCGTCAGTTTGACGTCAGTGGGCTGCACGGCGAACTGAAGTTTTGGAGTGTCGTACATGTAACAAGGAATGTAAAGACTACAACATTTTTCTTAGAGTGTTGAGCACATGGAACGCTCCTGGTGCGCACTGAAAATTGTGCTTCAAAAGCGCGCAGCGCGAGCTTGCGGTTGTAATGCTACACCGCGCGGGAGCCTGCGGTAACAAACTTTTTTATCAATAACCATAGAGCAGTTTGATTACGTGTTACAATACACTAAAACACAAACAGTTTTGCGTATTTTGAAAACAAATATGGAAATAAAGCATTGAATGAATGAATGAAAACCAAGACGGTGAGCAGCGAGTTGTGAGGCTGCGACGCGAAGACACCAATACTGTGAACGCTGCTCTTCCGAAGCTTGACGGTCACCGTTCGTAGCTCTCTTTTTATAGCTCTAATGGCCGGGCAAAGCGCAAACATAACTTCATCACCCTCAAAAATATTCTGCCACAAACAGTAACGTGGCCGGTGCCTAAAACGCGCTCGCTCACCACAAAGCTTCGCACTTTGAGGTTTCGGCAACTTTTAAATAACAGCATGCTCGCTTTCCTAACGTGCATCAACATCTCCGTCACCCGTAATATGATCCCTCCTTAATCACTTCGCATTTATAGACAAATAAATCATTTTTAGCGCGCTGAACAGCGTCAGTGAGCAGGCGCACGGGATATCCTGGAGAATCTATCCCCGTCTCTTCCGCCATCTTGGAACTACCGCCCCGCCACTTATAGGGCGTTGGAGTTGCGAGTATGTAGTGTCAGGAAGGGAAAGACGATAACACTGACAGTGGCCCCCAGGACCATACCGCGGATTCTGATCCTGGGTGACATTAAACCATTATCTATTTCACGCTTATCTTGCTCTTAAGAACCTGCTACTAGGAATAACATCCTAATACTACAAGTACCTGAATTCGGCATTTTGAGAGTTTGCACGTTGAATCCTTGTGCAGTTAGTGTTCTTCATCGAATGTGGCCTCTTCTGGTTTCAGGAGCTCTGTGTTACCTCAAGAAAGTTGCGTAACCCGAACCACTGTTTTGAAGGAGAGGGATATGAATGATTCGTTTAGTATACGTAGTGCTTAACAACTTGTCGACAGCATATGACTTAGGAAATGAACCGAGAACTTGGATGAGACATTATAGGAGAGATGCAGTGAACTATTTGCATGACTGCAAACAAGGACCTCCAGTAAGCACTTTTTCTTGTATAGCCAGCACGTGCTTCTTTTTTGTTTTCAAGCCGCACAGCACAACCCTTTATGGCTTTAAATATTGTAGTTACACGTTTGGGTGAGGCCTCGAACTCTATCTAAAATAATGCTTCCATAGAAAGGTAAACGATCACTTAATAATTCAGTTCTTATTCTTATAAAATTGCTTGATTACGCCCAGCTTATTAAAGAGACTTGATCAAATGGATGCTTCAAATTTTCCGAGGAACTGGAGAATGTAACTAAACAAATTAAACTTTATGATGATAACGCAATTAATGCAAAGGTGCAAGCGAGCTGGAAAGAATGACGATAATAATCCCTGGAGAAGGCGAACAAGGGGGACAAAGAACGCACACCAGTCACATAGCTGTGTTTGGATATTTGCGTTTGTCCTTTGTCCCCTTTGTTACCCTTCTCCAGGGATTATCGTTGAAGCTTTAATTGGCTATTTAGTTTATAAAACCGGACGCGACATACAGTCAGACATTGCAGCGGGTCACAGTCACCACATTTGATTCCCTCATTTATGCCACATAACATTTGTTTCGTAATATATGGTAGAAGATTATCTATCATTTTTATTTCGGGGAAAAAAACATTTAGAACCTCTCTTTTCTTTTAGAGTGCAGCTCTTAGGCGCCTGTTTCCGGCTTGAGCGGCGTCGCCGTCCTCGTCGGCGTAACCGCGCGGTGCATTATGGGGCCCGTGACGTCACGGGTGACGTCACTGATTACGTCATCAGTGCTGATGACGATGACAATGCCGATGATGTCACAAGGACTACCAGTTACGTCAAGTGACGTCATCGTGATGACGTCATCGGCATCAACATCGGCATCGTCACTGATGATGTCACGCGTGACGTCAATAGCGGAAAAAAAATTCCCTGCTAAATCTAGCGGAAAAAATTTCCCCGCTGAATCTAGCGGGAAAAATTCCCCGCTAAATTTAGCGGCAAAAATTTCCCCGCTACATCTAGCGGAAAAAATGTCCCCGCTAAATTTTTCGAAAAATATTTCCCCGCTAAATATAGCGGAAAACATTTCCCCGCTTAATTTAGCGGAAAAAATTTCCCTGCTAAATCTAGTGGAAAAACTTCCCAGCTAAAGTTAGGGGAAAAATTGCCCCGCTAAATTCCCGCCAAACTTACACGCGATGCTCTAACCAAATATGTGCATTTTCTGCGACTTGCGTTAAGCACACGTCGATCCACATGCATGTTAGTAATGGGGGACTTTCCACCTTCGCCCCTCAGTACCCTTTTCTCCTCCTCCTCAGGAGCTGCGCTCTAATTCGGCGTTACAGGGGATTGTAAACGTCTTTAAGAATTTTCATTCTCGTTTCAAACTTTCTCCTTGCTCTGACTTGAGGTAAAGCTATTCAAGTCAGCGGCCGTTCTTCTCCAAGCAGTGAATCATATCGCAGCGCCGCCGTATGTAAATACCTACGAGAGTATTGGAGTAATGAGTTTAATCATCAAAATTAGACGATATTACCATACATGGGTAAATTACTTTCAAAATGTAGTTTAATTACAATTACAATTACTTTGCTCCAAAAGTAGTTTAACTACAATTACAATTACTACTACGTGAAACGTAATTCATTACAATTACAAATTACTTTTAAAAAGTAATGCAATTACTTTACAATTACTTTTTTCTGAGAGCTACCCGTAAATGAAAATGTATACAAAAATGTAGACGAGGATTGGGAGAGGGAAGAGCAGTGTAGCAATAACGTTTGGAAGTAAGGCGGGGTGAGTTGTGTTAACGAGACCTGCTGCTTCGTCGCCTCGATGTTAGAGTAGCACAACTTACTGTTAGTGGTACCAACAGATGAGGTAGACTAGGGGGACGTGAAAAACATATTAAGATAGGAGAATAATTTCATGGACGATAAAAATCCCCAGCCTTGACTGAAACATGTAAGTGAATAAATAAGCTGGCAGCGAGGACGCGTAAGGAGAGCCTCGAACCTCCCCGCCTCGACCGGATGATGTGATCAGAGCGCAACCAGCTCGACTTCGACCCCCGATGCCCCCGAATGGGAATAAGAAATAAGAGAGACCCCTAGAAACACGAGCAACAGGAAGCGAATGAGACGAAGAAACAGATTTCAACTGCGACAGAAACGAAAACGGACGCAATTATAGCCCTCATTTTTAAATTTTCTCAAAGTTTTCATGAAATCGTTTTACAGTCTACAAAACCATTCACTCTGTCCTATCTCAACCTCTCTTTCCCATTTCTCCTTTCTGTCCTTTTTAGCAGGTTGGGATACACTCTCTTCCTTGTCGCTTTGGCTGTACTGTCGTTTCCGTGGTCAGGGGGGAAAAGCGCCGGCGCCGCCAACTTTTGCAAAAGTAATTGTAATTGTGCCTGAAATTTTGCAATTACTGACGCTAGAAAGTAATTAAATTACAATTACAATTCCTTTTAGCCGTAAGTAATTATTACAATTACAAATTACCAGGAAACGTAATTAAATTACAGTAATTTAACTACTGTAATTGAATTACTACCAAAGTATGGATATTACCCTATAAAGTATGTTCCATTCTCCAAGCACAATGCGCTGACGAGGGTATGCGGTATTTAAAAAAAAAAAAGACACATTCTGGTGTGTCGGTTGCCCGTCTAATCTGAGAGCAAACCTCGGCAGTTTCAAATTTTCTTTGGCATGAGCAGCAGCAAAAAGTGTCTACGGCAATTACTCCTAGATCCTGCGTCGAACCTTGCCTTGGCTCAATTAGAGTATGACCGATCATAATGAGTGCTACGGACGCGCGATCAAATCACCCGCCAACGTCGTCTAGTTCCGCAGATCCGTCCTGTCCGCTCATTTGGGAGCGAGTTCTTGGAATGTGGAGCGCTTAGTGTCTTCGATTTTTCCCGGGGACATGCCCTCCGCTAATTAGTGTGCACGCTTAGATGATTCCACCGAACACCTCCACGAGAACGTGTGGTGCAAGGCGTCAAAGCGTTTAACCCACTTCTTGTTGAGATCGATTCGGCCGATTCGAAACAGTCGACGACAGAAGAAAATGTTTCCGCGTACAGCTAGTCTCTCAAACTTTTTTTTTTTTTTGTAATTTTGGCATTGATTGGTAGTTTGTGTTTTCGTTGCAATCATGGAGATGTTGGCCGGAGTTAGAACTTAGACAGAACTTAAATATAAGTGGGTTTTTACGTAAGTAGCGCCATTTCACCTTAAGTCACCATTGGTAGAAGCTTCATCTGTGATCAACCCAAAACAAAAGTTAAGTTAAGGTTAAGTTCGTTTAAGCAAAAAAAAAATGCAATTCAATGCAATATTCAAATTCGGCTACTACATATTTAATAAGGTAAAACCCATAACACTTACGACCATTCAAGATTTATGAATTGCGTGCTGAATGTTTTAATAAATATTTAGCCTGTCAACTAAAGGGGCCATGCAATCGTATTTAAGCGTCTACCCTTTTTGCGGTTTCCACGTCTCTTGGGGTTCGGGTAAGCCAGCGGGCACGAAGAGAGTAACTAAATATGAGTGCGTCATATTTGAACCGGACGACGCGGAAACCTCCTCCACCTACGGGGGCGGCCCGCGGTGCCGAAAGCGCGCGATATGTGACGTCTTTGGTCCTGAGCTTACTACTGGTCAGAGCCGCTGAAAGCTTCTTTTTAGTCGAAATACAAAATATAAGTGGCGCGAGCCGTTTCAATTATTTATGAAAGTAGTTTTTGTTCTGTATTTCAGATCAGAAAAGAAACAAATGCAGTTTAGAAAGTACGGAAACAAGAAATGACCCGTCGACATACCCGCCACCAAGCGGTGGAAAAGGCGGCGCATACAAGAAAGGTAGAGTGGGATCAGGCACCGACGAGCGGCGAACGTAGAAAGGTCCCGGATGTACGCGGCGGCGCCGCGGTCGTATGGACTGGAGGATCCGACCGGTTCCGAGCGTTCCGAAGGCCTTCGGCAAGCAGCTTTGGCTTGCGGTTTCGCCTTTTGGTGGAATGGCAACGCGAAGTGGCTCCCGTTCTGAACTTATCTTTACCCCGTGTTTGCTATCATTTGTGGCCAATGAAGTGTCAGGCCGAATTAGTGTTTAATCGCGCAGCAAATGTAATGCGAGCCGCCCTGGCTGCCCGCTTCATAGAGCCTATCCAGAACATGCTTTAGTGGCGCCCTCTCGAGCCGTCGACACGGAGTGCGGCAGCCGTGACCGCTCGCTGAGCTGACTACCCCTCCTCTAGTTTACGGCCATTCAAGCTACCAAGGACGTCATCAAGGAGGTCATTTTTTTTTGTTTTTGTAATTTTAATTCGCCTACAACTTTTAATATAAAGCGAAATTCGAGAAAAGAAAAGTTTCATTAAGTTACTACGTTCAGTGCGCACAGGATGAGTGCAAATTAAAAAACAGTAAAAAGGTCCTTGCGGGGCCACTTTAAAGGACACATGTAAAGGGAAAATCTTTTTTTAAACAAACTGAATGTTAAAAAATGCCATAAAACTAATTTACAACGAAAAAAAAATTAGAGCTATATCTACGGCGCGAAACGACTTTGTAGTTGGAGCCCGCGGGAGCCGCCACTCGTCACGTCGTAGACTTGCGCACCGCCGCGCTCCGCCGCCGCCACCGCATGCTCCCTGCGCACGCTGAGCACCGGTTGAACGCGTTTCTCCACGTCGCCGCCGCCGGTAGGAAACACTCCGGCGCGCCGCCGTCGTCAAATTCGGACCGAAGCGCAGGTCAATCACGTGGTGCTTGCACTCTTTCAGGAGTTTCCTTTGGGCTCTAAAAGTTACTTATTAATCTTCGCTTTTTTGTTGCACTTCAAGCGAAGATGTATAAGTAACTTTTAGGGACTATAGACATTTGCAAAAAGAGCTCTCTGACCGCCGCCATTTTGCGAATCGAGCGACCCCTATCAGCCAGAAAGTTCCGCCACCCGCCTGAGCTGTGGAAACCCGGTCAGCGTGGCTCCCCACCTGCATTGTGCATTCGGAGTTCACCGGCTTTTCTTGGAAATTTTTACTTTATTTGCCTGTTTAGGATGCTTACGCTTTGTGTGTTATCTTCCATTGTGAGAACCAAAGAATGCCAGGGCTCGTTGCCTGAACGGCCTTCGCAGGAAACGAACGAAGAGAGCGAACGTCAAGCAGCACGCGACGCAGGCAGTTCAATGTTCTCGGAAGATTATTTCCGTTGAGATAATCTCCAAACAGCCTTCCCGGCTATGTTCCGGGTTTTTCGAAAAATAGCTGATAGGGTTGGGTCCGGGGTGTGGGGACGGAATAGTGTTGCGACCGAGGAGTTCCCCAGGAAAACTCAGGCAGGGCCAGGCCAGGACAGGAACCGCAGGCCGACTCCAGGCAGGAACATCAGAAGACGGGAGGGTGTCTCACGATAAACTCTGTTTAATTACATATGTACAGAAGTTTCTACATCGTCCGAGAGCACACTTTGCGACCTCTCGGTTGCTCTTTTTATAGGGTCGCTGTAGGTGCTCCAGCGGTTGGCAGCCAATGGTGGCCGAACTGCCAACGAACGTCATGTTCAGGCCCCGCCCCCACTCATGCTCTCGAGCACGCACGCACATACACGCACACACTGCAGCGTCGGACGGGCCTCCCAATCCGGCGCCGGGGCACTCTTGACCTCGATAAGCCGCGCCAGGAGCCGGTGACGAAGGGTCCGCTGTCAGCTCGTGAGACGTTGACCGTGATGGAGATGATCCCCTCATTGTGCGGCGTCGAGGCTCAGGAAAGGATTAGCGGGATAATCCGCAAGTGGCGCCAGACGAAAACCCGAACCGAACGTACTCGCCCGGAAGTGCCGCCGGCGTCGCTCCCCCGGAATCCTCTCCCGGCAGCGCAGCTGGTTCCTGGATCGACTGACCCCCACCTCGGGCCAGCGCGATTACAGCCAGAGAGAAGAGCTCAGCTCAGCTCCGCTCCCAGGTGTGGCGGCGTCAACACGGCGCAGGGCGACGCGTTCTGTCCACAACGGCTCAGACAGCCGGGCGCCGACGTTCAATGGGAAGGCCAAGCCCCGCCGGGTGGACAAGAAGGGGGGCAAAGGAAAAGACGTGGCCTTGGTCAAGGCCTATCGCAACAATAGACACGTTCGTTCATTTGCTTTGAAGATGTGCAAAAAGTAGCTCTCTTCAAAACGTGCCCCAAAACACGCCGGATTCCGTCCGATCGTCGGGAAGTGACTATCGTCGACACTGTATATTGAATATGCCGTGTTATTTGAGACCTTTCTCAAATCCGTTTTGGATAACGCGGCACCGGGGGGTACGTACAATATATGTTGTTCGATTAATGAAACTCGTTGAATTTCCTGTTGTGGGCGGGCCCGGCGGGGAATATCCATGCAGCTCGGATATCCTCTGTGGTCAAACACTTTCGACGGTTAAGACATTTGTAGGTTGACACGGCTGTGTGGGTGCCGTAGAAAGATCAACGTAATATGAAACAAACATTCCAGTTGCATATGTTCTGTCGCACACGGACTCACCAAAACAGCTTTCATTTCTTTGTTTTTGTTCCCAAAACATAGTACAATGCATTCTTAAAAACCTCGAGAAATTATATTCGCCATAGAACACGAAATACAAAAAAAACGCGGCAATTTAAGGCCTGTTCACACATACAGCGGAGCGCTAAGTTTACCTGAGCGCTCGAAGGAGCGCTCATGTGGCGCTTCCTAGCAAGTGACTTCGTTCTAATATAGCGCGTGATTAGCGCTTTAGTAGCGCCCTGTTAGCGCTTCAGTAGCGCCGTCTTAGCGCTTCAGTAGCGCTTCTTGTACCGCGGTGCTGCGGATTAGCGCGTGCACTGCGGTTCTGGTTCCTGTGGTTGGGTGTGCGTCAGCAGCACCAGGGCGGACATGTGGGATGCTGAAATAGAAATGCGACAAATGCCCTTACATACGCGATTAGTGCATATGTGTGTGGACGGCTTAACGTCCCCCAGAAGAGTCTTCTGGGCGCGCGAAATCGTTCGCCACCGAGATACCGACGAGTACCCGGCGAACCTTGTTTCTAGGCTGAGGGACCGAGACACAGAGCTCTTTCGAAGGCGATTATTTTTAACTGCGTGTCTTTGAAACCAGGGTCACACATATCGAATAGAGAGCGATGAGGTCGTATCCAATCAATTAGTCGCTCAGAGTCCATGACTCTGGATCGCTTGCCCGACCGTTTGCTTGGAGAGCAGCTCTTTTACTTCCTCTTCTTTCAATGCCGAAGGAAAAACGACAACAAAGGAATCGCCATGCACGCGCTGTTCCGCAGCAGCAAGCACGGCACAAAGAGCGTGAGAGCGCTAACAAAGCGCTTCTGTAGCGCTAACAGAGCGCTAACAAAGCGCTTCTGAAGCGCTAACCGAGTGCTACGGCACGCGCTAGGAAGCGCCACATGAGCGCTCCTTTGAGCGCTCACGTAGCGCTAACTTAGCGCTCCGCTGTATGTGTGAACCGGCCTTTAGCCTCCACCATCGTCCGGAAGTGCACCTAGGCAAGCTGCCACAGCCCACTGACTAGAAAACACACAGCCCAGCCCAGTCGGGCAACACTTACGTACCCTCTCGAAACCATGGATGCGCGCTGTAAATCACTTTGCTCGAGACTGCCGCTGGAAAGCACCACGTGACAAATAGCGGCCAGTGGCGTGATAAATAGCGGCCGCCGACTGCAAATTCGTTTCACGCCATAAATATTGCTCTAAAATCTTTTTTTCGTTGTAAATTTGATTTATGACATTCTTCTTTCCACTATGTTACTTTAAAAAAGTGTTTTTTTTTCTTTTCCGTGTGTCCCTTAATGGGATGCTGAACCAAAATTCGGATTTCACAAAATAAGCTTGCAGAAGTGTTCAACTGGACGCCATAAACCACAAAACATCACTCATATAAACCAACACACTGTTTACAAACAAGCCCGCTTTGCCCACAACAGGTGTGAGCACTGCGCATGCGCAGAAGCCAAATTTGGGAGGAATGAAGCATTAGCGCATGCGCAGTACCGACAGCAGCGCCACCGCGGTCGTATGACGTCAGCAAGTTGAGTTGGTCTATAGCCATATCTCGAGGGGATGGCCCTATTTCTGGAAAATGAAGGAGCGAATGAGGGAGAATGATGACGTCATCGTATCGCAGAAGAATTGAGAAGGAGGAGAAATGGCCTGGGGGGGGGGGGGGGGGGGGGCGGCGGGTGCTTCCTTTCCTCTTCGCGCCCCCGCGGAGTCAACGCGAAAAGAGGAGGAAATGAGAAACATGAGGTCACGCGTCTTTTCGGCATTGTGCGAGTGCGCTCTTCTTTTACAAAAATACGACGATCCGTTGAAGATACCGCTTTATGAGTGACGTCTTCGGATTTGTACAGTCCCGCCTATCAATTCTGCGTTGTTTTCTGAAATTCGATTTTCGGTTCAGCATCTCTTTAAGCTCTTATGTCTACTGCTGCGTCTTTCTTTTTCTATTTTATGTAAGCGTGTCGTGAGGAAAAGTTCGCTTTTTGAAGTCATGGCCAGAAATTTGTGACAGGCGCTTCTAGTTCACTTGTCTTCCCTTACACGACGTATTCACCTTTAACTTTTATGCCGTGTGCAAATTTCCGCAAAAACAAGATGTTCGCCGAGTGAAAAAAAAAGAAAGAAACAGTAATTACAAAAATAAAAAAGGATGAGATAATGAGTGCCTGCCGGTTGCAACATACTGATAACTTTATCATTCTCCCATACCATTTCACGACGATACTGGGATCAAAGGAAGAACATCGGAACTTCTAAGCAATGTCCCACAAATCATCGCACGCATTTCTATAATTTTTAGAGTTGATTCGGAGTGCGATATAAGTTAGTTACAGTATTTTTCAAAAGTTTATGGCCCACCGCGCGTGTGGCCGGAGTGGGCTCGCTCCCGTGCAGCGGCGCTATTAAAGGGGCGGTGCAACAATATTCATTTGGAATGTTTTTCACTTTACACGGGCTTACTGGCATTAATGGGACTCAAGGTTACTCGCACGCAACGCCACTGGCCAAGAAAGTCCTTTGTTGCGGTGTAATTTCAGAGACAAGAGCGATCATTTTCATTCAATCTCTCCTTTGCAAAATTTGATGACGTAAAGTGGGGATCGCAGTACACCCATATGACGATGTTTGAATGCTGTTCATAGATTGGACCCGAGCATTGCGTGGGCACTCGATTTGGGCTCGTGATAATTACTAGCTCGAGAAGCATTCGGGTAGTGGCCCGTGTCCAATCGCTGCAACGACGACAATAGCCGTGCCATAACAATGTCTGGAACTCAGCGCGTGTCCTGTGCTTTTCCAACCCCAGCGCGTGGCTATGATCAACATTGGCGGCATATAATCGGCTCCAGATCACGTGGCCGCTTGTTCTGGCTGCGAGTTGAGGGGGTGAACGCTGCTCGTTTTTTTTTTAAATTTTTTACTGGGTCTTCTATCGCATGGGGTGAAAAACGAACGCGTGTTTCATGGGTCATTAACGTCAGGGATCCGTTTTGAGCGGTATTTGCGCAAAGTACAAAAATTGTTGCATCGCCCCTTGTATAAAACGCATGCAAAGGATTTGTCGAGCGACAAGACAAGCGACGGCGACCCGCTTCGCTGTCGCTCGGTCAGTCGCGCGTTGAGGCGAACCGCATGGAAGCGATGGGAGCAATCGACCAAGCCGGTGAGCGACGTGTTCTAGAAATCCAAAAACCGAGCGACGCGACAAGCGACAGTGAGAAATCTCCGTAGCACGTCGCTGACTCTCGTCGCTGTCGCCGTCACTCGTCTCGTCGCTCGCTAAATCACTTACATGCGGTTAAGCCTTTATCGTCGGCGCTCGCTGACAGCAAGATATTTTAGAGCGAGGGGGAACTCCGCTCTCGATATTTTGCACCACTTTGTTACCAAGGCGAGCGCGACGCGAGAGCGAAGTTCCTCCACGCTCTCAAAAATCTCGCAGCCAGCGAGCGCCGGCGAGAAGAGCGCCGCTGCACGGAAGCGAGCACACTCCGGCCACGCGCACGGTGGGTTCTAAACTTTTGAAAAAGACTATACCTTCGGATATAACTGTGTTGTCAGTGAGTATGGGCGTAAAACATATGCTACTATTAGTGGTATTCCGTGCGAAACGTACCTAAGGATAAATTGTCAGCTTATGTATTCCAGGCACGTAATTTTTTACGCGTTGATTTATATCCACTTTCCGCCTGGTGCAATGTTGTCACCAATCAAAAAAAGCAGGTGAATTTAGAACGAAAACCAAAGGTTTAATGAGGTGGACTTGCACCTAAAACTTCAAGAGAAAGCTGCCACGCATCTTACGTCGGCGACGAGAGGTGACTGACCCGAGGCAGCGCGTAACCGCTACTTTCATACACACGGCACGTTCGGGAATGTTCTGAACAGGAACACGCGATGACAGCCGTGAATGGGCAAGGGTTTCTCGGAACATGATAAAAAAATAACGCACAAAAAGACGAGTACAGGGACCGAACACAGAAGACAGACAAGCGCTATTTTTGTATGATGTTCAACTAGTACCAACTCGCCCAGCTTATAACCTTACTGCAGTTTATTTCTTAGAACAGTACAGAATTAATAAAATAAGGATCCAGGACGAGCTGAATTCGAACCCCCATCTTCTGTCCGACAGCCGCATACGTTGCCAACTACGCCAACCACGCTTTTTTTTTTTTCTTTTTTTCTTTATTGCCTGGCACATGACATACATAAGACATACCCGTGAACGCCGACAAAATGAGTGGTAAAAACTGCTTCAGAGCTTGGCTAGCATCTGGGGGTTAAAATCTTTTCATAGTCACAAGCCCTTCAATGAGTGGTAACCAGTCAGGCATGCATTGCTGGACCTTGTGGGCCTCTACGAAAGAAATGACACTCTCACGAAAGTAGTCTTGTGCTTCGCGCACATCAATATCAGCGTTACGCACGGCCATTCGTGCCCTCCAGATACTGTGCAAACACAAGAGCATAACACAGTCAAAAGGAACTCCCCCTTCATTGTCGACCGACAATAACCTAATCCCGTAAGGGTCTAGCGGGAAGTCTTTTTTCAGGGTCCGCTGAAGGACATCCCACAGAAATACTCCATCCCAACATTCTAGGAAGACATGCTCCACTGTCTCCGGCTTTTTACAAAGAAAACAATGCGTACCCCACGGAACAAACAGGCCCTTTTCTTCCATCCAGGTCTTTACCGTTAGTGTCCCGGTGTGAAGTTTAAAGAAAAACGTCTTCGCACCGGGAGGTACCAGCATCCTTTTTACCCGCTTTAGAACATCCTGTCCTGGCCCGCTACAGTACAAGGCTCTGTACATAGGCACAGGAAAAACAATATCCACGACATCTTTATACAATTTTTTCCGAGTCACCACGGTTAAATATTCGATTGAAAAACGCGCTGCTAAAAATTGGCATGTCGCCACTAACTCCTTAAAGTACCCATGAATTCCCCCTGGGACACATGACGAAGTAACAATGAACTCGGGCAATGCCCGCCCAAGTCTAACTTGGCACACAGTTCGCAAAAAAGGATCACTACTGTCTCGAAAAAATATAAACCGACTTACAATTTGCCGCAGATACAGGTGCACCAAGCCTATTCCTCCCTCACGTACCCGTCGAAACAAATTCATCCTGCTTGTGCGCTCCCATGAAGAGCCCCATATAAACACCGCAAACACCCGATGCAATTTCTGCACATTCACTCTGGAGCAATGTAGTACTTGCAAGACATACCAGAGCTTACTAACAAGAAACAAATTACAAACCGTGGCCCGCGCAAAAATAGAAAACCCACTGCCCCTCCATTTTTCAGCTTTGTCCCGGAGCTCCACAACCTGATTACGCCAGTATGGCTCACTATCACGATAATACTGGAGCGGCACACCCAAGTACTTCACAGGAGTGGTTACCCACTGTACATTCAAATAAACGCTTGGTGTTGCCGCCCACTCTCCATGCCAGAACCCTAGACATTTATCCCAATTTACAGCGCTTCCACTGGTGATACAAAAACTCTTGATTTGTTTTACTGCTGTAACGATGCTTTCTTGATTTGTACAAAACAACGCGATATCATCCGCGTATGCAAGAACACGCACTTCGGATGCCTCGAGCTTAAAACCGCTTATTTTACTGTTTCTAAGAATGCTCAAACAAAAAGATTCTATGTATATACAAAAAAGTAGGGGGGAAAGGGGACAGCCTTGTCGGACAGAGCGCTGTACCATAATACGTTTCCCTACAGATTTATTGACTATTAGACTAGTTGTACAACCACTGTACGCCATGCGCACCCCCTCTTTTCCCGTATTGTTTTCGTTAACAGTCCGAAATATACGGAAGGGAGGAAAGGGGGCTGAAGCACCCCCCCCCCCCCCCCCCCCCCGTTTTTCCTTTTCCGACGGACGCCAATTGTACGGTAGAACTCTTCTCGACCTCGAGTTGTGTCGGCTTCTGTGCTTTTGCGAGGCGATTCCTCCGTCCCGGAAAATAAACCTCCAGGACAATTACAAACTAACCTTACAATATGCCAGGCGTCACTCGGGCGGCGTTTCGATCGGATTACTACCAGCGTGCAAGGGGTGGGGAGGTAGTTTGCCACGTCGCTTCAAGGTTTTCCTGAGCCTCAATCTCCTGCCCGCCCCTGGACGTTTCGAACTGGATGAGTATCGTGAAACAGTGCGTTCGTGTGATCACTACCGCGTGATGCATGTTAAAGACCCTTCCACCCCCCCCCCCACCCCCCCACCCCCAAGGCTGGCGGTCACAATTACTGATCTATGGTCACACGTCACTCTGCACTGGCAAATATTCCAGCACATCCGGGACACTCGTCGTCTCATTTAATTGCCTGACCAACTTCGCGGAGTCTAAATATCACACCCGAACTTTTCTACACCTGATTGCGTGAAAACCAGTGAGTCGTGAAAACGTTATTTGAAACTGATACTTTGGAGGAACATGAAAACCGGACTTCGAACTTCGAAAACTTGGACTTAAAAAAAAATTCGAAATCTTCGAAGTTTTTTTGTTGTTTTTTTCGAGTTTAGCGTTAAAAGGTGAATCGAAACCTTCGAACTTTTCGAACTTTATGTAGAAAGAAATTCGAAATCTTCGAATTGTTCGAAATTTATGTCTATAAAAATTCGAAGCGTTCAAATTTTTCGAATTTTATATCCAAAGAATTTCGAAATCTTCGGATTATTCGAACTTCAGATCCCAAGAAATTCGAATTTTTCGAATATCTCGAATTTCCAGTTAGGAGAGTTCGAAATCTTCGAATTTATTGAACCTCAAGTAAAAAAATATTCGCAATATTCGAACTCGAAATTTTAGAAACCGTGAAAGCTTCGAACTTTTCGATTTCGAAACTCCACAGTGATCGAAAGTTGCGAATTTTTCGAAATCGAACCTCGGTCGATAGGTGAATATCGAAATTTTTCGAATTAGAACCTCAGTTCACTTCGAAAATATCGAAACCTTTCGAAATCAAAACTGGGGTGGTTCGCGACATCCCTAGTGACAGATAATCGTGATGAAATACTAAAAGACGCCAGCCATCTTGGATAATATAAAGCAGGCTAAAGGTCTTTGAGGGTAAACAACACCTCAAAAAATGGCAGCCACCCAGGGGTTGCTGGTCCTTATAGAATTCCTTCAGAAAGCACATGGGCTCAACAAAATACTTAAGCACCACGCACGGGGCGAGCATCGATATCCGGGTGGCGCAGAGCCATGCAGCACGCCATATGCTGTGCAGGTCCAGCAGTAGGTTTCTGTCGTAGGCAATGTCAGTTTGCCCTTCTACCGCTCAAAAACGTATGCCATGGGGCGTTAATCGGAAGTCTTTTTTGAGGTTCTCTTGCAGGACAGTCCCGAAAGATGACCGCGTCCCAACAGTCTAGGAAAACGTGATCAACCGTTTCCTGCTTTCTGCACAGTATGCAGTTGTCAGATTAAGCTACTGGAATACCTTTTTCAACTAACCAGGCTTTAACTAAAAGTGTTTGTCTATGCAACTTGAAAAGGAAACAAAACTTTTTGTGTCAGGGGGTTCCACCATTCGCTTGGCTAGCTTTAAGATATCCTGCCCTGGGCCTGCACAGTGCAAAAAACGATACAGAGGAATTGAGAAAAAGCAAATTAATTAAATCCTTCGTTAGTCGCTTGCTCGACACACAAGACACGCTTTTGAGTGAAAAACGCCCGACTAAAAACCATTAAGCACCAACAACATATTCCATATACCCGGGTACACAGGCACCTACGTCCTCGCTTGACGAAACAAATTCAGGAAGCGCACCACGCAATCCCATTTGAATAAGGTTTTGTAAAAATAGATCTCTCTGGTCTATAAGAAAAATTCATCATTGGCATCATTGGGGGGGGAGTCAGCGGCAGGAACCACGCCAGAGCGTAACACATTGAACTTTTTCAGAGCCCGACGGCACTGATAATCGGACGGTTTACTACCGGAGACCAAGCTGCAACCAAGGCCTGACGCATCATCTCTTCAGTCACGGACCAGTCACGTCATCTTGCAAGCACCGGACTGATAACTACGAAGGGCTTTGGACTGAGGATTGGTCATCAACACGGACAACCGACCAGTCACGTGACGACGAACGTCATCAAGGGGTTAAAAGAAGCACCCCGCCGCACAACCATCGCAGTCAGCGGCAGGAACCACGCCAGAGCGTAACACATTGAACTTTTTCAGGTAAGAATTTATCATAAAACACTGATATCATTACCTAACGATACCTGCTGCTGCCGCTGACTGCGAGTTGTGTGTTGAACATTGTAAATGTCTTCAGATGATGAAACTGCTGATGTCTGTTTGAACTGTAACAAAAAATTGGAAGGAGATGGGAAGGATATGCAATGTACTGAATGTCGATTCGGATACCACCTAGGGAACTGCTCCGGTGTGCCCAAGAGTAGTGTCAAAGAGAAAAAACAATCAATTAGCTTGAGAGAAAAATGGGTGTGTCAAACATGTCGAATTTCGAAAACGCGATCGAAACCAAGCGACGCGCAAACGAACGTATCGGAAGGTGAGCATGACATTCACAAGAAGTTAGCACAAATCGCGCAAATGCTAACGGTTCTTGGACCCCTAGAAAAGAAGGTCGATGATTTTACCAGCGTAAAGGAAACAGTGCAAGAAATCGAAAGAAAGGTACAAAGAATGTCAACAGATATGATGAAGCTATGAAAAAGCTAACAGTGCAGGAAAAAGAACTTGCAGATATCAAACAGAGAGTAATCAAGATGGAAGAGACTCAACCAAAAGACGAAGAAATAAAAAAACTTAAACAAGACCTCAACAACCTTGAACAATACGGCAGGCTAAACAACCTTGAAGTTCATGGCATCCTTGCCACTGAAAACGAGAACCTTATTGAAAAGCTCGCTAGTGTCGCGGACAAACTGCAGGTAACGCGGCTAAAAAAAGAGGACGTGGAAGCCATTCACCGTATTCCAACAAGGAAAGGAAAAACGCCCCCGATAATGATAAGATTCATGAACCGAACCATCCGAGACGAATGGCTAAACAATAAGAGAAAGCTCCGATCGGATGACTCAGTCGATAACATTTACTTACAAGAAAACTTGACAGAAACAAACAAAAAGCTCTACTTTGATGCCAGAGGAAAAGCTAAGGAACTTGAATATCGATATACGTGGCACAGAGGCGGTTGCACTTACGTAAGAAAAAAGGACGGTGATCGGGCAATTCGTATCGCAACACGGAGTGATCTTGATAAAATAAAATAAAATGAAAATGGATGGAAGACAGACATATTTATCCCTTGAGAAGTGGTGGGAAAGTGTGACCACTACTATTGATGAGTGTTCTTTTGTTTTGTTGCATGTAAATGTTCGTAGTCTTAAAAAGCATTGGAATGAAATAAACAGTCGGGTGGAGCCATATCTTGATAAGCTAGATGTTATTGTTTTTTCAGAAACTAATATTAAAACAGAAGAGGAAACATTGTTTTTTCTTGAAAATTTTGATGTGGTTTTTCATAGTAGAGACGGTCGAAGGGGAGGTGGAGTTATGGTCGCGATTAATAATAAACTTAAAATCGTCAAATACAAAAATATTAAATTTCCCTCAACAGAGGCTCTTCACGTTGAACTAGATAAGAACAAAAAATCATTTTCTGTATTAGGCCTCTATCGAGCGCCCCAAGGAAATATAGGTGATTTTATAGACGAACTAAATAAATGGTTAAATGAGAATAAAGAGCAAGATATAATTATTGCTGGTGATATAAACATAGACATTCATAGTTCGAATACGATGACAAATAACTACCTTAATAGTTTAGTATTATCCGGATTGGAACCAATGATACAGGATTTCACAAGGGAAGAAGTATCCGGAGGAAAATTAACCCAATCGTGTATAGACCACATACATACACGGACGAAAGAAGGTAAATCTGAAGGACAAGTAATTACTGAAAAAGTAGCAGATCATTATTTTGTTGCAGTGACCATTTCGAATTTCTTTAGGAGTGGGAAAAAAGAGTATGTTGAGAATTTCTTTATTAATAATAGGAAAGTTGATATGTACATACAGGAAGTGAACTGGAATGAAATTGCTAAGGAACAGGACCCAGAAAAACTATATGACAGTCTTATAGATATATTTGATAATATATACAAAAAATCAACCCAAAAAAATAATATAAAGAAACGCAAACTACAGAATGATTGGATAACTAAAGAGATTGATGATCTAATCAAAGAAAAAACGAAGGCATGGCAGCTCTTAAAGCGCTTTCCGAACAATGTAAAGTATAAAAATGAACATCGTGCAATTAGGAACAAAGTAACCTCCCTCGTAAGAAGTGCGAAAAGAAAGTACTTCTGGACGAAATTTTTAGAAACTAAAGATGCAGCACAGTGCTGGTCACTCGTAAATCAACTGTTGGGCCGAAAAAAAAAGAAATCGATTGAGGACACAATTAAAACTAATTTCGGTTATAATTGTGATATGGAAGCGATTGCAAACGGATTCAATATAGAATATGTACACTCCATTGAGAGTCTTTGTTGTGGTTCAACAGAAAGGCAAACTAATCAAATCAGAATGAACAACTCAATTTTTCTTCCAGACATGTCGGAGAATGACCTAATTGAAATCGTGAATCAAATCAAAACAAATAAAGCAGTGGGGTTAGACCAAATAAGGGCAAGAGATATTAAAAAGCACGTTCATATATTAAAACCAATGCTCCTTCAACTATATAACAGTATTTTCTCGGGGGGCGTCATTCCCAAAAAGCTAAAGATAGCCGTTGTCAGGCCTGTATATAAGAAAGGCGAGAAAAATAAATTTCTTAATTATCGACCTGTATGTATACTTTCGGTAATTAATTATATAATGGAAAAATACCTAAATAAAATATTGCAAAAATTTATAGCAAAGAATGACATATTAATTCATACGCAATATGGATTTAGAGAAAAAATAGGGACTTCTGATCTTTTAGAGGACTTTTTTGATTATGTTTATGAAAATCTGGATAATGGTAAATTTGTACTAGCGTTATTCATCGATTTTACACGAGCCTTTGAAACAATAAATCATTCTATATTGTTAGATAGGTTGTACAGTATAGGGATTCGAGGTAGGGCATATGACTTGGTTAAAAATTATCTTTTGGATAGATATCAGGTAGTGCGACTAGGGACGAAATACAGTACAGCAATGAAGGTTAAGCAAGGTGTACCCCAGGGAACGGTACTAGGTCCTCTTCTTTTTAATCTATACGTGAATGAGATATCTCAAGTAAAACTAACAAGTAAATTATTTCAGTTTGCAGACGATACTGTAATTGTATTTGCACACAGAAATTATGAGATCGCCGTAAGGGAAATACAAGAGGACATCCATAATATTCTTCAGTGGTACCGCAAAAATCAGATTATTGTAAATACCTCAAAAACCCAAATAATGTGCTTTAGAGACCCGAGAAAAAAAATATTAGCTAAATTACCCATTAAAATGCACGAAAAAAACTGCATTAACTGTTCATGCACAGCAATAGAGTACGCCGAAAATGTCAAATACCTTGGAATGCACATAGACAACCATCTTAAATGGAATACTCATGTTGAACAAGTGTGTAAAAAATTAAGGGTACTCACGGCTCATATATTTCACATCCAAGATATAGTTCCGCATTCTGTACTTCGACTGATTTATAATTCACTAGGAAAATCCGTAATACAGTATGGAATAACGGTTTATGGACACTGTGCTCAATATCTACAAACAAAAATAGAAACTCTTCAAAAAAAGATATTTAGAAAGATTTGTGCCCGAAGTGGAGAAAGCAATTATGCAGAGTGTAGGTGGAAAGAATTGGGAGTACTATGCTTTAATAATCAATTGAAATATGATATAATAACAAGAAATGTTTTCAAAAGTTGTCATAAAAAAGAAATTATTAAGGAAAGAACGCTGCGTCCTAACAGGAAATATTCTGTACCATTAATAAGCACGAAATATGGTGAGGCTACAAGAATGTATTATGTACCGAAAATTTTCAATGAATTACCCGATGATTTGATTGAATGTAAAAATCCCTGTGCCATTAAAAAACTAACACGACAATGGATCAATGCGCAGTAGAAAAAAAAAATTAATGATTCATAGGGGATTGATAAAAAATGACCTCTCCTTCGACCCAGACTACGCATAAATTGCAACCTGAGTTTTATTTTTTGTATATATGGACTGAGGGAAAGTTGTTGAATTGTACTACTAAATTGGCTTAGTTCCACCTGTTATTGTTATTGTATTATTTTTATATAGACTGTGCCTAATCAAACCTTTCTATGTATATTCGTTTTAACTCATAGTATGAGTTACAGTGTCTAGGGCGTATATATTCAAACACAATGTGTTACACAATTGAAGGAATCTGTTTTGACCTGTCGCGTCCCACGCACAAGCCTCATCGGCTTATGTGGGTGTTTGAACGAAATTCACTTTGATGAAAAATAAAATTGTATTGTATTGTATTGTATTGTATTGTATTGTTGCGTCCCAAAGAGATTAAGAAACCCCCTCCCCCCTTTCACCCCTTCCCCTCCCTTCTTCATCCCCCCCCTTTTTCGGGGGCTTCACTCTACGAAACAAGTTTTTACGACTCGTACGTTCCCAAACCGGGCACCAAATAAAAAAATAAAAAAAGCACAGTGCGTACGTTGTCTGTTTATTCATGAGCAATGAAGCACCTTCAAAACATACCACACATTTACGGTACGAAAAGCATTGCAGGTCGATGCACGTGCAAAACTGCACATCCCATAACCTCCCAACATGGTCGCTTTTCCGCGCAGAACTTCAAGCTGACCGCGCCTATAAACTTTTTCTGTATACTCTCGTCCCCAGCCACCTAATAGGCGTATCCGGAATGGGCGACGAAAAAATACTAAAACGTTTCAACCTGCAAATACGTAGTAAAAAACTAGAGGGGAGGCAAAACGAGAAAGTGTGACGGTTACGCTTGTATCCTAAATGCCTTCTATTGCCGTGGCAAACGCAAAACAATGTTTTCGCCCGTACTGGATGTGACGTCAATTCAAGATGGCGGCGCACTTGCAAAAAATATCTATAGTCGTCAATGTTGCGGTAGTGTTCTAGGCAGGGGCTCCGGAAGTAAGCCTGATGTGTGGGAGCGACGTCTGGGGGCTCATCTGTGGGGGCGTCTGTTTCCACTGCACCCCACCCCGGTTCCGGAGCCCCTGGCTTCTAGGGGAACTTTAAGATAGCAGGGCGGCGATTCGTTTCATACAACACAATTAAGAACAGCCGCCATCGAAGGTCCATCGCCGTGCCAAAGATGTAAACACTTATCCCAGTCGACCGAGCTACCCGTATTTTCGCAAAACATCTCTGTGAACTCGATGGCCTTTTCGACACTCTTGGAGTCCACGCAAAAATCGTCGCGTCATCCGCGTACGCTGAAATACGTCACCCTGTAGCTTTCAACTTAAACCCACGAATAAAACTACTCCGAATAATACTTAGACAAACGGCTCAAGAAAAATACAAAATAGTCAAAGCGAAAGTCGACAGCCTTGTCGCACCGGGGAAAAGGCGAATACGCTCGCTTACACACTTGTTTACAACAAGACTAGTGGCGCAGTTTTTATACGCCATGCGTATACACCATCGCACAAGACGAACCCACGGTTAAAATGTTATATTATAAAAGAAAAGAATTTCATGTGACACGCGGTCGAACGTTTTTTTCTAAGTCGGCCTGGAACACACCAACTCTTCGCACAAAAGAGTCGCAACAAACAAGAATGCTTCAGGCGACTTGCACATTTGTTACGATGCTCCTCCCTTTTATTTCACACGTCTGGTGTGAGTCGACGAAAACTGTTTATAACAATCTGAAAATTTTCCGCTACAACCTTCATCAATTACTTAACGTAGTCTACGTTAAGTAGTTGTGATCGGACGGTACGATTCAACGAAGCAAACTTTTTAGAGGTCCTCACTTTTAGGTACAAAGTCGTGCATAAAAACTACGGTTGTAAATCTTTCATCCTGTGTGCTTTACTAAACACGCAATGCAAAAAAAGGAGCAAGTTGATTCTTAAACGCATTGTAAAACTGAGCGCCCAGACCGTCTGGCCTTGGAGCTTTAGCCGGGCTTCGAATTGTCAATCGCCTTTTCAAATTCTGATAACGTGATGGGCTGTTCTGATTTTTTCTTTTAAATCGCCTACAAACCTAGCACTAAAGGCAAATAAAACCTCTGGAAACCATCCTTTTGGGGCTCATGGTAACTGAAATGGTCCTTATAATATTCCACGAAAGCGCGTTCGATGATTCCTTTATCGGGCGACAGTACCCCCTGATACACAATCTCACTGACTTCATTATTACTCACGTATTTTTTTCTGCCCCTATCGCCCTTTTTGGTGGGTATCTCTGCGATCGATAACCTCTTTTTGTATCAAGAACCTCAAGGCACTTTTTAATACTTATTATTTTGTCGAAAAACGAACCGCGAGAAGTCCGTTCGTCCCTGATCAATTTCTAGTGCGTTTAAACCATTCCCTTCTTTTTTCTTTATTTGTGTTTTAAAAAACTGAAGCGTTCAAGACCTAACATCTTAGTTTTCAGTTTAAGCAATTCCCATTTACTTCCGACCACTTCCTTATTAGCTTTTTTTCCAAATCTTTAAGATGTCGGCGAACCTTGTTAACAAAACAATATTCATTTAGAAGCTTTGAATTAACATCCCTAAATCCCAAACAAATTTCTTCGGCGTTAATTTAAAGAAACAAAGCGTAAAGGATACAGGAGCATCATCACTAAAGGTCACGTGATTTACCTTATACTGCTTGCACCCTCTGACAAGGTTGAGAGAAGCGTACACCCTACCCAAGCGCGCGTGGCTTGCACCTTGAAAATGCGTGTACTGCACACCTCGTCCACTTGACGCACAAGTTACATCTTCTAATTCATTGCGTTCGACCATATTATTCAAAAACTCTCAGCTAGCGTCTTTGTATCACGCGCCACTCGCTCTGTCATGGCCTGTACAAAAACAGTTCAAATCACTCAAAAAATAAGATGTCGATCAGTTTGAACGTACTTTTCAAATGTGCTCAAAAATTATTAAACATTTTTCTGTCCCCGCCACGCACGCGGCAATATCGCTTATACTTCGTTTCACCTTTCAGCCCAGACGCAGCCGACGCCTCGATCTGATGGGACCATCCAGAAAACGCTAAAAAGCACCATCATGGCGCTCGTCGTGTTTCTGTATGTCTTCTATCATCGCTGAGAAAATCGTAAAAAGAAAAGTCCCAGTGACTTGCGCTTTTGAAGCTGCTTGAATGGTCCCATCAGCTCGTAACGTCGGCTGATGCTATCGCTTATGCGCCATTCACACCACGCCCCAATGCACTGCAATATGAAATATAATTTATTACATTTATGTCTTACGTATGAAATGCTTACTTAGGCTTTTCGGTTGTTTTTTTTATCTGTTAAGGCTACATTAATACGGTATAATCACGTAAGTTATACGATCAGGCAGACATTATATAGAATGCTAATCGTCACAAAAAATTTTTAGAGCGCCGTTTCCGGCTTGAGCCGCGTCGGCGTCGCCGTCGGCATAACCGCGCGGTGCATTATGGGACATTTCCCACGATGCAACGCGCGACGTCACGTGACCCTCGTGACGTCACGTGAGCCTAGTAACGTCACGTGACCCTCGTGGCGTCACGAGTCCCGCACGTTGCATTATGTTACATTTCCCATAATACACCGCGCGGGGAGGAGGAGGGTGAGGAGGAGTAGCAGGGAGGATGAGGGAATGAGGAGAGGGGAGGGAGGGGTCTACCCTCCCCTCAGTACCGTTCCCTCCTCCTCCTCAAGAGCTGCGCTCAAATTCGCCGTTACAGGGTGTTGTAAACGTCTTTCATTTTTTTTTAAGTAATTTTAATTAGTGCAAATAAACACATTGTTCAAATTCAAGATAACGCTAACCACTAAATCGGTAAATTTTAGAAAGGATCGCAGCACATGGGAAACGCGGTGGTGCGCCGAAGTTACGCGCTCGTGCAAAGGGCGCAAGGTTGGCGATGCGAAAACGCGGATGATAATTTTATCATCCGCATCCATCGTGCCAAATCATGAAAATCCAACGTATACCGAGTAGCATCGTCTCAAAGTTTGGATGGTTCGGCCGCTTTTGCGGATTCGTTCATCTTTTGAAGTTCAGGCACTCGCGCCTCGCCAAGAAACATTTTAAAGGTCAACTCAGTCCCCAAGTAAAGGAGGAATATAAAATTTAGAGCCCTCGAGCCCATCCTGCTCCATAGAAAATACTCAAAAACTAATCGTTTTTGAGGAAACCGGTCTCAAAGGGGAGATAGTTCGGCTGTCTATACGCATTCGTTCATCTTTTGAAATTTGGACACCCGCGCCTTATCGAGGAACTTTTTGAAGTCGGCCGAGAACTTAACTGGTGATGAAATACAAACTTTAGGTTTCTCGACCATAAGCAGCTACCACGAAAACTCCTCTAAGATGAACCATATTTGTGTAAACTTGTCTCGAAGTGGACATGGTTCGGCTCTTTCAGACATTCGTTTATCATTTCCAATTCGGGCACCGCGCCTCATCCAGGAACTTTTTGATATCGGCTCAATTTTTAACTGCATACAAGCCTCTGCTATGCAAAATCTTGGGCTTCAGCCCTCTTCGAAGAATTTGATATCGAGTCGGATATTCCGATGCTCTATTTTCTCGATTTTTTTTTTTGTGTGTTCTGCTGTTTGTGTTTAGGGCGCTTGAGATAATTAATATAATTTAAATATTTTGTACGTACCTAAATATTACTTTTGACATCGGAATGTTAAGTACACAAGAGAAATCATCCTCTCACGAATTGTTTATTCACCGCAGTGTTTCCATTCCTTACAATCAAAAAGTCACTGTTCTAATCACATAACAAGAATAATCAGTACAGATATTTTTAAACCTTTTTATAATTTTGTTTTATCGCAATACAAACAGTTGCTCCTGTTTTCTAGATTATTTATGTCAGTAGCAGATTACTGGAAATTATCGTAAAAATCTAAACGAGAATGAATCCGCATTATTTGACAAATTGGTCTCAGGAACCAAAAAAAGAATATAATTTTGAGAAAACAAAAATGTACCCAGCACATTAGTGATTATTCTGGTTCACTGCAGTCGAATGGCGAATCTTGTATTTTTCCTTTATTTTTAAACTGTGCTCGTTTGAACATTGTTGTTTCCCAAAAATTGGTGTGAGCTGCCTCCGACATATATTTTTTAAAGATGTAATACGCATCTTAGACACTACAGATTTGGCCGTAATATTGGGGAGGCATCCTATTTAATTTATGCAATCATAGTGATTTCTATATACCCAAGAATAAACTGCAGACGTCGATTAACCTGGATACTATCCGTAGTGGCTATACATCAAAACGTTTATTCGACTGAGGAACCTGCAGTTTACACGTCATCCCCTTGAAATCTTTGGGCTAGAATAGCAGCATATTATAGAATACAATAGTAGCGTGGCAAATTGTGAAAAGCGTAGCGTCTCGCCGTTGTAGCCATATTTGTATATGAAATACGTGGGCTTTTATGAGAGCGTTGCCGCAATCCGCCAAGAGATAGAGCAAGCATACGATGGCACAAATTTCTGGGGATGGTTTTAAAGAATAACCTAAGTGAAGAAAAAAACTAAACGACACAAAACTCAGTGAAATGAATGTACTCCACTATTTATGCTAAGTTATGTTGTCGTTTTTTTTTTACGAATGTTGAATGGAGAGCGAACGCGGTTATAGCACTTTGGCCTTGGAATTTGCCGGTATCGCTGAGTCAAAGTGCGGCAAGGCCGCGCGCCCCGTCAAATCTTAACTTCCTCGTGACGCAGGAAGCTCGGGCTTGTACGACAAGGTGACATATCGCCGCATATCGCGTCAGCGAGCAGCACGTAGGATTTATGAGTGCTGCACGAATTAGGTTCCTTTCCATAATCCGTTCATTCCCTAAGCTGAAAGTACGGTGGGAGCTGCGCCCTCGCCGAACCAATCAAACGCCTCTCTTTGATCACGTGACTCGTTTCTGCGCGTGGGTATAGGCGGGAGCGTGATCACGTTGCAAAAAACAGACTGCTCCGGCGAGCGCGTAGCTCCCATCGCAATGTCAGCTGGAAGTAAATGATGTATACACGCGCGCGCATCGTTGACTCAGTGGACGCGGGCGAGAAAGCGTTCCGCTCTGCATGCGTACCGCGAAGACGCGTGTCGTCGATCCGCGCTTAGAGGAGCAACGTGATGCAACGATCTCGTTTTTGGAAGCAGCGCGGTTTTTCCTTTCGTTCGACGGAGAACGTAGCGTGGTGCAGTCCCGACTTTCAAACGCTCTTCGCTACAGAGGGTGCCCTAGGAAGGTATAATGGATATTTCATCAGGGTCATACCGCTCAATGCAGTTTCAGAGTGGCACCACGGGGCTGCCTTAATAATAGCAATATCTAACGAAAGATGTATGGGAAGTCCTGTTGGACATTCAGGCCATACGGGGACGCTGTCAGTGCTCCTGCAGTCAAACTTTAAAGGCTGGTTCACACGCTTGGGGTTGGTCTCAACTTTCAACTGAGCGCCTTGTGAAGCACTGTTATTGCTCACGACGAGGGAACAAAGTGGCACATACTATCGGGTAACTTTGGAACAGGTGATTTTACGCATCATTTTTTTTCTACATAAATTTAAAAGAAAAATTGTGTCAATGTTATAAAGGGCCATGTCTCATAGATAGCACGTACATTTTATATTTTAATTACTGCATAACCTTTTGATGAATGAAAATGCGTTTATTGGTGAAAAAACGCGGTTGCACACGGCATGACCTGAAAAACGAGAAAAAAGTAAAATGTCTTACTGAGGTCCCTTTTCTCCAGATAGGAGACTACGTATCTCAGCAGCTTTAAACTTTAATCATGCTTGTATATCCTTCGGCTTGACTTTGTAGTCTACAGTTGCAAGTGTTTCGCCCTTTCTTTTCTGACGTGTTTACAGTCACATAGAAGGTGATCAATGATGGCTGGGGTCGTTTTTCTGGTACGTACTGGTTGTTTTGACATTAATTCTGGATTATGTGTAGTCTTTTATTTTGTGTCTCCCATTTCTTGAAAAGGTACGGGGTTATGGTGCTGCCAGTCCTTACCCTTCTCAGCAGAACCGTTTGATATCTGCTGAGTCCAGAGGGAATGGAGTCCTTTTCTTCGGGATGTCATTTTTGTGGTGGCGTCTTCAGTTGTCCTTAGTTGCCTTTTTTTCCTTGTTTTTGATGACTTTTCTGTCGTATTCCTTATTCCAATAGTTTGCTTCAACGAAGTAGGGGTGATCTTGTTGAGATTTGTTCGCGTTGTCGGAAAGGATAAACGACCATACCCTTTCGCGACTTTGTTAGCGATCTCATTTCTTTTGATTCCCGCGTGTTCCGAGAATCAAAGTATTGTTCTGTTCTCGTTCTTCTGTATTGTTATTGGCATCTTCAGTATTTTTCGTACCGTAGGGCTTACCACAGGGAGCACCTTACATGTTCTAATGCCCTCTTGCTACTCTGTAAAGAAAGTGGTTCCTTACTTTTCTTGGGCGTTTCTGTCTCTGTGTTCTATTTTAGCCAGACTGACCTACGCTTCGGCTTTTTCCGGAATGTCTTCTGATGTTAGGTAAGCCCAAGTAACTTTGTTTAGCAGGAAATGCTAGCGCAGCGCTATTGTTTGCCCACTGCAGTGTCCATGTAGTATATTGTTGCTACCTCGGGGTTCTACTGATGAGCTCATTTCCTCGTCGTGTTTTCTGCCGTAGTATCTTCTTTCTTTCTGCTGCCCAGGGCCCATTTTCTGGGGAATGGATGTGGTAGAAACTATCGTTTTCCGTGTCCATGGTAGTACCTGTTCTGGAAAGTCTTCCAGTGCGCGCGTGCCTCGGTCTTGCAGATTCATACTTGTCGCCCCGGTTTAGCGCTCATTGTCTTGATTATGTGTGTTTCTTCCTGTTCCTTTCGTTGTTTTCGAAACTTGGGAAAAGGACTCATGTGTGTAGTTCTTTAATCTTTGCGTTTCGTGGTAGCCCTGCAATACGTCTTATCCGTCGTTTTAGCAAACTCTTCAGCTTTGTGTGTGTGTGTGTGTTTTTTTTTATTTTGTGAAATCTTAGTTTGTACATCATTTTGAGGCCAGCACAGTTTGAGTCAACGTTTGAGCCACTTTTTCTACCGCCCGTCCGAGTCTTTGCGCGATCTTTCTGCATGGTTAGTGATGTTCCTTGTTTTCATGTTTTTGTCACTCATTTTATCCATTTGTTTGGGTCGTTCCTAACGTTGGCCATTATTCCCAGTATCTGATGGCTTCCGCTTTATCTATCGTTTTCCGTCGAATTTTAGTTTTACATTCGTGAGAGACGTTTAGCTGAAGATTACTCATCTGGTCTTTTTGGGTGGTGGAATCAGTTCAATTTCTTTCAGATATTTATCGGTCTGATCTAATCCTTTTTGTAGTATTTCTTGCTAGTTTGACGGGGGCCCCTGTTCGTTCATTTCGTTTTATCATTTACATGCATAGTGGAGTCCCTCTACTTCCTTGAGTTCCCATAGTAGTGGAGTCAATACGCGTTTGAACAAGGTCCATGATAATACTGAAGTTTGGGACACCCCAATGTTGCTGGGCTTTATAAAGCTGATGTGCTGGCCTACTTTAATTGCCTACTTTCTATCTTTAAGAAGCGCTTTCACAAAGTTCAGCGGCTTACCATGTATTTCTTGCGAATTGAGGCTGTTGAAGATCGCTTAGTGAGGGAACGAATCGTAGGCCCTTTCGGTATCTACTGCCACATGTATTCTCACTTTATAGTGTTCTACTGGGTATTTTAGGGCCCCGAGTGAATTAATAGAAAGTTGACGCGTGTCCTTAGGTGTTTTTTAAAACCTGTTTGTGCCGGATTGAATATTTCGTTTTCCTTCGTTAGCCAATCTATTCGCCTAAGTAGCATTGTCTCCATTAGTTTACGTAGTTATAATGCTAGCGATATTTCCCTCGTGTTCTGTGGTGGCGTTGCTTCTTTTTCCGGTTTGTGAATTGGTGTCACCGGCGATAACTTCTAGTTATCTAGAATTCTCCCCTCGTTCCATATTTTGTTGATCCATCCGAGTAATTTCCGTTTGACTTCCGTAGGTAATTTGCGGATCATTCTTCCGTTGATTACGTAGATCTGGTCCGGGTGTGCGCTTGGTTCTTCCTTTCACTCTCGCCGCCTCCAATTCCAATACTGTGATTTTTTTTATTCGTCGGTTTGCTTTCGTCTAGCCGGTTGGGGAAAGATGAACCTCGTTCCTTGGACAATATGCTTTGTCTTTAGGTCACGACCGAGAGCCACGTTTGGTGTTGTTTGCTTTATGTAAGCTTTTCCGAACCTCCAGTCTAGTTAAACGCGGTTCCAGCGCCACCTTATAGATGGCGCCAGCGTGCCATTGTGTTCTCTTCTCGTGTGGCTGCACAAGGACGCACTCGCACTCAGTTGCAACCAAAAGCAGGTGTGTTTATCGGCCTTAAAAGGAAGCTGAAACACTTTTCAAGAAACTTGAGTTAGGAGCGCACTTCTATAGCTTTTTTTTTCGTGAATTCAGTAATCACACTTATCTCTGGCAGAAGTAAACGTAAACCGCATTTAGTTTGAAAAAATATGTGCAGTGATAGCCGTCGGGCATGCGGTGATCCTCTCTGCCGTCTGTTATCTGTTCGGAGCGTCGTGACGTCATTGACGACATCCCCGAGCCAGCTTAGTTGCAAGCAACCCTAGATCAACTTGGCTACGGAACTGCCCATAGACGCTGCTTCCACGAGCAGAACCCCTCTCCATCCACCCCCCCCCCCCTCTCACCCGACGGGTTCGTCTCCCATCGCTCGATACGGCACCGTTTTTCGAACGGCTGCTATGGTAACTGCAATATATTCTAAGAAAAGCCCATGTGTTAATGCACCGACTCTAGGTTGCGTTTCATCCTACTCTATGAAATGCACGGTCTTGCAACGACAATCTAGATGGCACTTCAAACGACGGGAGGCCAGAGCCGTTTATTGAGAGAGTTTGGCCATACATTGGTTTGAATAGGCGAGCATCTCGGGGCCAACCACAGGCCGCGAAACAGCCCCTAGCGGTGGTCGTGTGCTCTAAATTTATGACAGGACTATACCGACTATACTTCGTTTCACCTTATGTGCGAGCGAAGGCAAAACTGGAAGCGCGAGCACGGAAGCTCCGTGCGTTCAGGCTTTGCTCGAGCGCGCGAGCTGGGGAGAAATGCAAAATGCGCTGGTCTCGCGCTTCTAGCTTTGGCTTCACTCGCAGATAAAGTGAAACGAAGTATAATTTGAGCCGTGCCGAGCGGAACTCCGCGTCTCAAGACGCTCGCGCACCCCACCCTTTGCACTGCTTTCTTTCAGCCAGTCTCAGGACGCTGTTCTAGCAGTGCAGACAAAGGCATGGGCACGAGACCTCGTGCATGGGAGGCACTTTGGAAAGTGCCTCCCATGCACGAGGTCTCGTACAAACAAAAGCGTTTCGCTGAGCTAGGCTCACGCGCCTGTGCCTTTGTCTTCACTGCAGACATTTGTGAGATGGAGTAGAGGTCTCCTGATTGGTCGACGCTGTGTCACAAATTTAGTTTACGCTCTAAGCGTGGGGGGAATATTCGGCGCTGGCGGCGGCCTTTGCTCCGCCTATTGTCCAAACTCCCCTAATATACGGCTCTGCGGGAGGCCAGAGCCGTTTATGGGAGAGTTTGGCCAATGGGTGGAGCAAACACGCTGCCAGCGCCGAATACTGCTCCTGCGGCTGGAGCGTAAACTAAAAAGGTGACACAGCGTCGACCAATCAGCAGACCGCGACGTAACAATATTGCAAACGACATTTAAAGCGTGAAATAGAAGCGTTAAATATCGGCGTCTCGGTGACAGTTTGCTCTGGGCCGGCTTGGTAGAATAGCGGCTCAGCTGAGACTGGTGGAAAGAAAACAGTGTAAAGGCTGGAGCGCGCGAGCGTCTCGAGACGCGGATTGAGTCCCGCTCAGCTCGTGCGCTGGCTTTGGCAGTGCTTTCTTTCCCCCAGTCTAAGCTGAGACGCTGTTTCTAGCTAGACTACAGTGTACTAGAATGCTTGGGTAGTGTTGGGACCGGAGCGGCTCGGCAACGGGAGCTCGTGAGGGCGCGTGCATTGACAGTTCGTGGCGGCGCTGTAGTCGAGTTATCCGGAAAAAATCGCGCAGCCCGCCTTTTTTTTCACTTTGAGCGCTGCACGTGTCGGTACCGCAGCGAAGGCTAGAAGCGCGAGCTCATAGCGTTGGCAGCTGCCCTTGGTGCACGAGAGCTTGTGCCGCCGAGATGTGCCCTAGAGCATGGAGCTCGCGCTTGTAGCCCTTCTTGCGGTACAACACAAGGTGAAACAGAGTATAGGAAGTATTCACTGGCGGCCATAGCTGTGTGCACGACTGCTGAGCGCGTGCTGATGGCGAGCTTCCACAGTTCTTTTGTAACGTGCATTTCGCACCCTCAAGATTGCCGGTCTTAGCAGCCTATTAATGTGGGCTCGTTCAGAGCATGCGCTCTAGACATCACCCACAAATATGGCGCCCAGTGAATACTCCTTATAGTTCCGTGTGTTTTTCACTTCGAGCGGTGCGCGTTTTGGGACCGCGATTTCATAGTTCCGTGTGTCCGATCGTAATATGCTTTGAATCTTGTGTTCTGATTTTGCGGATGGTGAATGCGAGGGTAGTGCCGAAATGCCGTCGGCGAAACAGCGACAGAGCTCTTGCTGGTTGCAAGACGGGCCTCATCCGAGTGAAAGGAGTGAAAACGGCGTACCTTTTCGGCGTTCCAAAGGACAGAGCCAAAAGAGATATTTGGGAGAAGAATCTGCAGCGATCGGACAAGCGTCTTGAAGAAACAAGCGCTATCTGGGAGCTGCACTTCGAGCCCCGCTTCATCCTTCGAGACTACATCCCCATCATCGGCGGAAAGGAAGTGAGGATCCCCCGTGGACACCCAGCGCTTACGCCAGACGCGGTACCGACTCTGCTACCAAGTGTACCTCAAAACCTGGATGGTGACCCTCCCGCAATATGAAAGGAAAAAAAAAGCGGAAGGCAAATCCACTAGAGCCTATCGTTGCAAAGCGTTCGGGGCTCGCTCGGGAAACTGACCCGTTGTCACCAGTGGTGAACAGCGAAGCTCCTGCCGTGATCCCAAAAGTCATCGATCGCGACGCACTAGGCTCTCTGAATTTGCCAACTCCATACTGGGCTGTTCACAAGTTTAGCAACTTCGACGGTGTGGCTTATTTGGAGACTGCTCTTGAGTCCACGTCTAAGAAGACCAGCATCAGAAGGGCGGTGTTCATTTGTTTCTTCAACTTACCTGATGTGGTATTCCAAGTATACCTTCACCGCTGCATATTGTAGCCATGTATGCGCTGCACATTGTGACCATGTATTTCAATGCCGTGCTAACAACTATTACAACTTTTACCTTGTTTTATTTACGTGTGCTGTTGTTTCCTGGTCTAAATGATGTGAAATAGTTGCTTGTTTTCTTCTTTGAATCTTTTTCAGCCCACGTTTTCTCAGTTTTTGGACTTAAGTTCAATGTTAAAACGCGTGATAAAAATTGTCACGGCTTATAAGCCATTTCTTACAAGTGAACGTCGGGTGGTCCTCGGATGGTCGTGGCAGCCATGAAGAAATAAAAGATTCTCACCCCTTTGCGATCGTCCCTTGGGTGGCTCGTCGCATAAATGAACTCAAGAATGAGTGACAGCTGAAGCGAGCTGATTAAGGTCAAGAAAAAGAAGACGGGCAGAAAAGAAGACAGAGAAGTTAACCTAGGGTATTAAAAACATACTAAAACAATCTCGGACTTTAGTATGTGCCGTTTCGTTCCATTATAAAATAAGATAGGAAAGAAAACTGCTTCCGAGTTTTCGATATCCCTTTCAAATATCTAATGTTCGGCCTTTGCGACCAAGGAAATGGGCATTTCATTTAAAATGCTCACCATCCGACAAACCGAAAGCCGCAGCTAATTCTACGCTGAAACAACTTGCAATCCGCTTCTTTAAAAACGCAATTGTTTTTATGTAAAGGAAGGGTAATGTAGCTTGTACCGTCCAATACATTGAAGCATCATGTTGCTAACGATCGTGCCGCAGCGTAATTGATGCCGCGGTACGACCGCTGGCAGGTCGTAGCTGTATCAGAAATCCTATGTGCACTCCGCCAAAGCGGCACCAAAGATTCATATTTTCGCGCGTGCAGCCGCGCATGCGCACACCTTCTGGATAACGCGCCGGTGTCGACACCTGTCGCGATCAATACCACGCGCTTCAGGCGAGCCCCTCCGGTCCCAACACTACCCAAGTATTCTAGTACACTGTAGCTAGACGGCCCTGGTTTGGAGCGCACGTTCGTTCATTCTTCGTTGAATATGGACGTGACGAAAACCTCAGATGCGCCAAGTTTTCAGTCACCGAGAGTTATACCTTTTCACTCTAGCGACGCTAAAACGGCCTAAATTAGTCGTGTCGCATATTTAGAGCTCTCGACCACCGCTAGGCGCTGTTTCGAGGCCTGTGGTTGGCCCCGAGATGCTCGCCCAATGTATGGCCAAACTCCCCCAAGAAACGGCTCTGCTCTATGGAATGCACGGTTTTGCAACGACAATCTAGATGGTCCTTCAAACGACGGGAGGTGGACTGAGGCGCCCATTTCTGGAAAATTTACGCTGTGTGTGAGCTGCAGACTGTTTGAAAAGGAACGCTCAGACATTTCAGAAGAGAAGGAAACCGAAAACAATCCAGTCATCGCCGCAAGGAGCAAGCGCACACGAGCAAGAGATGCATGGGTCGACGACTGTAAGATCTGACACTGCTGCCACTGCTCTCGTGTGTGGTTCTTTTGTGTTCTCTTGATACTACGGCATTTAAGTGGATTCGCGGACGACGTCCTGCTACGGTGTGAGTGACATGCGTGGCAAATAGTCAGGGATGACACAGGTCGATTATCGATAGACCTCTCCCTTGTCAAAGGGAGAGACTTTTTGGAACTCGTGTTCAAAGTTTTTCGTGACGGATATTGCGGGGCGTATGGATATGATCGAGAGGTGAGCAACAACTTATTTACGGGCTTTATCATGTAGGACACAAGTAGAGTGCTTCAGTTGGCTACTTTAATCTCGTGATAGAATGGAAACCCGTTCTTCGTCGTTATCGTGTGCAATTGCGTCGAGATTTGTAAATATGCCCGGTAACATTCAAGTCTTTACGGGTAGGTGAAGAACAAGTTCATGTGTGATTACTGAAAGCGCGTTGTTTGTGCTTATGTGTTTATTTATACTAATGTTTTTATTGCCTTCGCCACGTTTATACTAAAATCCTCACTGTATTAAGGTAATAGTGTTATTGTATACAAAATAAGTTACATTTTGTTCTAAGGCAGCTTGAGCCCATAGAGAGAAATAAATTAGTTGACTAAATAGTAAGTTTAGTACCCCCGCAACACGGAAAAGGTATATATATATTTTTTTTTTAAATGATATATGGGACTGAATCAGCTCGAGATCCTGAGTGACACGAGCGTCGCGAGCTGATTTTCGGATCCCATAATGTCATTCGATCGAAATTTCATTTATTTTGCCATGTGGCCGGGGTATAATTCAAGAATTCAGTGACTGCATGCGTTAACCTAGCCATGTCCGCGTTGACTACGTCTACCTGATTGTTCACTGTGACCCGTTTTGCTGCGTCCAATCACTGCGTGTCTCGAAATTTTGTCGACGTATTTCTGTATAAAATATAACTAAAACTTAAGAGGCATAATTTTTAAGGTTTCTACATTACAAGTTTTACTGTTTGTTCGAATCCAAGGGCCTCTTCAGCTTCCCTCTGAGTAATATTTGCACGCCGCCATGTTCGCCCGCTTCTTGTGCAAATAAACCACTTATAACCCATAACGTATCATTTCACAGCTGGGCAATTACTGGGAGCTTCTGAGTGCATCCAGCGAATGACGACGCTTACATAACGGTCAGGCACAAAAACACAAAGTATGAGCGGACCCGTCACTAGCTCATGAATCCCGGCGCAGACGCGACTTATTCAAGTTATTAGTGAAATGTTTATGGGCACTTGTAAGGTCACTTGTTTCCTTCAAGCAATGGTATTGATAGTCAAGAACAAAACTGCGTCTCTTTCCGCAAATGTCATTGTTCAAGCTGTGTTCAACCTTACAATAGAGCTAATAGAGCCTGTTGGAATACTTGATTGGTACGTTTGTGCAATTACCATTATATTTTCGTTAAGTTATAATTTTAAGCGTTGATGTGTGGGATTTGTTTTTCATCAGTTCTGTTGGCCCATCTGGAAATCTTAGGTGAACGCATTTTATTGATTTTATTTTTTTGTTCCATTGGGGGCGTGCGACACCTACAGGGCGAGCGAGAAAGTGAGGGAGAGGAGCAGATGAAAGCCAACGGAGAGCGCGCAGTGACGTCAGAACGTCGAGCTCTGGTTCGTATGATTAGTAGCCTTTCTCTTAACCATACTCGTCGAACGTATTAGAACGCGAAACGCCGGCGTCTGGAGTTTGGCTTTCGCATCGGAACACGTTCGACGAGTGCAGTGGAAGGAGACAACGGCAGCTTTTGTCTTCACTTTCACTCGTCGAACGCGCTAAAACGTGAAACGCAGGCATCTGGCATTTGGCTCTCGCATTCCAACGTGTTCGACGAGTGCAGTGAAGACAAAGGCTTTAGGTTTACCCACTAATCCTTCGAATCAGAGCTCGGTGTTCGTCTCCTCCCCTTGCTCGGTTTCTCGGCGCAGTGGCAGCTGGTAGTGGTTGTTGTTGAAAACTTCTTTGTTGGTAGTCAGAGAAGTGAAATGTGGGATGGGGGAAGGAGAGGTAAAAGTGTCAGAGATGAGTGGGTGCCGCTAGTCCGGGGCTTCAAGCGCCTTGATGACCGCTTTGGTTCTTTTGGCCAGCATCTTCTGCTTGCCAGAGTCATCGCTGTGCAGACTGGCTGTCCATTCCCCTTCCTTGGGGTCTTCTATGTGATCCAGTCCGGCGATGTTCCGGCATCCCCAGGTGAGGTGATACGAATCCGCCCATGGTGGCCTGCACAAAAGACACTACGGACTAGGGTGTCGCATCGGGTACCAGGCGTGGGTCTTGTCCGGTGTCGTTAGCTTGAATTCGTTTTAAGCCTTCTTTATATATGCTCCTCCTCCTTGTCGGTACCCTTGCATGGAAGTGGGTATCTTCTTCGAAGCAGTCGGTAGGTCTCAACATAGGTGCTGTAGGGCATGTCCATCGTCAGTCCATTTAGGAGGGGGGACGAGTGCCGGTCAGGAAGTAGGCCTCGAGCCGCAGTGTTAGCCGCCTCGTTCCCTCTGTGCCCAATATTCGCTTTTCTTCAGAAGCCTTGTAGCCGGTCGTCGGAGCGTACCTTGTGCGTAGTATTGGCATGCCTCCTGAGAGTTCGTCATGACCGTGGCCTTGGGATTGCAGGCGATGGACAGTGCGATGACTGCCTCTGCCGCTTCCTCTGCCATTCGTGCGTAGCCTCAGGCCTTGTTCACAATTCTTCCGTCCGCTGCGGATATCCAGCAATGGTGGCCACCCCCTCTTTCGGGCCGGCCGCGTCGACGTAGGGAGTTCCTTCCAGTGTGTCCCAGGTTCGTGCAAGAGCCTCGGACCACGCTTTCCGCCGATCGCCGTCCCTGGAGGGGTGCATGTGATCGGATGTGTGCCAGGGCAAGCGGCCTGTCGGTTGGAGAGAAAGCTTCGAATGCTGTCATACGTCCTGCTTCGTCGGCGAATACTGTTTATGCACCATGGTATCGACGTCTTGGTCCGATTCCTAGGTTACGTAGTCCTTAATCTTGACAGTTTTCTTCCCAGTTTCTTGTAGTATGATCAGCGTCGGGGTTTTTTTTTCTTGAGACACCCATAGGCTGCTGGCCTGCTTGCGCCCCATCTCCCGGCAGTTCCATTGCGTCATTTTTACTTCTGGTTTGTGCATGAGTCCGTGAACCATTGTTCCGGTTCCAGGAATCCCCCTCCGACTTTCCTTCTTTTGATGTATTGACTCCTTATGATGGCTGTCTTGCTGAAATGCCAAGTTTCTGTTCTGTTCCTTCACTTCCTGTACCCTCTGCGAAAGGTGTATCAGCTGATTGGTGATGTGTCCCTGGAACTTGAGTTTACTTTGCTTGATCTCCTGCACCGCTCAAGCGATAGCCTCCGCGATGGATGTCGAGACTTGTGCGGGCTGTTCTCTTCGCTTCGCAGTTTTCGTGGACCGCTTGAGTCTCTCGTTTCCTTTTTTGACCTCTTCATAGGCTTTTTTGTATTGGCCAAGTTCACTTTTGAGCTCCTGCAGTTGCAACTCGAGGCTCGTCTGCTTTCCTTGTTGGCTCGCGTGGGTCCCAGGTGCGAGAGCTGGCCACTTGGTTTGGTTGCCGATTTCCAGCTCCGTATTCCACGTGGTACATCTCTCGATCTTCGGTTGCGTTCCGGCTTTCTTCCCCTTCTTGTACTGTTTGTCGCGTCGGAGGAGTACTACCCCTGCTCTGTGACATAGGTCATTGTCAGCTGCGCGATCGGCTCCTCGAGCGCAACCTTGACTCGCCGCGCGACGACTGCCTGTAGAGCCATCGCACCTGCGATTCTCTCGGCTGATTGTTCCGGCTCCCTCTCGGCACTTTGCTTGGTTGGTCCGGTTTAAAGACTTTTTTGGGACAGGACCTGTCGTAGATACGGTGAGCTCCCCCGCACAAGGAACATTTCGGTGCACATACATGTGTGTCCCTCCGCTGTGTTGGCGGTTCCACAGAGCGTGCATGCGAATCCCCTGGGTTTGGAGCAGACGTCCGCCCTGTGGCCGACTTCCCCGCAGTTGAGGCGCGCCGCCCTGGTCTTTTTTGTAGATGAAGCACGGTGTCTCCATCCAATCGAAGTCTACCGTGTTGTATGGAACTTTCATCCTGGCGAAGGTGATGGCGGCTAACAGCGACTTGCCCAGCCTCCTCACGTCGAGAATCTCGATCCCAGGGGCTCCGGTATACCTCCGCAATATTTTCTCGTTCTTGAATTCCGTCCGGACCCCGTGGATCATCCCAGGGAACGTGTCTTCGTTTGGTGCTACGTGGCTCTACCTCCAGGTACCCGACGAGAAGCGAAGACCCTTGATTCCGGCCAGCACGACCGCGTCGTGCCACTCGTTGGTGAGCAACACGATAATGTTCTGCGCTTTAAACGGCTCGCGTATATTGCCTTGAGCTCCTTCTGCAGTGCCCCTCGTATAGCCTCGCCAAGGTGAGCCTTGAGTTCTTTGAGGGCAACAACTTTCTTGGGCTTATCGACGATCTTGTACTTGAACTCCGGAAGGCTCGGTAGACGCAGGGGCTTGTTCGCGATAGGTTTAACTCCAGATGCAGACGCGTCGATCCGTTTGTGCGCTTAAGCAGCAAGCGTCTGCTGCTCTCGCTTTGCTTCTTTCTTCTTATATAGCACCTGAACCCAATCGTTACCGGGTCTAGCGTCCCTGTTCTCGGAGATATCTTCCGGGTCTTTATTATCGGGTAGCGACTGCCTCGTCGGGTATATACCGTGATGCGGTTCATCTCCTCAGGGTCACAGCCAATACTTTTTCCGGTATCGGGTCTTTTTGCTTGGTTCGTTTGGCTATAGTCAAGCTTGTCCGAATGCCGCATTCGAAAGTTACACAAGGTGAGGCTTAGCGAGGCGGCTTACTCGGCGGTGGCAATCAGTTCATCGAACGACGTTTCACCGACAGATCAATTCATCCGATTACTTGAAAGACTAAAACATCGAGGACGAGGACGGAAACAGGGCTTCGAACAAAAAGTTCTGTTTCCGTCCTCGTCCTCGATGTTTCATTCTTTCAAGTATTCGTATCAATTCAACAACACGTTCGTTTTCAATTATTATCGTTTCATTGACACGCGATGTTTCATCGACAGATTGTTTCATCGACAAATCGTTTCATCGGCAGCTCAGATAAGCTTTTTTTTTCTGTAATAAGCTGCATGAGACTGACGCCGCGAAGCGGCGCGTACAAATCGGTCAGGTGGGTTAACATTTTTGTAATGAGCCGCCGAAAACTGTCGCCGCGAAGCGGCGTGAACGCAGGCGGGGGTGGGAGGGGAGGGGGGGAGGAGGGTCGGGGGTAAACGCGCAGCCCAGGGACACACACGTGACGAAATGTCCCTACAGCGTGCTATTCGAGTAACGAGTGTCGACGAAACGTTCCTGTCGACGAAACGTGTGTCCATGGAATGCGTGTGCATGAAAAGTTGTCCACGAAACGTAAATCCACGAAACGAGTTTCGACGGAACGATAGGGACCCCTCCTTGGATCTCCCAGACTCGGCACGCCTAGGGCTGCTAAGCCTGGCGAGGGTTAGCCTGTCCTCGTCGGTGCCAAAACGAAAGAGTTCGGTAAAACAGAAACGTTTGTGCTCACCGACTTGATGTGGGTGCCTTAAAAGTCTGGATCACTTCGCGAGATCACTCGGACACTTGTTTCAGCTAAAAAACGACTTTTTTCCGGCCAAAACGTAGGAAAGAAAACGTGGAGACCATCCTAAAGCCTCTCCGCGCCCTCCGGCTGCTCGCAGCGCCGGCTGCTATTTGTCTGCATCAGCACTAGTGAGAGCGTCCACGTTACAGCGCATAAAGGAGTGCTGCCCCCTCCGACCTATTCTAAAACACTCGAAGCGTCTTGGTCGCGTCCGAGCCTTCCCGCGGCGGCGTTTCTCGATCTCACGCCGGAGTGAATGTTTGTAATCTTAACATTCGAAGTCTGCTCACATCCAGCGTTGCTCTGTATGTGTTTTCAGTCATTCGACCCGCGGGCGTTTCTCGGAGGTCGGGTTCAATCGTGTCCCGCAGTTATAAGCGGCAACGGCGGCAACGTACCACCATGAGCGGCAACGGCGGCAACGTACCACCATGTTTTTTTTTCGTTTATTTGCGCTGGAAGATGCGTCTACGAAGCATTTGTGTGTTTGACGGTCCGGAAATCACTATGAGACAACATTCATTAGTGCCACTAATTGATAAAATCTACAGGAGAGGTATTTCCTGTTCCTCTTATTATCAGGTTGCTCTTCACTCACGGGCGGACCAAGTATTCGGATAGCAAGTCGTCTCCTTCTTGCGCAGGGTTTACGGTGACGTCAGAACTACGCCGAGCTCTGATTGGCTTTGATTGAAGGATAGTGGGTAGACCTCAGTGCTAGATTCTTGAGGTCTAACCAATATTTTGTTTTTTCAATCAGCCAATAAGAGTTCGGCGTTCTGACATCATCGCCACTCCTGTGCAAGAAGCAGGCGAACTTGCATTCGCTTAGACGCGAGAGCAAGTCGTCTACTTCTGCGCAGGAGTTGCGGTGACAGTCAATACGAACCGAGCTCTGATTGGCTTTGATTGGAAGGATAGTGGGTAGACCTCAATGCTAGATATCTTGAGGTCTAACCAATATTTGTTTTTTCAATCAGCCAATAAGAGTTCGGCTGTTCTGACATCATCGCCACCCCTGTGCAAGAAGCAGGCGAACTTGCATTCGCTTAGACGCCGAGCAAGTCGTCTGCTTCTGCGCAGGAGTGCGGTGACGTCAATACGACGCCGAGCTCTGATTGGCTTTGATTGGAAGGATAGTGGGTAGACCTCAATGCTAGATATCTTGAGGTCTAACCAATATTTTTTTTTCAATCAGCCCATAAGAGTTCGGCGTTCTGACATCATCGCCAACCCTGTGCAAGAAGCAGGCGAACTTGCATTCGCTTAGACGCCGAGAGCAAGTCGTCTTCTTCTTGCGCAGGGGTTACGGTGACGTCAGAACGACGCCGAGCTCTGATTGGCTATGATTTGAAGGATAGTGGGTAGACCTCTAATGCTAGATATTCTTGAGGTCTAACCAATATTTTTTTTTTCAATCGCCAATAAGAGTCGGCGTTCTGACATCATCGCCACCCCTGTGCAAGAAGCAGGCGAACTTGCATTCGCTTAGACGCCGAGAGCAAGTCGTCTGCTTCTTGCGCAGGAGTTGCGGTGACGTCAATACGACGCCGAGCTCTGATGGCTTGATTGGAAGGATAGTGGGTAGACCTCAATGCTAGATATCTTGAGGTCTAACCAATATTTTTTTTTTCAATCAGCCAATAAGAGTTCGGCGTTCTGACATCATCGCCCCCCCTGTGCAAGAAGCAGGCGAACTTGCATTCGCTTAGACGTCCGAGAGCAAGTCGTCTGCTTCTTGCGCAGGAGTTGCGGTGACGTCAATACGACGCCGAGCTCTGATTGGCTTTGATTGGAAGGATAGTGGGTAGACCTCAATGCTAGATATCTTGAGGTCTAACCAATATTTTTTTTTTTCAATCAGCCAATAAGAGTTCGGCGTTCTGACATCATCGCCACCCCTGTGCAAGAAGCAGGCGAACTTGCATTCGACTTAGACGCCGAGAGCAAGTCGTCTACTTCCTTGCGCAGGAGTTGCGGTGACGTCAATACGACCCGCCGAGCTCTGATTGGCTTTGATTGGAAGGATAGTGGGTAGACCTCAATGCTAGATATCTTGAGGTCTAACCAATATTTTGTTTTTCAATCAGCCAATAAGAGTTCGGCGTTCTGACATCATCGCCACTCCTGTGCAAGAAGCAGGCGAACTTGCATTCGCTTAGACGCCGAGAGCAAGTCGTCTGCTTCTTGCGCAGGAGTTGCGGTGACGTCAATACGACACCGAGCTCTGATTGGCTTGATTGAAGGATAGTGGGTAGACCTCAATGCTAGATATCTGCTGTCTAACCAATATTTTGTTTTTCAATCAGCCAATAAGAGTTCGGCGTTCTGACATCATCGCCACCCCTGTGCAAGAAGCAGGCGAACTTGCATTCGCTTAGACGCCGAGAGCAAGTCGTCTCCTTCTTGCGCAGGGGTTACGGTGACGTCAGAACGACACCCGAGCTCTGATTGGCTATGATTTGAAGGATAGTGGGTAGACCTTAATGCTAGATATCTTGAGGTCCTACCAATATTTTTTTTTCATCAGCCAATAAGAGTTCGGCGTTCTGACATCATCGCCCCCCCTGTGAAGAAGCAGGCGAACGTGCATTCGCTTAGACGCCGAGAGCAAGTCGTCTGCTTCTTGCGCAGGAGTTGCGGTGACGTCAATACGACGCCGAGCTCTGTGGCTTTGATTGGGAAGGATAGTGGGTAGACCTCAATGCTAGATATCTTGAGGTCTAACCAATTTTTTTTTTTTTTTTCAATCAGCCAATAAGAGTTCGGCGTTTCTGACATCATCGCCACCCCTGTGCAAGAAGCAGGCGAACTTGCAGATTCGCTTTAGACGCCGAGAGCAAGTCGTCTACTTATTGCGCAGGAGTTGCGGTGACGTCAAACGACGCCGAGCTCTGATTGGCTTTGATTTGAAGGATAGGGGTAGCCTCAATGCTAGATATCTTGAGGTCAACCAATATTTTTTTTTTCAATCAGCCAATAAGAGTTCGGCGTTCTGACATCATCGCCACCCCTGTGCAAGAAGCAGGGCGAACTTGCATTCGCTTAGACGCCGAGAGCAAGTCGTTCTCCTTCTTGCGCAGGGGTTCGGTGACCGTCAGAACGACACGAGCTCTGATTGGCTTTGATTTGAATGATAGTGGGGTAGACCTTAATGCTAGATATCTTGAGGTCTAACCAATATTTTTGTTTTCAATCAGCCAATAAGAGTTCGGGTTCTGACATCATCGCCACCCCTGTGCAAGAAGCAGGCGAACTTGCATCGCTTAGACGCCGAGAGCAAGTCGTCTACTTCTTGCGCAGGAGGTTGCGGTGACGTCAATACGACGCGAGCTCTGATTGGCTTTGATTGGAAGGATAGTGGGTAGACCTCAATGCTAGATATCTTGAGGTCTAACCAATATTTTTTTTTTTCAATCAGCCAATAAGAGTTGGCTTTCTGACATCATCGCCACCCCTGTGCAAGAAGCAGGCGAACTTGCATTCGCTTAGACGCCGAGAGCAAGTCGTCTGCTTCTTGCGCAGGAGTCGCGGCGACGTCAATACGACGCAAAGCTCTGATTGGCATTGATTGAAATGATAGGGGGTAGACCTCAATGCTACATATATTGAGGTCTACCCATTATTTTTTTTTCAATCAGCCAATAAGAGCTCGGTCGTTTTGACGTAATCGCAACCCCTGTGAAAGAAACAGACGAACTTCCGCTCCACATTGGGATTGAGATGACCGCGGCGCTTTCCGCCAGCGCATCGAGAGATCTGTGTTCTCAAGTACCGGGTCTTGTATAAACAAAAAAAACTTAGCGATGATTGTGTCCAAAAACGTTTCGTATAGCGCTGTGCTCAGGTAATCTGGCATTGATTAGAAAGGCTGGCTGCTACAAAAAGTGTCTATGCTAGTCCGACCGCAGTCAATGCGAAATACTTCTGCTAGCAGTCGAACCGCGGTGCCACTGGTTTGTTGCACGCTTCCAGGGGACACAGGCCCAAGTTTACTGTACACACAATGTCGCGTGTCGGCAACATGCACCCACCCAATCTTAGACTGCTCAAAATTCCTTCTTATTCCAAACTCTCCAACATTGGTACCGTGCCCCCAGGAGTACCGCCATGAAGTCACACCGAGTGGACAAGCCCCCACCGTTAAACCCTCCGACCACCGCAATCATGATGCTGGTTTCTGATTTCTAAGAGTTCGAGTAGCCGACCAATAACTCAGTACATCTAGTAACCCATACCTTTCACCTACTCCACTTCCCTCCCCCTCCCCCCGCCCTCCTGTCTGACTCGGATCAATTTTATCGAGAGATCGGAGTGTATTCTTTTTCATGTAAATAAACCACGTAATAAACCAATAGTAACTGCAAGCTTGAGAAACGCAGGACGTGACAAGTGTCTTATAATCACTCCGCAGTCAATAAAAATTACGCATGCATCAGCAGCCAAGAACGACAAGAACGCAGAGACTCTGGCGCCAAGAACGCAAAGAACGCAGAGACCTCTGTCAGGCTTCACGCCTTATCTCTGCCCCCCTGGGCGGAAAAACCCGCCAAACAAGTAAAGAAAAAAAAAAGAATCACAAACCAAGAACCGTAAACATAATTGGCCACGTTTTCTGAGATTATATTACGTTTTCACGACTACGGTGAGTTGCTTTTGTCTGTCCATGGCCGGAAAGTGTATCCTACTATGGTCTCATGAGCGACTGAAAGTATTTTTGAAACAAATAAAATAAATTGAACCTGTGGCAGAATGTTCCGCCACTCCAGCAACACAGTGAGAAATCTTATTTTTGCTGATATATGACGCAGAAATACCTATTGCTGCGCTACGCTGGTGTAAAGCCCCCTTCTTGTTTTAAAAGTACCGCAAGGTGCATCGATGCACGAGGCACATGCAACGTGCAGCCTTGGTAAGATCATGGCGGCACAGCGCAGCACTGAGCTAGATTTCAGACGCCATGTTCTTTCCAAGAAGTGCACGCGCGGCACGTGTCTAGAGTATTTCCACAACAATAAATGGCGCCACTTTTTCCCAGGATAGAGGGCTTTACGCTGGTGCTCCATGGCGCATGACCAAACGACTATAGGGCGCTGTACGTCGAAATGAAGTTTTGGGGTGTATTATATGGAACAAAGGGTGTAAACGATACACCCGTTTACACCCCTTTTTCCTTGAGTGTGTACCATCACTACTCTGATAAAGAACAAGCGTATGTTTCCATGAACAAACACCCGTTTTTGTTGTTTTATGTTCTCTTTGTGTTTTTTTTTCTTTTCTCATTTGCATTTATAAAGGGCCCGCGACCGTTTCACTGAAACTGGGTTAAAATTATTACGTTACCTGCCAACCTACAAAGATCGGTAAATTTTTATTTTCGTTATTCAAATGAGATTACCGCAAAACAAAAGAGTAGCTCACAGAAGGTTACATGATCGTATAACGTAAACAAACAGGAACTTAAATTTCCCTCCTGCAACGGCGGGAAAAGAACACGCGGCGATCGTAAAAAACGGCTAAATAGTGAATTTGATTGTATCGACTGCAGGTGCTTCCCTAGGCGGTCGTCGGAGAGCATTCCTCCGTTCTCTTTTACGACAAAGCGGATGATCAGTTACAGCGTGTTAGAAAAGAAAACGGTTGAAAATGTAGTTTCAGCGACCGTAGATGAATCGTTAGGCGATTCATGAAACACCAAGCACTGATACCAACGTTTTCATCTTTAACGGGGCTGGTGTTTATTTAGGGCTCAGCTCCGATTAAGAATTTCAAACAGATTAATGGTTACGTTTAATCGAATATTCAAACAGCTAATCGATCTAATGTGCAGTGTTATAAACCGTGAAGCTTTCGCGAAATAATAATTAAATATTGAACATTTGGTCAGTAGAGTAGAAACAGCAGGCGTTAATGATGCCATCTGCCATGCATTTATTAAATGATTGGACTTGTCCAGCCTACATTAAACTGCCAGGGCTGACGGCTTAAAGGGATACTTCTACGAAATTTGAGATATACCAATCGTGTTCAGAATAGGCTGAATATGATCCACAATATCCATAAATGACAATCGCACGTTTGCATTTTGGGCCTGATGGTCGTGTTTTTCGTTAAAAATGGCTCACTCTTGCAAGCGCTCGGAGAGCAGCAGCGGAGAGCTCGTGACATCCGCCGCACTTGTGACGTAGATTGTCTCAGGACGGGCAAAGCTGCAGCGAGGTTGACTTCGAAAGATGTCCTAGCCGCTCCAGCCACCGAAGCGGCCGAAGCACGCCAGCGATCGGGCCACCGCAACTAACCCCAAAGCTGCTTTGTACGAATTTTGAGTGAGGGGTTGATCTCCTATAATCTTGTACAGGTGCAATAGCGACGTCTAGGACGCACAAAAGAGAGCCTCGGGGAGAGGGGAGTTCCTCCTTTCCCTCTTCTGTCGTGGTGGCCGGAGGCGAGATAGTTATCGACACTTCCTGTCAAGGTTCCTAGACGGGCGTTACAAACGATGCGTTAGCGACATCCACCAGGTGCTCTTTGTTAGTCGTTTAATTCGCTGTAAAATTTATTTTCGTGTTTTTTTTTTTTCACTAAGACATTGGTGTGTCTTGGTTTTAATATCCCTTCAAAGACGTCATGAAACGATATCGAGTTGGAATGCTCATGACTTTGCAGAAGCGTACAGGTCCTCGTCTGGCCCAAGTATACTCGCACGAACCTCCACTGATTCAGAAGCTTCTTTGTCGCGGTGGAATTGCGAGGGTAAAGGCGAACTATTTCTTTCAGTCTTGCCTTCGCAAAGCTCGATGAAGTAATTGTGGGTTTGATACCACCCACCTGACGATAGTCGAGCGCCGCTCATGGATTGGACACGATAACTGCCTGGGACTCGACTTCGGCTCGTGACAATGAATGCCTCTGCGGACACTCGGGTAGCGTGGCTCGTGTCTAATCACTGCGGTGATGAGAATAGCCAAACTCTAACAATGCCTGGAGCTCAGCACGCTCTTTTTTTTACTTTGCCAACCTCAGCGCGTGGCTATGATTAACGTTAACGGCATAGGATAGGCACCTGGCCTTGTGGACGCTTGTTCTGCAGCTCCGAGTTGAGGGAATGAACGATGCTCATATTTCTCGAATTTATTTGGTGACTGTCATTGCTTAGAGAGGAAAACAAAGGCTATAACTCACTCTGCTGGCTATAAACATCGTAGAAATCCGTGAATCATAATGATGCGGGTCAATTTCCTTATTAAAGAGCAATCAAATATCGAACACACCAAGATACTCTCCGGCGATGGGAGGAGCATTGTTCTGGCAGCCAGTACCACTCTCATCCAATGGCAGGCGAAGGATTCTCGCGCCTCTGACCGGTGAAACCTCGGAGTGATATCTCGAATACGCGCTGCTCGTTGCCCATTCGCGGCGAGAAGTTTGGGTATCGCCGCCTGGTGTAATTTTTTTCAGAACCCAGAGTGTGAATTTGAACGTAAGCATTTTTGACAGAAATCTGTCTGGTCAGGAAAATAATAGACTGGCTGAAATTTGAAACGCTAACCAAAGTTTAATAAAAAAAAAAGAACATAATTCCCCGACGTTTCGGGACCAGCTCGATCCCTTGGTCATGGGTAATTGTGGGTTGAGCGGAGGATGGAGCCGCTTATGTATGCCGGTTGTGATTGCTGAATCCGTGTTTTTTCCACGAAGCGACGAAGCCCTGGCACATAGACGCTTGGGAGAGTGCCCGGCGACTTGTTGATGTTATCTACTGCAACTTCCACTGCTGGTGCAAGCACGTGCAATGCCAAGCTTCTATGCACTATGGACATTAAAACATAATTGCGTTGGTGGCACGTGCACTACGTCATAGTGAGGAAACCAGAAGTGTCCCTAGCGAGTTTCTCACCGAGATATTCGCGGTGAGAAGAGGCAGTTATGCCAGTCCAACCAAGGCAGCAGACGCACCCGACGACAAATTTCAGAGGTTTGCAAACACGGAGTGGTAGGTGATGCGCCCTTCATCATGCCGCTGATACATGGTTCGCATTGACGTCACATCAGCCCCCATTGCTCCGAAGTTCGAAGCATGCTCCGGTTCCCGTACCACGTGCAGCATACATTTTGCACCATCGAATTTGTTCTTCCTGGCAAGCCTGGCGAGAGAACAAATTTGACGGTGCAAAATGTATGCTGCACAAGGTGCGGGCACTGGAGCACACTGGTACGAAGAAAGAAGATCGATGATTCAACCCAGCGAGCGCGCCTCGAGAGCTGACGTGATTGACGGTGGCCAAACACATCGCTCCCGCGGAAGACAAAAAAACAAAACAAAAAAAAAACTGAAGACATACTGCATTGTTTTTAGGCGATTATTGCAGTATTATGTTCCATTCCCGCGAAAAAAAATAACATTCTTTCGGCTAGTCTTATTTGCTTTTTTCCTCTACAAAAGCATACACATTCCGTAATAACCGCGTTTGCAATCTCAAAGTAATGTCGCGTTTTTATTGGTCACATGCCGTCCTGGCTGCCGCAACAATCCTCCTTCCATGACCGGAGATGACCTCGGTGAGTTTGACCTTTGTTTGCTTTTTCAATAGGGAGATATTAGGGAAGATAAAGGGGGGCACTCCTGCCCACATTCTTTTTATGGCTCTCAATACGGCCGTTTCTTCATAAACTGGAGATTTTTACATTTAATTAAAACGCAACAAAACGAGGCTTTGAAAATTTATTTCAAGCAATTTGATAATTAGTCTTAAGAGAACAAAGAAAAAAGTATTCTAGCTGACATTGAAATGCAAGTTGACTAAAAAAAATAAAAAAAATCATATAAAGCTTTTTTTTCTTTGTGAGCGCCTATTTGGGCTTAAAAAGGCGTCTTTCATTGTTGGTATTTTAATGTAAGATAGGGCATATTATTAAGTAATTAGGCGCCCACCTAAATTCCCGTGGTTCGAAACCGTTTTTTACAATGTTTTTCGTAACTACATTGGTTTCATGCAAATTGCAGAAGTTTAGAGCATTAAACCAGCAGATATTTTTTGTTCGCTAAAAAACGAAAAACAAAAAAATCTTTGAGTTAAGAGGCTTTTTTTATATAAATTAATTTTTTTCTAGATACACCAGACATGAAAAAACTGCCGCGTTTTATTTGGCATAGAAAAGAAAAACAGTTTAGTGTGACCATGCTGTCACCCCTTCTAAGATAGTGTTAGACTTGACGAGAATGCTCAATCTCAGCCGTTCACTGTCGTGTTTATTTTATTATAATGACTGGACGAGTTATATACTAGGGATGTGGAGCCGTTGATCGCCCTTCCCCGATGGCCGGTATGACGGTCGTGGTTCGGAACGCTCGGCCTGGTTGCCGTGAGCTCCAACCTGCTCGTGAAGCGTAGGAGAGCCGCCTGGCTTGGGGAGCTCTCCTCCTCACTCGCTCCCTGGGGATCTTTTTCTGTCCCCCCGCTCATCCGGGAACCTAGTTGTCTTGGGTGAGGACGACGCCCGCGGGGGGAGGAGGTCGACGCGCGTTCCCGACTTCGGGAACGCACGCAGGGCCTCCGCCCGCGGATGCAATAGAGATCGGACATGTCGCGAAGGTCTTCCTTTGCCCGCTCTAGACTGCGCTCTTGGGACTGTGTCGACAGGGTGAGCCTTTCATCTGACCTTGTCGGCACGGGGGTTTTGGGACAGTGTGTCTTTTGGTGTTCCAATAAACACCGTTTGACCCAGTCCTATTGTGGTACGTGCTCCTCCTTTTTAGAGAAGCGATCAGTTGTGCGGCTGACGTTCGGACCCGCCCGTAGCGGTGTTCCCGAAAGAAAGCTGCAGGGTGCGGGAGTAGGCTTGGCGTCTCCCGGTTAGAGACCGCCGCTGAACCCTTCGGTTACCACCACCCGTGACCATCCCACATATACTAGGCATTTCAGCGAAGACATGAAAAAATTTTCCCAAGAGTGTGGTTGACAATAAACTGAGCGTCAAGGAACGCCCTTTAATCTAGTCAATTTTAGAAAGGCTTAAAGTATGTGTGAAGCGAGGGAGCGCGCCAAAGCTTTCACACGTGCAGCAGGCACAAGGTTGGCGATGCGAAAGCACGGAGGATATTCTTATATATTATCCGCGTTTTCGGATCGCCGTCCTTAGTTTGACGCCAGAGTCATATAACATCACGTGACATATTGACGTCACGTGACACCGTGACTCCACATGGCATCACGTGACTTCGTGACGTCGCGGTGTCAGCGACGTCATGAAATCACGTGACATCATGACGTCACGTGGCATGTGACAGCAGTGTGACGTGATGTCGTGTGGCGTAACGGTGTCACATCGCATCGTAATGTTACGGGATGTCATATGACTGTCTCTGTCAGGCCAAAGACAGGGACCTGAGAAGCGTCTTAATTGGCCATGTAAAACAGGGGCAGTGGGTAGGAAAGTCCGTCGCCGCTGGTGACACCCGTACGAAAATGTAAGATATGTCCCTGATATATTTATATACGGCCAATAATGATAATATAAGGAGTCAGATATGGCGATATACCGCTATATATGGCAGCAAATGCGGCCAGCTATCGCCAAATAAGTGGGCAAATACTGCTGTTTATGGCCATATAAGTGCGTAAATACTGCCATATATCGACATATACGCGTGCAAATATAGCCCCTGATAATGATATATGGGCCCGTTTCGGTCGTGCAAGCAAAAAACAAAAAGTCCTATGTACTCGCCAAGACACTAGTTGATTGATCTATACTGCATGAGTCTCATGTAATTAGTTAACTATTGTTAACATCCTTAAAGTGAAGGAAGGTATTCCAGGTATTTGGACCAATTAATCAATCGCGCATTTTGAAGATTGAAAGACAAATGCAATTTGGTTGTATGTTTGACGTGTGACAATATGACGAAGTGCATAAGATCGGAAAGCGAGTTAATCAAATAATAGATTTTAGATCGCAGCTCTTAGGCACCCGTTTCCGAGTTAAGTGGCGTCTCCGTCGCCATCGATGTAACCGCCCCGCTAAATTTAGTGATAAATCGAATTGCTACTTATGTCACGTGACGTCAATTTTCCCGCTAAATCTAGCAGTGAAAATAATTCTGTTCACGTTTCCCCTATAACTTGAGCGGGGAAACAAGAAGCGTTAGCTTACTGAAGATGCAAGACGCTACTTCGTCGTCGCGAATCCTTTTCCCTTCAAACGGCTGCGAAGCCGTTGTGCCCGGAGTACCCTACGCAGCATCTTTCAAAAATTGCTCGCGCAGCATCGCAACCTTCCGTTTGCGAGAGTCTGCGATTCACAGTGTGTTGAAAGTGGGAAGATGTGCTGTCCGTGAAGTCTTTTATGTGTAACTCTTTCGTAAAAAAATTTGAAATTTAAAAACGCGCATCTAACAGTGTACAGATAATTTCAAATTTATTGGTAAAAACTATATACCTATTTATTTATCGATTTATATGTGGACATCGTGCGCAAAAAAAAATAGTCGCGCTTATTTTTTACTTTTAAAATTATAACGTGGGTTATACGCATAAAACATAGTATCTTCAAACTCGCATCGTTTTGGGTCACTTTCGAGCTGGACAGCTTCTTTGGAAGTTCAAAAGCTGGACTTCATTGAGCCGTATATTCACTCGGTATTGACAGCAGGGTAGACGCTTTGCATGTTTTAGGCCAATCGTGTCTCCGGTTAGGGTCACGTGACCACAGTCTAGAGGATGGTGATAAAGCAGAACACGGCCCCTGCCTGGAGCCCAAGGCCACACATAGCATTTACTGCACTCTCAACCTTGGGTACAAGTGTCAAAGCCGCTCGTTGTGGTCGTTAATGCCCCATAAGATAAGCCTTTTGTTTGTGCACTCCCGTTTTGGCCTTTCCTTCTCTCCTTTTTCTCTCTCTCCCTAAGCTGAAAGCGTGGTAGAAGGTGCGTGGTCGCGTGGTTTGACGGATGACGCATTAGTAGTTGGCAATCTCGAAATGCGTTCTGCCGGAACTAGTTTAGCGTGTGTTGCGCCCTGCGAGGCTGCTGCGGATTTCTGTTTCTGCAAGCGATTTCTTCAAAGGAGCCCGAGAATTTCTTGTGAAGCGTTTAGGGTTCGGTTCTACAAATGACAGCTTGTGCTACATCGTGTTGAACCTTCACGGACACCTTCCTTCTCATTTTTGTGTTTGAGTGGTTGTTCTGCCTTGGCCGTGTCGACATATATCTCGGATTACACCTTTCAAGTCCCGTCACGTCAACGTAAGCTCGCTGCAACCAACTTTGCGACAATTGATCGTTTTCCTAAAGATACTCTTCCAGATTACTTCAAGAATAAGGCAGTGTCTATCTCCTGGCATCCGGGAGAATAATTTCTTCGAACTTCTGAAATAGTGTCATAACTGCAGGTAGAATACCGATTTTTTTTATTCTTCCTGCGTTTCGTGATAACTCGTTCCACGGCCCCCTTCTCGAGGATACACGTTTTATGGACACACGTTTCGTCGACATTAACGTTTCATTGACATTCATTATGCGAATGTCGATAATACTGCTTTCCCTGGGTGCCGCCTCTGTGGCTCCGAGGCGAGAGCGCCGGCCTACGGATCCCCATGTGGCGGGTTCGAATCCCGACCGAGCTGCCCACAATCTGACGGAGGCTCATTTCGGAAAAGGCGCCGTGTAATCGAGCTTTCGGTTGCGCGTCAAAAGATCCCCAAGTGGTCGAAATTAATCCTCAGTCCCTCCGCTGGGGCGTGCCAGATACCCGTCGTTGGTTTAACACGTAAAACCCACAATTTCTTGATTTGTTTTGCTTTCCCTGGGAATTAAGTTGAGCGAAATGAGGAGTGGCCTATAACCCAGCTCATGCAAAAATTAATGCAAGTTGGTACATGCTCAATATCCAATTGGTATTTTCCTTATACAGATGAGAAGTCACTTTTGGTAGTTATTCGTAGAAAACAACAATATACCCTGTGTTTTTTTTATACTTGCAGATTTGTTAAAAGAAAGCCGTGAAAGCTACACTTATGCGGTTTGTGCGAGTGAGTTATACGCCCAGGGGGACATTATGTGGGTGGCTAATCTTTTCGATAAGTCGTCTAATTAATTAAAATTCGCTAATTATCTTTTATTGAGTGAAAATAGACATATGGTTTCAATTAGAAACTTGCTGAGCGTCGTCTAAAACCCCTAAATCAATACTTTCTAGAAATACTTTGAGCGCGTGTGAAGCGCATTAGTGCGCTGAAGTTACCACTCGTGGAGCAGGTGCAAGGCTGGGGCTAGAAAAAAGACGGAAAAATTGCACGGCGCCAAACCGAAACCGCTAGCCTTGTACCTGTTCCACGAGTGATAACTTTAGTGCACTACTACGCTTTTCACACGCTGAAAGTCTTTCTGAATATGACTGATTTAGGGGTTTTGGACGACGCTCAGTAAGTTTCTAATTGGAACCATATGTCTATTTTCACTAATAGAAGTTAAGTAGTGAATTTAAATTAATTAGCCCACTTATCGCAAATATTAGCCACCCACGTAATGTCCCCCTGGGCGTATACCTCACTCGCACAAACCGCATAAGTGTAGTTTTCATGGCTTTTTTTAAAAACAAATCTGCAAGAATGAATAAAAGCACCCTGTATATACAGGTTGCCTTATCTGATTGGGACATATCTGGCCTGATATGGGAGGCAGATATACCCCTATTTGGCAGACCCAGATATGAATATACCGGGTGTTCATTTTTAATTCGAACAGATTTATTACAAAAAATCCGTAAAAGATGCACTAGTACGGTTTGTTCAAGTGAGTTATACGGCTAGGGGGACATTATGTGGGTGGCTAATTCTTGCGAGAAGTTGGCTAATTACTTAAAATTCGTTAATTAACTTTTTAATTAATGAAAATAGACATATGGTTCCAATTAGAAATTTGCTCAGCGTCGTCGAAAACCCCTAAATCAGTCATTCTCAGAAAGACTTTGAGCGCGTGAGAAGCGTAATAGTGAACTGAAGTTACCGCTCGTGAAGCAGGTACAAAGCTAGAGGTTGCGATAAGGCGCCCGTGCGATTTTTCCATCTCTTATCTAGCCCCAGCCTTGTACCTGCTCCACGAGTGGTAACTTTAGTGCACTACTACGCTTCTCACGCGCTCAAATTCTTTCTGAAAATGACTGAATTAGGGGTTCTCGATGACGCTGAGCAAGTTTCTCATTGGAACCATATGTCTATTTTCATTAATTAAAAAGTTAATTAACGAATTTTAATTAATTAGCCAACTTCTCGCAAGGATTAGCCACCCACATAATGTCCCCCTAGCCGTATAACTCACTTGAACAAACCGTACTAGTGCATCTTTTACGGATTTTTGTAATAAATCTGTTCGAATTAAAAATGAACACCGGGTATAAAAAATTGGGCAGATCTGGCTAGATAAGCCTCATATAATATGATGTGCTCGATATGGCCAGATATGCCCAATTTTTTATATAACCATATCTGTTTTTGTTTTCTTTTATCCGGATATGCCATTTTCGTAAGGGCAGTGACTAAGGACTGTGGCGTCCAGTGACATAATGATGTCACAGTGACGTCATAATTACGTATTTTCAACGTTATAACGTCACGTGACGCAAAGTGTTCCGCGACGGTTTTCTCATGGAATTCGGCTGATAAAATACATTTTGTGGTTAGTGATATTGCCGCGCGCGCAGCTGGCCAAGCCGACAGGGCGCTCGTGGCCTAACGGTTATCGCGCTTGCCTTCTACGTCGAAAGCCAAGGTTCAATTCCTGGCCGCAGGTACACATTTTTGTTGACGCTGTAATGTGATGTTCTGGTAAATTCGAGAACCGTGTTGCTGATTCGAGGTTAAAAAGTTCTCTGCGCGAACCTTTTACGTCGATTGTTCCGGAAACCCACGCGTGTACAAAAGGGGCTCCGCGTGGCAAGCCGCAGTCAGCCTCGCCTCAGCGCTCGATCCGGTTGTTTCACCGATATCGACACCTGCGTCTCTAACCTTCTTCTCTTTTGTTTTGGGCACAAGTTCGCGATATTAAACGTTTTGTTCCTTCAGTTATTCGCCGCCACTCCGCTGTATTGCAATCTGGCATTTGTACTCGGCCAAATCTCAAAGTGCCAGTTCATAGTCTTTGAAGGCCGTTCTGCAGCGTGAGGGTCGGAAGAATTGTAGCGACTGGTAAGACGAAAAAGACAAGGAGGTCTTTGAGTAGTCCCTCCTCCAGCGCGAGCATCCTACTTTCGATGACACTCCGGCGTCGCTTTCGAAAAGCGCGCGCGGGCCTGAAGCACGACGGAAGGCAACACGCGCATGCTGGAGGTCCGGCATCAAAAAGAGACGCCCTGCCGTCCTTATCTGTCGGGAACTATTAGCGGCGAGATGTTTTGGTGGCGCCCTCCTATGGTTTCCCCTTGTGACGTCATTACCTTGCAACAACAAGTTTGATTGGTGTTTGTAAATAGCATGGTGAAAGCTTGAAATCATGGCGCTCTCAAAGGAACACGGCCAACACCGTCAAATTAAAGTTCTTTCATTCCTCTTAGTTTCCGTCGATGATAAATTCATTTTCTGACGTCATAGTCAACGTTCGGCCAATCGTGGAAGGCCGACCACAGCGACGCTTTCGGTCGCGCACGTCGCCAATACAATTGGATTTCGAAATGTACGTCCAGCGCTCGTAGCACTGGCTCCATACCGATCTAACCCACTGATCTCTCTTGTATACTCCGTTTCACCTTATGTTGTACCGCAGAGAAGGCTAGAAGCGCGAGCTCATAGCGTTGGGAGCTGCTCTTAACGCACGAGAGCTTGTGCCACCGAGATGTGCCCCAGAGCAAGGAGCTCGCGCTTGTAGCCTTTTCTGCGGTACATCATAAGGTGAAACAGTGTATAGTAGGCTGGATCTAGGATCGGGAGCCCGTCAGTGGCACCACCGGCGGCCATTGCTTAACACCCGGCAATGCGCGCAAGTCTGTGGGAGAAACACACAAAAGTCAAAATATTGAAGGTTTTACGCGGTGCTCAAAGGCGAGTATTTTACGTTGTGCTACGATCATTAAATTGAGTGTTTGGAGATGGAATCGGTATTCGTCAAACGTTCGAGCGCCTATTAAAAAAACAAATATGCCGGAGCACCACTGACTGCGCCAGCGTCGCTTGATTCAGTTGCTACATAGATTACGCTTTCAACAAATGAACGACACGCTCCGAGTAAGACCTCATCGACAGTTCAAACCAAAAGCTTGCACCAGAAGTATTCTTTACAAGCCCTGGAAACATAGCGAATGTCCCCAGTAAAGGCCTTCGAACTTAGATATCGTCTGCTGAGCTGCTTGATGACTTCCAGATCACGCACGACTCCCCGTTGACTTTTGGCAACCCTTGTCTCATTGAACCGCATCACAGTTTATGCCCAAAAAAGTTGCAACCCTCGACCGTCAACCACAAAACATTTCTTTTTAAAAAAGATTGGCATTCTACCGCTTTTGATATTTACGTCCAGAATATTTAACTCTCATTCCCGGAAAACACAATAGAGGTTTCATTCTGGAGAACAACCTACAAAGAAAGTGCAGTTTTCCCCGTTTCTCCCATAGAGTTCAATGCATTAGCTGGTGTCAAGCGATCCCTGCCGGTGGTGCCTCCCGACCCCGGCAGGACAAGCCACGATCCGCGATCCAGCCTACTACAATAGAGATCAGTGGTCTGACCCAAACGGCACTATAGTGCACTATTTAAAGGAAATGAACCTGATATTTTACCAGCGCGGTTCTCATCTGACCGAAAACACGAGAAACCAAAACGAAAATGTTAGAAGCTCATCAGCCAATAGGCACAGAAATATGCAAGTTTAGTTCTCCAATTAGTAAAAAGCTCCTTATAAGAATATATATTCGCGTTATACAAAAAAGATCGCACGTGAATTCACGTGCCACCTCTATTGCCCAGCAAATATTCTGTAAACGTAGAGTAACAGCTTATCTCTGGTTACAGGCACAAATTAGGGGTCTGGGACCAGATGGTCGGGTTCCTTAAACATCCGATAGTTGATTATAAGTTCTTGAAAAATATATGCTCCTTGGGCATGTGCAAACTCTCTCTTCCATAGGTATGTGCTAACACTGAACGGGACGCCTTCAAAGACTTGACTTGCATTTGTATGGAGTCTATGGGTTGTTAGTACTTATTGTTTGTTTGTTTACTTTGTGTATGCTTGTTTCTTTGTTTTATTTTAAGACAGGTTTCCTGGGGAAAAGGGCAAAAGGCAGATACACCCTGCTTGACGAGACCAGTCACCCTAATATATTTCATCATCAAGTAATGGTAAGCACAAGTATTAAAGAGCAAAAACAAAAAAGCCTCGACAGAAAACAGCGGAGCGGTATAATTAATCTTATTACATCTATTATAAAGCCCTCGACATATTTCATACAGTGGCTTTATTGAAGAAAAGCACTCAAAGAGATGTTTCTGGTAAGACCTATTGTCAATGCTGTACATACTGTACTTGGATACAAATTGGCGAAATAAATTAATTCCGTAAGACATAACAAAATATATATTTTTACAAGGTTTCTCAAGCTGGGATGTGAAACACTATTTTGTATTATTTCCATAATATCTTAATGATGTTATTTCATGGTGACGGTTGTTCGTCAGCTGCCTTAATAAGAAAGTGATTGGAAATGCCTCACATTAGAAAATGCTGCCGAAATTTTTTAAAGGCTGCTAATTCTTAATTTGTTGCCTTTTAAAGGAAACAAATTGATCAGCTTGAAAGACTCTTCGATGAATACGAAAAGAGGCACTTCCAACGACGAAGCCCAATCGTAATATTTTAACGTTCGTGTCTTTCCCCTAAAGCCAAAATGTTTCAAAAAGAGCTAATCTAACGTGTTGAGTCGCAAACGGTGCTAGGAGCTCATGCTCTTAATGCTGCTTGCATTCGCTATTATCAGAGTGAATCCATAAACTTCCCCCGTTGTACCATTTAATGAGGATGAACACATGGCCTATAAAAAGCAGTTGAAAAACAGCTTTTTACAAAACAAAACAAAACAAAACCAAAAACACGTGTCCATACTCTAACGGAGTCTGTTCTGGACCATAGCAATAAAAGGCAAAGTTTCTAAACGAGCAAGGAGCGCATTCGACTACCTATACCAGAAGTCCGGCAATAAACGTATTTAAGTACACTTGACATCGCTCGAACTTGCGAAACTGATTTCGTAAGTTCCGCCTTTTCGAAGGTCCTGGACTGCGTAATACTGCGTTCACGTTTCGTACGCACACTAATGTGAGAGAGCTTGAGGAGTTCGTTGTCGCAGGCGGGGTGCTCGTTTAACTTATCAGCATTTCGCGCACCTAATGTGAGCTCTGTTTGTGAATTGTTTCCATCGTTTGCGTGTTGCAGTGTCCGTGCTGTCGACCGAACGTCCACGAGGAATTTACGTTGACGCGGCACGCAACCTTCATTAGACAGGATATATATATATATATATATATATATGTGTGTGTGTGTGTGTGTGTGTGTGCTTGTAGAGGCCGCGTAGGCTTTACGATTCTGTCAAAACTAATAAGCTAGTCGACAATTCCGAACAATGAGGTATGGGCTCAATATTTCTGCATACATAATAAAGAAATGAAATCACCTCACAAACAAATGACGCGTGTAATAAGTCGGTTACGACACAAAAGGCGTAGACTCAGTTTGCATCTGTATGCAGCAAACGCATGTTCACCCCTAAGCTGAGAGGGTGATGGGAGCTACGATCTCGCCGGACCAATCAGCTGCCTCCCTTTTACCACCTGACCCTGCTCTGTGCGCTTGAATATGGGCGAGAGCGTGACCATGTGTTTAAAGATAGATATATTACTCGTCCAACGAGTATGTCGCTTGCACCGCCTTGTCAGTTTAGCGGTGAACGGAATATAGCAGTCTTTGTGTGTTGAGCAGTGTGGCGATACAAATGTGTCGCCATAGTTTTTTAGAAATGCATCATGCATTTATATTTCTGTATCGCGATACAATTTTTCAACTGTATTTTGTATTTCTGCATCGAAATACATTTTCAGGTGTATTGCATCGCGAAACTATTAGGGCCGATGAATTTGGTTACAATTTTGAAATTGAAAAAAAGAAGGTCAAGACAAAGTTTCGTTAGGGATGTTTAGTGTCTCTGACCGCACATAATTCCAATTTGTTTTTCAAAGGTCAACAAAAGTTTTTTTTTACACTTTATGTGTCGACTATTCAAGTCGATTCCAAAAGTTGAACGCTCTACATGTCGGCGTTCCCAGCTAACGAATGAAAGGATACGGATTCCTTAAACTTTTTTCCATGGTGACGTTATAAGCTCATTGATGAAAGGGGCGTCCGTATTGGACATAATCATAGTAACTTCTCGAGGTTATTTGGGCGGATACGAAACTGATTTAGATGTCTCTGGGATTTTGTCTCAGAAAAATAAGAGATGCCGAGACAAAACCGCGCTCGAGCCAAGGTTTAAAAATCCCTTGCTTTCCTTACCACTTCCCGAAATGCAAGATGTTAATAGACGATATGCACAACTGCTTTGTGGTCTGGCAGCACTGTGCACGCCGCCATCTTGGTAGCGTCAAGTATCGTGAGTTTCGGTTTCTCAGCATTTCCAGGGCATAAGTGCTCTGCCACTAAGTGCGATTCGGATACTTTATTGTTTTCTGACTTCCGATCACTTAACGAGGACAAAGGACTAGGCCATCATGCCTTTCATCTCTTAGGACACGTTTAATTCTTTTTTTTTATGCGAACACAGATGAAGTTGTACTGTTTAGCGGTAGACTGCTCCATGTCAATACATGCGACTCAAGCTGCTTTCTTTTCTTTTTTAGTTCTTACTGACGATTTTTTTTTTCTTTTTTAACGAAAACTTCGTGTTTTTTCAAAGGAAGCTGCGCCCTGGGCAATAAGTTTTAGCGATTGCAAAGAGCTCAAATTGGTTTCAGATAGCATTGACCTCAAGCGGAGTTGACGGATGTTGCGCTATTAATGAAAATTTGTTCAACCCTGGCAAAATAACTGCATTGACTTTCTCAAAATTAAGTCGAACGCCACGTTCGATGTAATTGAAAAAAAGGTAGAAAACTCCTGTCTCTGTGAGTGTTGAGCAAACAAACACGTCGTCCATGTCAATTTTGTTTTTTGTTCTACATGACAGCGCTTTAAGTATTCAAGGGTATTATATCAACAGCTCTCCTGCTTAGTTTTAGATGTGTTTTACATACCTCGTTTACCGACGCCAGGTCAAGTGTGTAGAAATCGCTGCAAAGCAATGAGATTGTTCTCTAGCTTTCCAAAGTATTTTTTTTTATATATGATATTAAAATGAGGGCTCTGTGGTGCTTTCAGTTTTTGTTGTTTAGTGTTAACCATACGCATCTTCAGGCAAGTTAACAGCCTTGCTCTCGTCCGCATGCATGGAGCTGCTTCCGCATCAAGAAAAACGCAGGCCGACACTACAACGTGCATAAAAGAAGAACAAAAGTTCAGAAACAAATTTGGTATAGCTTTGTGAAAAGATTAGGGCCCAGATCAATAGTTATAAATGGCTTCACGCCGTGCGATAACGTCCGCATGTTTCCTCCCGTTGTCGCCGATTGTTTTTGTCAAAAGCTGCGTCTCAAGTAACAAATAAAAATGAAAGAAAATTACGAACCCTGTTCACGTTTGCGTTCATATCACGCATGAATCGAAGGTTTATCGCTGCATCCGCAGCGGGACGCAGCACGCGTTGGCATCGCATCTCTCGCACGAAGCACGGTCGCTTGTTCACATGGGGTTTTTTTCCGGTCGGATCACTGGTTTTGTTTTCTCGCCGCAACCAAGATGGCGGACGTAGTTCTCGGCGCGCTACTAGATGGCGCTCTACATTTCCCATATGGTCAATTCTGCGGTAAATCTGAATCGAGCATAACTCGGGCTCCAACATGCAGTGAGAACACTCTTGCTGACATAAAAACGAAATCTCATATACTAGAGCATGGTTCACCTTCTTCTTTTTAGGCACTAAAGGGCGCACCAAAACATCCGAAATAATGTTCTTTAACAATGTATTTCAGTGTCTGTATTTCAGCCACACCAAAACGCATACCTGTATTCGTATTTACAAATACTTTTTTTTACAGCGGAGCTGTTACGGGCTAGGTTCCCCAGGATCGTGTCCGGTACCAAAGAAATGTCGACACAAACCTACACGAGCCTCTGGACAGCTACCGCCATCTATGAGCGACGGCGGCAACCAGGCAACCAGTCTGGTTGCCGCCGTCGCTCATAGATGGCGGCAACCTTTCCAGCTATCTAGGGTGCCTCCTTTTGCCGGCCGCTCCGCGGACAGGGTGGAGACATCCGCCATTTTGTGGCGAACTTTTCGATGCTCTCACCGGCGTCATATTGCGTCTATCTTTCGAGAACGTTCGTTAAACACAACGTTTTCACACCACGACTTTGTCCACACACGCTCTACAGGACCCACACCCAATGTGGAGCTAATACTGATCTGAGGCGCCATATTGTGGCGCTCCATTGGCTCCATTGGTGTCTCCACCCTGTCAGCGGAAGCGGCCGGCAGATGGACCCTACAGCTATCACAGAAGAATGAATAGTTGTGCGAGTTGGTGGGAATTTATCGTAGGAAACAACAAGCAAAACAGACGACGACGAAGATGAAACACGCTTGACGAGCCCAGCGCACATCACGTGTGTTTCTTCTTCGCCCTCGTCTGTTTTGCGCGGTGTTTCCTACGCTCTTATCAATTTCGGTTTGAACCACCGTGGTTTAAACTCGGCCGCGTGCCCTTTCTTCGGGGAAAGTACACCTAGAGCCACTCTATATGGCAGCGTAGCTGCCAGAGTAGCGACACGACGCAAAATTATCTAGATGCACGACGTCAGAAGCGCCATAGGGATTTCCATTTTGGGCCTGGGGGGTTGCCATGGCAACCGTGCTGCTAGCGACGCCGGGCGGCAAGCTTTTTCCAGTTGATATCTCCATTCGTTCATTGAAAGTGGTAAAAGACGCTTGGCATGGCGGTACAACACAGGTCTCTGAAGGAACGGTGCCCGTTTGTTCTGTGAAGTGAGACGATTTGCAACCCGGGGACTGTCGGTCAACGAGAGCTGCTAAGTATCGTAGGTTCACGGACAAGGCGAGTGGTTTTGTCGCGCCGCCGGGATGGCGGCCGCTTCGTGGGACGTACGCACCGTCCTTGTACTTTCGGACTTCGCTCCGATGGAACAAAATCCGATTACGCCGACCACGACAGGACGATTGCCTCGGGACATGACTGCTGCTCGACTGCCCCATAGTGAGCGAATGTATGCTTAACACCATACTGCTTCAAGACCCAATCATCCATTCAAGATGAGATTTTCCCGCCGACTGGCGAGGAGCGACGTCGACGGCGGTCTCACCCTCGCTTGGGCGATGAACAGCCGAAGGGTTTCAACCAAGGACAGGATGGTGGTCTCCAGAGGATTGTTAACGTCATCAAAAAAGACGGACGCCGGATATGAGGTGTTCTTGCGGAAAGGCCAAGTGGTCGTCCGGAAGTTTACCGGCATGCAAAATGTCAATATTTTTATCTGGTGTAGCACACATATCCGTGTTAAAGGGACCATGAAATTATTTTTTAACTTCTTCTTTCATAGCTGTAATCCTCAACTCAAAAGCGAACTGTGAAATCACGCGGTCGTAACAAGCTAGGGCACCGATGCGATGACCCCAAGCTTCCACCGTGTTTTTTAAGCACGCCATAGAACTTGGCATTCGCCAGTGATGATAAGTTCCGTCAGTGCCCTTATTGGCCACGAACGCGAATTCAAATATTCGTCGATGAATTGATTGTTGACGAGCGCATACGTCCGAGTGACGCAGTTTTCGGGTCCAATGCGTGAGCTGGGGTCGTCTGACGTCATTTTTGCCTTTGTAGGCATTGCAAAGAGGATATTTAGAACCATACACACATGATGATAACATCATAGCACACTGACATTATTTAAGCACAAAACGGGCCCAGCTACAGAAAATAAATATTACACGTAAAAAATAATTATGTCTGTAACTTGTTAATTACAAAGATGAACACATCTCTGAGCATCTAAGTTTAATGGTATGTGTTGATGCATTATTATATAAAAGGTCATTTCATATACGTCATTTGAGCAAACGCCAGCTTCTCTCACTTTAAAAAATAAACAAAAAAGAAACACTGCGATCAAATGCAATCCATTGCAACGAAAGCACGTTATATCAAAGTCTTCAGAACTGCCAATTCGAAAAATCGTCGATTAGAACAAAAAGGTTAAAGATCGCAGTCGCTTCCTCGCTAAAAGTCTCTGTGGTTATTCGGTGACCCAGGGCTGAAACAATTTCCCCTAGGCCCTACGCGCGAGGTATACCTTTCGTCTCAATTCTCAGAAATTCAAACTTTTAAAAGAAGCTAGAAAAATGCGAAGATGTTATCCTAAAAGCTATATCGTAAAATCGTTGATTAGTACGAAACGTAAAGATCGCAGGAGCTTCCTCGCTAAACGTTTGTGTGATTATGCGGTTACCTGGGGCTGAAACAACTTCCCCAAGGCCCAACTTGAGACTCATACATGTCGCATCGGTTCCCAGACACTCCAACGTTGAAACAAAGCCAAGAGTATGCGAAAATTGCATGCTAAAGGCCTTATCGATTCTCGAACACGTCGGGAATCCGAGCACCACTACAGCGATATGACTGATTCTGTCGTACAGCTGCTAATATCCAGAGCAATCTTGCACAGAAAAGGTATAAAGTCTCATTCTTTCAGATCTTCACGTTATACCTGCATCAGAGAGCACGAAGAAGTTCGAAATTGTCGGCAAGCAGCTGCACATCACGACTCCGCACACCGAACAAACTCGCATCTACCAGCTCTGGGCGCTGCCATTTTACCAGTGACATCACGGCTCTTGAGAGGTCACGTGACGAGTAGTCACTCGGCTGCTATGGGCACGGTGCCAGCTCGGCTCGTTGCTATGGTACCGCGTGTGACCAATCGCGGTGAGAGGCGACACAGGGAAAAGCGTGGCGCTACTCTGGCAGCTACGCTGCCACATAGAGTGGCTCTAAGTACACCCGGGTGCGGGAGGAGCGGCGACGCACGCAGCAGCGCGAATGTGGGATCCGCAACCGCCGCGTGCGTCGAGCGCTTCAGATTCTCTTGCGAAAGAAGAGCAGATCGCTCGCCAGGAAAGCCACCGCCGAGAACAGAAGCTACAGCTCCGCTGCTCTTCCTTCTTCACCAAAGTGGAAAGGCTGAAAGTTTTTTTTATTATTTTTCAAATGTTTTTCTGACACATTTGGGGATACATTATTATAAATGTATTTCAGTACCAGTATTTTAGGTGTTGTTGCCATGTATCCCAGTATTTGTATTTTCAAATATTTTTAGAGTATTTCTACCCACCCCTTTGTGGAGTTGCGGAAGGGCTGCTCCAAGGAGTCCTCCGAGACCACAGAGAATCGGCGAGACGTGCCTCTATCATCATCTATACAGGTTATTTTTTTTATTTTTTTTAAGCTTTATAATTTTGTTTTAAAAAGACGTTGCGAAAGCTACACTTATACAATTCGTGCAGGTGAGTTATCCGGGGGGATATAAAATAGGATGCTAATCGTAATTATCAGTTAGCTAATAAAGTAAAGTTTGTCAATTAACTTTTTAGCTATTAAAAAAGACATGGTTCCAAATGCGGTATCAAAAGCCGCCACTAAATAAGTCATTTTCAGAAAGACTTTCAGCGCGTGAGAAGCGCAGTGGTGCAATAGAGTTACCACTCGTGGAGTTACCACTACTGCGGTGCTCTTCTCGAGCGTCCCGACTTCAAGCAGCAAGAAAAAAGTAAAAAGTACTTGAAACAGACCACGACGAACAAGAACGCTGGATCCACAAACACCCAGGAAAAGCTACAACGGCCACGATTCCACCGACCCCGACCAAGCGAGCTCGGCAAAATATAGGCCTAGCCGGCACTCCGACTCGGCGCAGCGTTGCTCAGATGATCCTTGGCCAAGACCGTCTGTCCCCGACCGGCTGGCGTGCTGAATGGAATATGCCCGCGCGACCCTTGCGGACCCTTCCCGTATTATAGTTTGATCGCTGACCTCAATCTTTTCCGCTTGTCATCTCCTTGTTTTCCGAAGCAGCGGTGACGAACGCTGTCGTCAAAAAGGGGCTTTCATCAATTCTATCTCCTTGTTTCGTGTAATATAGAGCTCAAATAAACGCCGTATGGATTACCTTCGCAACACAGTATGTAAACATTCTTATTAGTATGCCTTTTTTATTCTGACACGACTGCACGTCACTGTCGAACCAGAACAGTTCGTGGGAGCTACGCAATGCCGGTTTAACCTTTTTTTTGCCGAGTGTCACGTCAGTATCGAGTTGCAATCTTAAAAGATCGGTCCCGAAGCGCTTACTAATTCGCGGTCCAAAAGCGCGAATCCAGCACTTCGATAAAACGCGTGCGTCCGCTCCGAGTGTGAACAGGTATTTACGTTGCTCTTGCTGACACTCTCGTAGTCCAAACGTAACTTTTTTAACGTCGGCTCGCTCCTTTATCTCCAAGGCCGCAAAAAACGCCGAGGCACTATGCTTCCATCTACGTCGATTTGCAAACAACTGGCACGGGCCATCTTTTACCAACGATGACAGTTGTGTTGACTTCGTAGCGATCGAGTTCGTAGGAGTCAACGGAGGCGGTTACGCATCCCGGCCTCGGCATTCGGGCGCGTTAAAATCGTGTTAGCACCGACATATCACTGCACGGACACGAACTCAGACAAGCGGTGGCGGAAAGGCGGCCTGTGTTTGTTATTAAAAATCCACGCGCTCCGAACTGCTCCGAACCATGCCGAGCTCTCCGATTGGTTGTTCGTGCTGCCGAACACACCCTCGACATAGCAACATCACCGGTAAGTTCTAGTCTTTTCCGTACGAGAACGTCGCTTTTCTCCTCTCACTTAAGAACCCGTTCGTGAATACCGAATTCTCTTCTTACGATGTTCTTAATTTACGAACTTCTTACCCAAGTTGTCGTAAACTAAGAAGCTCTTCGTGCATCTGGCCTCTGGTGCAGACACTTTGCAAAGAAGTTGCCAGGAAATCGAATGGCTATGATTGGTCGGCGCCGAGGTCAAATGCAACGTTGGCCAATCACGGCCACCGAATTTCTCGCCGCCTTCTCCGCCAAGTGTCCAGATTAGGGCTCCGTCGCAGTGGCGAAGCCGCGCTGGCTTTCTTTCCTCACCACCAGATGGCGCAGCATCCCCTCCGGCGGCGCGCGACAGCGTTTCACAGTTTGTGAGCTCTGTTTGTTTTTTAATGCGAAAGCATTAACTGTCCCATGGAGCGAGCTGACGTCGTCAGTTTGAAGCGCGAAAACGGCACCTAGTTTCCACGATCGGCTTCGGTTCCATAGGCTGGCGCGCGTCGACGGGGCTCCCATTGGCCGCTGAGCTCGTCAGTTTTTACGACCACTCACCCCATGGCGCTGCGTTTCCATCAGCGCGCCGTTAACACGGAGCGTCCAAGGTCAGCGTGCCCAGGGGAGCAAGCGCGCTGACCGGCGACGAAAGGTACACAGCAGACGAAAAAGGGAGCGGACGAGCGGCTTGCATGCTTTCGCATTCGCAACTCATAAGAAGTGCTTAGGTGTACCTCGAGTTTTTTTCAATTTTATCCTAATTAAAAAAAGCAAAAAAAAAGTTTTTTTCGAAATTTTTAATGTTTTTTTTTTTTTTTTATAACCGCTAACATCTCTACAAAAGAGTCTAGAAAGGTTTGAAGGTCAGTTTTCATGTGCTCGGTTCGTCCGAGAACGTGGACATGTGCCATGAAAAGGGAAAACCAGACGCCGTCGGACCAAGATTGCTTGGGTGGGAAGCACTTTGGGCTGAAATCAGGGATAGTTGTGGTCGTCAAATTTATTTGTTTTGTTCCAACATGAATGCGTGGAAACCTTCGAGTTAAACGGACCACCTGAAGACTACGTTCAGTGCGTCTTCAAGTTCAAACGGCTGCCTGATCGTTCGAACTGTCGTCTGCTCTTTCAAACGTTTCTGCTTGTCGAATGCTCTTTCAAACGACACCGGCCCGTAGACCAAACATTGGCCCGGTATCTACGATAAGAAGTAAGTGCAAGCCTCAAAAGACTTAAGAGACTTAAGTTTGAGTGTGGGTTGGGGTAAGCAGGCTCGATGTAAACAGTAGGCACAAGGAGAAGTTGATCATTGTTACCAGCGGCCATCACCGACTAGTTATGCCTGATTCACTTGGTCTGCTTCTGCTTGCGATTTTCAGCATCGACGTCGACCATCTCAGCTACGATTCACGCTTTTGCAGCTTGGGCGACGTCGTGACTGAAAACTACGAGCGGAATCTCATCATGCGAAGAAGGCTTTAGCGCCCACCGCCCATACTGCGGCGTCCCCGCGGAATGAATCGCCGCATGTCACATTTTTCAAGCTAAGTTTTGCGGTGTAACAAGCCTCGTTAATTTCGCTGAGGCCGCTAAAGTATCAGACATTTCCAGGAAGACGTGGAATAAACAACTCCAACGCGGGAAAGGGCAAGGGGACTCACACCGACGCCGACAACATCGCGTTTCAATGGTTTGATTATGGGTGACGGCGCGCTTCTTGCCCACACTCCATCGCGCATGCGCGGCGCCGGTGGCGTCCGCTAGGGGCGCTCCGGTTTGTTTGTAAATGCGAGTTGGTGTATACCTTTTTTTTTCTTTCTTAGCGACAAGTTTAAAAACCTAATACGGACGCAGTGAATCAAGCACGATACAGGAACCACGAACATGCTGACTGTTTCACCGCCCTATGCAAAGTGTTTCGGCAAAGGCTTTTAAGAATTCCCAACACTAGAGTGTTTTAGAAATAAAATTCCTTTCAGGATCAAACTGCCAACACAGTGGACGTCAGGAATCGCAACAACAAAGCATGCTAATTAAATATCTAATTACCTCAATTTACTAATTGTGTTTCTAATTAGTGAAAATAAACATATGGTTTCAATAAGAAACCTGATGAGCGTCATCGAAAACCCCTAAATCAGTCAGTCTTAGGACGACTTCAAAAACCTTTAAAAAACGCAATGATTTTTTTTTTTTTGCAGTATTTGTTAGTTTTTGAGAGCTGTTGTCCGAACTAGAGTTCCTGTATAGGCTCCCTACAAGAGCCAGAGTTACGCGTCTGTTTTCAACGTGCCGCCGCGCTGCAATTTGCCGAGATCCGGTCACTTGAGGAGCAGACTCAAATGCCGTGCAGCAAAGTAGATGTTGCCCGCCCCGGCGTACGTTCCCCTGCTTATGAGTGCAACGCGCGCCTCGCGGGAAAGGCGGCACTACGGGGATGAACGCGCAACTCTGACTCGCGTAGGGAGGCTTACAGGAACTCTAGTCCGAACTAGGAGAGAGAGAGAGAGAGGTGACGTGAGAGAAGTAGGGGAGGTTGTTCTAGCGGGAATGCTGAACTGGTTCCCCATGAAAGAAAGTAGGGAGGAAGGAAAGAAAGTGAGATAAAGGAAAGGGGGAGGAAAATAGAGAAAAATAAAATAAGGATGTGAGCGCGCTGAGAGTTAATGTCGAGTTATCTCACAGGCGGTTTGCGACACCGCATTCGTCAAGGAAGTTCAGTAGCAGGTGTTGTATAATTTGGCGGCGACGGGCTGAACCACTTGGAAAGATGATGTCCTCGTCGTCCGGAATGGAATGCCATGTTGAGGTCCCATGCGTTGGTCTATATTTGACAAATTGAAATATAATAGAGCGGTGTTAATGTATCATTCGTGTATTGTCCGGGGGGCTTACATAAGCCCTAGCTAGGTTAAAAATACTTTAACTTGTCTTATAATGAACTTTCAATTCGTGAAAAGTTATAACATAGTCCAAATTTTAAACTTCCTGGGCATTTGGCAGCAATTGAAGATGGTTGGTCTCACCGCCGACAGATGGAGGGAGCATCCAAGGAGAGCTGAGAACGAAGCAGGGGCTCTATGCTTGGTGGGCGTTCCACCTGTAAAACTCCGAAAATACCAATACTCTCTTTCTTTTTTCTTTTTTTTTATTTCTGTTGGTGTGTTTGTTTTATAGACGCTCGTTGCAAAGAGCAAGCGCCGCATAAATACATACATACATACAGCGCTGGCGCGCTTTCACGCACCAAAAAACTTACGTCCACCAAAACTTGTCTAAAGCCTCAAGGAAACACACAAATCGCAGAACAATGCCAACCGCACAATGGGCAAAAAAAAAAAAAAGAAATTTACGAAATATTGCCTTTTCAATGCAAATTTTTTAATAATTTAACCGTGTTCTGTCTTTTATGTGCAATTCTTTTGTAACATGCTTATTCAATACCAACGCGCTCACCCTAAAAAAAAAACAAAAAAACAGTAGACATTTCAAAAGCCCAATTTTTTTAGTATATTATTTCTCTCCTCACGCCTAGTCACCTCAATTTATATTTACTGTTTTGAATATAGCATAATTGGCTATAGGATCTGTGATGCTGCAGTATTTGAGGTTCGGTTTCACTGTTCGTAGTCACCCTACTATATTTCCGCACATCTGGAGAAAATCAGGCTTGGCATATAAATTTCAACATAAAAGCTTACCGCATTTTTCAGCAACAATGCTGCACGTGTAGTTTGTCCATCACAGACGATGACTGGTGATCGTAGGACAGACACAATTGTTCAGATAGCACGCTCCTCCATGATACTAAAATTGTGAGCACAATCTACGTGCATCATTAGATATAAGGAGCAAATATTGTACTAAAGGGCTTTGAAAAAGCTAAATCCTCAAAGGCAACTCCTCCGACATCATAATTTGCACAGCATAAAACTGAACTGGTCAGTCTTTTTAAAGCATGTATATCGCCCTGGTTGTAAATTTAACATATCAATTAAAAAATAACAGCGATCAAGCATTTTTATGGCAGCGATCAGGTGGTTAAATGCTGCTTGAATAAATGCCAACTGACCGTAAATAAATTAGGCGGAAATTCACTATAAAATCAAGCGAATAAAAAGCACTTCAATAGTATCCAGCTCTACCTGACCCAACAATTGTGCTTTAACCCGAATAAAAATTTGCAGTTGTTTCAATCCATCAATCAAACAGCCATATGCAGAATTGCGCTTTATAAGGAACTCAGTGGTCGCTAACCCCAGTTTCAACCTTCCAGGCACTTTACGCAGTGTCAGCATCGCCAGATGTTCTCCTTTTATACCATTTATTTTTTAATCTCGTTATTATTCTTGAAAATTTTGCATCTGGAAGTCCTTCTCAAAACATCTAAAAAAACTCCGTTTTTTTTCTTTTTTTGCAGTTGCGTTGTGGGACTGGCAACGCTCGAAGCGCAGCTGTTTGAAGGCTCACGACCAGACTGGAGATCCTGCAATGCAGAAGATCCTCCTCACCATGGGGGAGAAGGAAACAGGCAACGGTGGACAGAGTAGGAGGGGGAGAGGAAAAGAGAGGGAAAAGTCGAAAGCGCGAGGGTTATGACACGAAAATTAAACGGATAGATTATTTTTTTAATCGAATGCTAATAGGCTACTTAGTATATACACCGAATTACGCGATTTTTAAAGCTCTGGTAATTGCAATAATCAATATACGAAGTTTCATCATTTTCATCTGGCGACGAAGCAACACTGCCCAAGTTAGTCACACCATAGTGTCCATAAACCACGTGATCATGAACGCTCTCTCATTCTAGGCACCCCTATGATCGCCCAAGCTAGCCTCGCCGCGCAAGGACCAAAAACGCTCACGCAACTCGGCGAACCGAACGCTATTCTCGCTTTCACCCCCGGCCCGTAGACCTTCCACCATGCATGCGCCTGCGAGATCTTGTACAACAGTGACCACGGCGAGTTCGTCGGTAACTCGAGGTCGCTGTAGCTGGTCGTCAGCGGGTCACAGTCAAAATGAACAGCTTCCAACATCTCTCAGTCACTCTCATCGCTGCTGCGATCAATGTCGAACACTTTGACAAGGAGAGCGATGCCATAGACGTAATCGTCACGGACCGCATGCTCGAAACGCGGAAGGTAAACGAGAAAGCTGAACCTCGTGACGTCAAGAGAGCCAAGTCTGTGAGTGCGTGCAAAGGGACGACGCGGCTGGAGGCTGGTGACGTCACCAGCCACATTCCTTCTTTTCAAATGGGGCGGATACGAGGGACCCGCATATCAATCGATTTATCCACGAAACTATCGTGCCATTTTTAAAACAAATTTAGCAAGATCATGGGAACATACCATGGGTCCTAGCAGTGTAATTATTTTTTTTTTTGCGTGTCATAATAACCCCTTTAACACCCTTAGCCGTTTAAGTTGGCCCCGTTCAACAACTGACAACTTTCTTCGAACTTGGCCGGCTTCACTCACTTCCTTTCTTTTTTCTTTTTCAAGGCTATATCAGAGTTAGCTTCAGTAAAAATGCAATTATTAAAATATTAACAAACAATGTAGGAGGCAAGAGCGTTTCAAAATTGTAAAATGCAATGTGATCGCTGAAGTGTGGTGTTTGTTTTGTTCCTTTTGCTAATCTCGCTCTCAAAACAGTGTTAAAAGATTTTAATTGTTCGTGAATTAGCTATTAAGGGAATAAGGGGGTAGGAGGTTGAGGATTCTAAGTTAGACGATTATTCACTCAGTTTTCAAATTACCAATACCACACAAAAACACGCACGGTTCACATTAAAGATCCTCATAAGAATCAGTCAAATGCTCATCACTAAAAATAAGTCTTCATATTCGACATAAAAAATAAGAAAACCTCGAAGCCTAACAAACAAATAGGAAGATGATGCCGTTGTCAAGTCACAAAAGTAAAACGTTCGAGCCTTATCATCGTCTTCGAGCAACAGCGTAAGAAATATCTCGATTAAGAGAATAACAATATAAAAAAAGAACTTGCGTTACGGTTTTTTTTTAGTCTTGGGGCTAAGTTGGGGCTATGGGAAAAAAAGAGTCGAAATTTATTAATTGGTTACCTAATAAACTAAAACTGTACCATAACTTGTATTTATTATTATTGAGGCATACTATACTAGTTGGAGACATACGCATGCATTGACATACGCTCGAACTTCTTATAGTCTAGCCGTGACGTGAAATTTTGTTGAAGAAATTTCAAACGTACACTCAAAGTGCACTGTGACTGACAGCGGTAGTTGCTGCGTTGCGAAAAGGCATGTTCAAGGAGATTTGCCTTCAGCCAGTGTGATGTACAATGTTTCAATGGGTTCTTTGCTTTCAGTGGAATTTTTGTAGCAGACGTGCGTGAGATGTGTGCTTTTACTGGATAGATTGTGCAAGGTGTAGCATATGATAAAAAAATTTACGTATTTTAGAACGAGGGCGCTTGTGAACGCGCATACGGAGGTAGAAGCGAAAGTACGTACGCGAGCAGTTCTGTAAGGGCACGGAGAGCACACGAGAACGGAACCTGGGCGACGGCAGTGGGGAGGTGAGGGAGCGTGTCCACACAGCGCGACCACGTGTGTATTTCGCAACAGTGGCTGCCGGAAGGGTGAGGTGGAGAACGGCAGAGCGTCACCGGAGCAAGGACAGGGGCGGTCTACAGAGGGGAATGGAAGGAGGAGCGAGGAGGAGCTTTGCCTTATGTGCATACCTCGGCAAACCTCACTCATGGGCGCCCTCACTCACCCTCACTCACCCTGATTCTTCACAGGTGAGGTGAGGGTGAGTAAGTTTCTGAACCCCGAAAATTCATGAGTGTGAGGGAGAGTAAGGACCGTGAGGACCGTGAGGGGTGTGAGGGTGTAAGGGCCATGAGGGCTGTGAGGACCGTGAGGGCGGTGAGGGCCGTGAGGGCGATGAGGGGTGTGAGGGCCAGGCACGTAGCCAGGGGGGGGGGGGGGCAAATGGGCCCCCCCCCCCCCGAAATCTTTCATTTTGCTGGGGCCTCCTCTCCCCCTCCCCCTCATACAACATCGTCTCATGGGCGCCCCCCCCCCCCCCCCCCCCGAAACAAAATCCTGGCTACGTGCCTTGTGAGGGCCATCAGTGCGTGAGAGCTATGAGGACCGTGAGGGCGGTGAGTGCGTGAGGGGAGTGAAGGCGATGAGTGCGTGAGGGCCGTGAGGGCTGTGAGGACCATAAGGGCGGTAAGTGCTTGAGGGATGGGAGGAGTGTGAGGGCCATGAGTGCGTGAGGGCCATGAGGGCTGTGAGGACCGTGAGAGCGGAGAGCGCGTGAGGGGTGTGAGGGCCATGAGTGCGTGAGGAGCGTGAGGGCGGTGAGTGCGTGAGGGGCGTGAGGGCCGTGAGAGCTGTGAGGGCAGTGAGTGCGTGAGGGGCGTGAGGGGTGTGAGGGCCATGAGTGCGTGAAGGACCGTGAGGCGGTGAGTGCGTGAGGGGCGTGAGGGGTGTGAGGGCCATGAGTCCGTGAGGGGCATGAGGGCCGTGAGGTTCCGTGAGGGTGAGTGAAGGGCTGAAGGTAAGTGTGACTGGGAGGATGAGGTGGAGTGAGGGGCTGAGGGTGAGTGAGGGGCTGAGGTGAGCGTGGTCTTGAGGGTGAGGGTGAGTGAGGGCGACCTGAAATGCCGACCTCTGCTTGTGTGAGGGACGACCTTTTTGAGGGAGAGCAGTGCCTCTGCTTAGTGGGGTTGTGCGTTCGTACATGAGCACTTTTTGCCGGGCAGGGGCACAACAGCTATGGCTGTAAAACTTGTAGTGGGTGCTACGGGACGATAAATGTCATCCTTGAACATGTCTCCAAACCGAAACTAACCCACCGAAGCGTGCCTGTGACATCGATCTCTCCGCTCAGTGCTCGCGTCGCAATGCTGACGTCACTTGCGGCGCAGACATATGGGCTGTGGAGCAGCCGCAGAGCGGAGAGATAGACGTCAAAGTCGCTCCTCGACCGGTGGCAGTCAGTTCATCGAACGACGTTTTATTTACACGCGATATTCCATCGACACGCGATGTTTCATCGACACGCGATGTTTCATCGACAGAGTGTTTCACCGACAAATCCTTTCGTCGACAGCTCAGGATTTATTTTTCTCTGTAATAATCTGCATCAGACTGTCGCCGCGAAGCGGCGTCTACGGTTGGGTCAGGTGGGTTCACACTTTTGGAATGAGCCACCGCAGACTGTCGCTGCTAAGCGGCGCAAATGGGCGGGGAGGGGCGGAGGGAGTGGGGGTTCACTTGCACCCCCGTGATACACACGAGGCGAAATATCCCTACAGCGTGCAGTTCACATAACGAGTGTCAATGAAACGTAAGTGACGACGAAACTTGCGTCCATGAAACGTGTGTTCGTAAAAGGTTGTCGACGAAACGTAATTCCACGAAACGAGTTTCGTCGAAACAATAGGGACACCGTTTCGGTTCGAAACCATCCGCCAAGATATTTCTCGTCCTGTAACGCCCACTAAGAATTTTTTTTTTCCTCCACATTCTACGTCACGGTTTTACTCACGGCATTACTCGGTCCTTCGTACTGTAACGTAATAATGTTTCTTTTCTTGAGTATAGAAGCTGACAACCTACATTTCTGTTGATGTTCACGTTCGCTTCATGCTATCGGCTTCTTTCTCCTTTTTTTCCAATTCGAATTTACGGCGCGCATTTGAGTCTACGCCTATTTTCGCTGCAATCTTGGATATGCTGTAGCTCAATTCTTCTACCCTTTGCGACTTTTTCACAGGGTTAGTGGTGTAGCCAAGGGGCTCGGGGGGGGGGGGGGGGGGGGGGGGGGTCCACAAGGCCCATAATTCGGGAACGGAGCCGGGTCATGGACATCTATGACGGGGTTTACATGGATGGGACCATAGCGCAATGAATCGAAAGGTGACCAATTACGCGCCCCCGATCCTCCTTTCCCTTCCTCTTCTACCCATCACAGGCGGCAATCCATTCGCTACGGTCGCATTCGGGTGTGTTCAGATAAGGACGGTCATGATGGTGGTGTCATGCCTATTTTTTGCTAAATTGTTATATGAGGTAGCGAAACCTGTCCACACAACAGAAAAGACCTCACTTTTGCAAAATACTTCCTTGTATTCGTGAGAAAAATAGCATTCGAGAGGAGGCTAAAAAAAAAACGATTTTCCCAACTGCGCGATGACGCAACTTTGAAGGTCGGAGGAATAAAGAATGCGGAGGAAAGAATGCACACATTTTTTTCTGACAAAATTAGTCAAAGTTAGATTCTATGAGCATATATTTCAAGCGAAATAAAATGCCAAACTTGGCTTCTGGAGCAAATTGACCTTTTTGAGGGAGAGCAGTACCTCTGCTGTAGAGTGGGGTTGTGCGTTCGTACATGAGCACTTTTTAACGGGCAGGGGCACAACAGCTACCGCTGTAAAACTTGTAGTGGGTGCTACGGGACGATAAATGTCATCCTTGAACACGTCTCCAAACCGAAACTAACCCACCGAAGCGTGCCTGTGACATCGATCCCTCCGCTCAGTGCTCGCGTCGTGAACGCACGTTTTACAGTTCTGAACTGTAAAAAGTGCGTTCAAATGGCCGTGACGAGGAAGAACAACCCTTTGTTTTTTACATATTCTATCAATGAAGTACCACTCGAGACCGTTAAACAATATCAATACCTCGGAGTTTTAATTACCTTTGATTTGTCAAGAAGTGCACATATTGAGTTTATAGCTCGTAAAGCAATGCGGAAGCTCTGGTTTTTGAAACGAAAAATTAACCTCTGTTCACCTGAAACTAAACGGACTGCTTATAAAACCATCATAAGGCCAATGCTAGAATATGCATGTATTGTATGGGACCCTCATACAAAGTTGTCAATTAATATGTTAGAGACTGTGCAAAAAAAAAAAAAAGCATTGCGGTTTGTGTACAACCTGTTATGGTTTTATGCCATCCGTTTCAGATTTGTAGCCAAGATCGAGATTGAGTGATTTAGAAACCCGGAGAAAAACAGAACGGCTGAAGTTTCTTTATAATATGATACAAGGTAATTTGCAACTGCGTCTCTGTGATTACACTTCATTTAACGAAACAAGGCCGACGAGAGGCAAACACCAACTAACACTTGTCGAACCATTGTGTCGAACCACTTTGTTTAAAGCATCCTTTTTTCCTAGAACCACGTGTGAGTGGAATAAGCTTCCTGAAAGTGTTGTAAATTTGAGATCATTAGATACTTTTAGTGAAGCACTACTCTCGCACTTTGTTGAGTAGTGCTCTGTCTGTTTGTTTGCACTGCTTCCGCTTGTTTTTGAATATTGTTCTTGTACACCTCCTGCCTGGGCGTTCTACAGAATGCTGGCAGTATCACCAAATAAATAAATAAATCATGAGGCATTTTTCGGCGAATTTTTAAGTCGCTTTCAGTTTATATTCTGAAGCTGAAATGTTTTGTGTCGAGTGCTCCATAATTTGTTACTTTGTAACAAATTAATTAGCGTTCTACTGTTGAAAGTGTTTTCTGCATTGCGCCCGGAAATTTCGTCAAAATCGAAAAATTCAAAACTTAGCGAGTTTTGTGCGGCAATTAATAAAAATCATTCTCAATTTCCTTTAAATTTTACTCGATGGGCCCTTGATGACCGATGAAAACAAATCTGCAGACACTTTCTTATATTTTGTTTTAAAACAAAAAAAAAATGTGTAACCAGGTCAAGGTCGCATCAATTACCGCTGGGGCGTTTCTATCCTAACGGGTAGTGGTACACGAGCGACACACGCTATAGTATCCGTACTTGGCCATATTAAAGCCCAGGCACCATGAAGCACTCTAAAAATAACACCTGAACTTGTTTTCATCGCTGATGTGGCCGATATTGCCATTGAAGACTGAACTTTACGGCGCGTCCGATCCTTATTAGGGTGTTCTCATCGTGCGATCTTTTCAGATTAATACTTTAATATGAATACTTGGCTGGTAAAATAATTTGATTCGTCGTTCTAGGCAGCGCTAGGACCGAGCGATGTTACGGAACCTTTTAACCCGACTGATAAAGGGCGTGGCGTGAACGGAAGGTTAAGCCGGTGGTATATTATGTCATTGTAACGAATGGCCTAGCTGGACTCCAACCCGGAGCATAGTTCAAGAAGGCGCAAGAGGAAAACAAGTGTTTGTGATGCAGACTTGCCAAAATTAAGTAACAGTTCACCCCCCCCCCCCCCCCCCTCACCGCCCCTATAGGCAGAAAGTGAGGCCGAAGGTTACATCCGCGCGCGCAAAGGCGATCGTATGATGTATCTCACCGACTCGCGGCGGCAATACGCGACACAGGCGGCGTCCCCTGCGCGGTGTAAACATGACCGGCCGGGCGTGTGTCGATGGTAAACAAACACCAGAGTCATTCCCCGTGCGGTGGCACAACTGCCCACGGAAGAACAAATGCGGAGAACGGAGGCGGGGGGAGGGGGGCGGGGGACACGCATTCCTTGAGAGTTTTGCCGGTGCTAGCAGAGTGTACGTATGTACGAAACGTGTTTGATGCATGGGTCTGCAGATGTGTTCACTCCAGAGCACATTGAAGATTTTCCGCGTATGGTTCCTGGGGAAAAGCGGCACCGACAGCATTTGAATGCGCTGTTCGCGGTAGGTTGGACAGTCAGTACGTTCCAAGTTTCGCTCATTGGAACCACCCCTCTACAGCCCACGAGCGTGATGATCCAGGTGAACCTCCAACGACCACGCGACTCCACCGCACGTCAGAGGACACTCCAAGCAAGAATCAGCATCTGAGCTCTACAGAAAGGAAGCTTCCCTGGCAAGCTGCTACCCGAACGACCCACCTGAAAGGCAAGCCACTTTGAAAAGAGAGCTCCGGCTGCCCGAATTTCCTGGCGCAAGACAGGCACCCACAACTCTACGAAAGGAGACCAGTTTGCAGTTTATTTTAATCCCCTTGTGAATTCTGCGAATAACTTGCGTCGTCCTCAGCGCGTGAGTCTTTGTTATGGCGTCATTTCTAATGATACTTTTGTGTGAACTATTCAAACAGGCATAAACGGAAGATCAAAATTAATCAAAAGTTTCGTCCTGTCAGCAACCTGGGTGTGGACACTGTCCGGAAAGTGCTGAATCCCGTGGCAGAAGTTCCTGAAAACGCCGTATTCTGCCAGAACTGCTTCCGAAGGCTTCGAGAAGACGTGAAAAACATCAGGAAGCTGTCAGGATAACCACTTGACAGTTCTCAGACGGCAGAGGAGACCGTGGAAGACATTAACGCGATCATCGGGCACCCCTCAGTTGTGTCTCCGCTAAGACCACCAAGCACTTAACAAAAACGCCTGAGAATGTCATACGCAAAGCGAAAGGAGGTGGAGATCACCACAGCAGTCGTTACGCAAATCCGAACTGGAATTCGCGCTGTGTACAACACTGTTGTCCCCTGACAAATGCGACAGCTGCATGAACTGGAAAAAGAACCTGCGCTCAGCTCAAGGGGGACCGGGCTTCATTCCAGGACCTCTGCCAGGTTTTAACGTTGTTGCCACCGCACCTGACAGTAAAAGACGTGCAAGGCTTCGTCCCCGCGAGGCAACAAAGTATGTCATTCAGAAGGCGAAGAAGCTCACTGACGCGGGAGGCGTGTGGTCTTCACTGGAGCCCTACAGTGGGCGCAAGGTTGGTGAAGAGGATGTTATTGCAGTGCTTGCATACTACAAAACGGACGAGCTTGATTGCTCAAGGCAAAGTCCCAATAAGAAAGATGTTGTGCGCGTGAAAATCGAGGGAGACCCAATGGGTTCCAAAACGCTTCATGACCCGGTCCCTGCGCGAAGCATACGGCGTCTACAAACCTGCACACCCCAGCTCTGCGATTGTCCTCACAAAGTTTATATCTTTGCGACCTCAGTGGGTCAAATGCTTGCCACACCGGGAGGATGTGTATTTGTACCTACTGTGCCAACTTCCAGCTATGCCTCGTGGGGCTGGAAAACTACGACAGGGGATTCACTTTCTGCGGAAGATGTGCAAGCTCTCTGTGTATGTCAGCTTCTATACTTCCCCTTGCTTTCTCAGCAAGTGCGGCCTGTGCCCAAGAGCAGAAGAATTGACATCGGAAAAAATTCTATATTGGACATGATGAGAATTAGAAGGTAGTCTTCACCACATGGGAATCGGGAGAGTTAATTAAGAAGACGCTGACGGCCGCAGCGTTTATCAAGGAGCTTCAAATGGCTGTGAATTGGATCCCTCACAACTACCTACGACGCGTGCAAGCAAAGTCAATATGTGACGAGAAGCAGTCTAGTGAATAGGGTGCTATTGGTTTTTACTTTGACTTTGCCGAGAATTGGACCGTGGTGCTTGCGGATGAGGTACAGGCGTACCGTTGGCAGAAGAAGCAAAGCAGCATCGTTACGTGCGTTGTAACGTTAAGGAAGTCGACGCGGAGCTATGCCGCTGTTTGCGACGATCTAACTCATGACTCGGCGCATGCATGCTTGGCCTTGTCAAAAATTAAGGCACACCTCGAGGACAGCGCACCAATCTACTCTCGCCTCACTTACGTTAGCGATGGAGCGGCCGCCCATTTTAAGAACCGGTACCAACTTCACGAGTTGCAGTGCAGTGAGCTCCAGACGACGAAATGGATTTTTTCGGCAACAGGGCATGGCAAGAATGCATGCGACGGGGTAGGGGGGCTTGTAAAGCACCAAGCCACCCAGGAAAATTTTTGGGAGCCTGCCACTGACGCAATACAAGATGCGAGGGGGTTTGTACGGGCACTGGAAAGGAAAATGAAAAACGTATCCTTGCTCTACATTTGGGATGGCGAGTTTGAGGCATTTCGAGAAAGAAAATAACTAGAGTGGAAGGATGGCAAGAGGGTGCCTGGAATCCAGTCGCTTCATATGTGGAAGTATGAAAAATCGGATCAGGAGAATTCCGTGCACGTGGCACGCAGTGCGGACTCTGAGTGGAAGAAGCTCCGAGTCCCTTGAACGTAATAAGAATAATAATAATAATAGTTTTATTTCTCATCAATGATGAAGGGGAGACCAGAGAAAAAAGCTGCAAAGGAACAGCTTGATGAGTCTCCGGCCCCCTACAGTGGCAGAGCAGACGGCTGCAAGAACAACAAACAAGTTATAAAACAGGGAAGGGAAATAAAGAATGAAATACAGTGGCTCGACAGTCATTCATGATTACATTTTTAGCATGAACAGTACAAATTTCACATTTATTCAGCTCAGGTCCAAATCATTACTTGTGAGGCTGTTGAGTAAAAACGGTAGAGTGTGTTTGAGCATTTGTTTACCATAATTTGTTCTGTGAGGGATCATCTTCCAATACTCAGTGTGACGAGTGGGATACGCCTGAATATTTTTGGTCAGTGCTGAAAGTTCAGCTAGAAAGCGAGAATTCCTTTTTTCTTCGTTTTTAAAACTAACGCTCAACCTGTAATTATATAAATTATGTGCAGTAATAATTGCAAAGCGCGTGAACAAGTCGGCAGTATGAGAGTCATACGGAGCGTTACATATAATTCTGATTATTTTCTTTTGAAGTAAAAATATCTTACCTAAATTTGTTGACGGGGTCGTGCCCCATACGAGGTCACAATAACTTAAGTATGAGTAGAAAAGGGAGTTGTATATAAGTAGTCGTACAGAAATAGGCAAGACAGAGCGATTACGATTAACCAACCCGACGATGCAAGATAACTTACTGATAACGTGATTTACGTGGCAGTCCCACAGCATGTTTTCAGAAAAAATAACGCCGAGTGTTTTAAAAGAACACACAATGTCAATAGGTGACGCGTTTAAGATAAGGCTAGTATTTCACGAGACTTGTTTATTTTTAGGACGAAATATAATGGCTTTGTTTTGCTTGTGTTAATTTTCAGCGAGTTTTCATTTGCCCATGAATTTAATTTTGATAATGTTTTATTTGCAAGACTGATAAGTAAGTTTGGCTCGTCGGCAGAAAAAAATAAGCTCGTATCGTCAGCATACATAACAAGTTTTGCTTCTTTATCTATGTTAACTATATCATTCACATATATGTTGAATAGGAGCGGACCTAATATGCTACCCTGGGGAACACCGGAAGTAATTGGTTTGACCAAAGAAGAAAAACCATTTAAATGCACACATGGTGTCTATGTTTTAAGTATAAACTCAAAAGTGTCAGCGCACGACCTCGAAAACGATAACGTTCAAGCTTTTGTAGTAGGATACTATGGTTTAAACAATCGAAGGCTTTGGTGAAATATATAAATACTCCTAAAACTAGCTTTCTATTCTCAAATTTTTCCAAAATAAATTATTTCTGTACTAAAAGTGCTCTTTCCGTGGAAAGATGTTTTCTAAAGCCGAATTGTGCCTCGTTTAGCAAGCCATGCCTATCAGAAAATGAACTTAATCGGTTATGCAATATTTTTCGAAAACCTTAGAAAAGACAGGTAAAATAGAAATAGGACGATAATTGCCTATGTCATTTGTTACGCCTTTTTATGTATCACTGATACTTTGGCTAATTGCATTCTTTTTGGAAATACACCTGTCTCGATAGCAAGATTAAAAATATGTGTTAGTGGTGGAGCGAGAAGGTCTATGATATATTTAATCGGTCGGATCTGAATATTGTCAGCGTCAGTAGAACTACTGTTTTTTAATAGCATTGTTAGAGATATAACTTCCGGGGGAACAACCGGCTCAAAGAATATAGAACTTACGTTGCTTTCATCAATATATTTACATGGATTGCGGCCGACAGCAATATGGCCTTGGTTAACAAAAAAATCAATAAACGCGTTCGCTAAAGGACTGCCAGTCAACGTTGCGCCATCTATAATCAGCTTCTCAATAGCGTTCTGCGAGCGGTTTCGGTGTAGCACCAAGTTTAGGTTTCTCCGCATTATTTCTGAACGCCCTTCAGATGCTTGAAACAGGGCGGAGTAATACTGCGCCCTTGCGGTTCGTAGTTCTTTTGTTAGGCTATTGCGATAAATTTTGAAAATCTTAAGCTTTTCTGGCTCTCTCTTTTTCAAAAAACGGTTATATAATGCATTCTTTTCTTTAATTTTACACAATAATTCCGGTGTTACCCATGGTTTGCGAGCACCTTTTGGCACTTTCAAAGGTGTTGATGGAAAATGACTATTATATAGTGCACAAAAGAGCTCCATGAACTTATCGTAAGCCTGATCTGCGCTGTCTTTTCTAAATATATTATTCCAATCAGTACATTCAATGCATTGTCGAAAGTTGTCTAGTTTATCTTTTGTTATACTTTGAAAATATAGTTTAGATTTCTTAGTATTTTTCGAGGAAAACATCTCTACACACAGGAATATTGGAAGATGATCGCTTAAGTCATAGCTTATGACACCACTGTGAAACTTATAAGTATGACAGTTGGTTATGAAAAGATCAATGGCTGTTTCAGAAAGCAGTGTTATTCGTGTTGGTGCTGAAAATGGATTAATACAGCCATTAGAATTAATTATCATGAGCATTTCTCTTTTCATAATAGTGTCTAGAAGCATGTCAATATTGAAATCACCGCCGCAAATAACATTGTAGTTGTGGTCGTCATGAGAAAACAATCAAGAAATTTAAAAAAAAAGTCGCAACATTGCCATCAGGTGGGCGATAACGCACTACGAATACGTTTTGGTTACAGCGCACGCACAATACCTCGTAATCTTTTGTAACAGCACAATAATCGATTAGAAATTCGCAATTCATATCTTTCCTAGATAGTAAAGCCACCTCCCCACCACGCCTAGAAGTACGATTTAGAAAGTGGGTGTTGTAGGCGGGCAAACGAAGTACATTATCGTTATCCGAATACCATTTCTCAGTTAGCATGACAATGTCAAACAAAAAAACAAACTGGTCGAGAAGCAATTCAATATCTGGCGCCTTATTTCTTGCCGTTTGTGCGTTCACATGTAAACATTTTAAGGACCGTTCATGGTCAACATGAAATTTTAGTTCTTGGGGAGCTATAAGACACCGATCAGCCATTTATTAACATGAAGTTCGCAAAAGATAGGTACAAAGTAAAAAAAGAAAGGACTCAAGCAATCTTAATCAGGTCATCTTCGCAACGGATAAAAACTGCTCGTTCGCCATCAGTTTTTCTTACAAGTACGCTTCCGTTTTAATGCCAGACATACCTGTACTCTGCTGTCTTTCTCCATTCTTTTGCTGCCGATAGCAGCTCCCGGTTACGCTTAGTCATGCTCTCTTGTATGTATACATTGGGTTTCACACCCCTCAGTTTTGTTTTCTGTACAAGCCATAGCTTCCTGGTGCTTTTTCTGGCGAAGCGAATTATAATGCCCGGAACTTTATCTGCTCTCGAGGGGAGTCTGTGTGTATCGGTTATTTCGCTTTCATTAAGGCGGCGGTCCCACGGCCCCTACTATAATACCGGTGGCAGCTCTGCTTACGCTCCTGTTTGCTGTGCAAATGTCGCGTCTGTGCGCGTGTTACGTATTTCGTTCTTTTTGCAAATAAATCGTCAATTTATCATCACTCTTTTAGTGCAAAATATGATACGCATTTTTCAAAACTTAACGCACAATAAGAAAACAAAAAGTGCAAGTTTTGATATTTTCAAAGACATACCTCTATGCATTCCAAGTTTCTAGACTTGCAATGCATCCAAGACGCGTTCTTATTTTTTTATTGAATAGAAGAAGGACTCGTCTAGTTCCGTGCATACGTGTTTTTGGTAATTAGCACGCTCACGTTTTTTTAATATTTATTCAAAAAGAGCCTTTTTTATGTGATTTTGAAGTCTCGTAACTCAGTTTCACATCATAACGCAGCAACGACATTTAAGGGCATGCTTGTGGTAAACATAGGAACTCAGAATACAAAATATTAGAAGTGCAACGCAAGCCGTTTTCTTGTAAACACAACTTGATTATGATAAAATTTCTAAGAATTCCCTTAACGCGTTCTTGGTTTTCTCAGACAGCGTTCTGGCATCTGACCTAATTGTTTTTTTATTGTATGCTAGAGGAACTCAGCTGGTTCACTAGAAGCGTGATTTTTTCGTATTCATATTCAGATTTGTTTAAAATATGTTTAAATCTTGGGACTATTTTGAAGCTCGACTCTGTACGCAAGAAACCGGTTTCAAAGAAGAGGGCAGCAATTTAAGCAACGATTCTTTAAGTAGTGCTTTTCTTGTTCTAATTAAAATCACTTTCCATGATTGTAATTTTTTTTAAAGCATACTAATTGTCCTAAATAATAAAAAGAACCTATGTTGTAGTAGACGACGCGCACTTGCGCCATCTTTTGAAAGGTGGCTGAAATTCGAGGTTGAGAAGTTCAGGAAAAGTGGCGCTGGGGGGATTCTGTCCCTGATGCAGAGGATTCTTTTCTCAAATATTTCCTCGCGCTACTTCCTCTTTCTTGCAATGAGTAAATAATCTTGCAAGAAAAAGAAGAAAAAAACAAGGGTCACGAGCAAGTTCTCGAAAACATCTAGTGCCTATAAATAAGCTATTCAATGCTCCCTGCCATGTTCCGACACCACGAAAGGTGCGAATATTGAGCTCCATATGATGGTGACAACAAAGGGGAATTTCTTTTCCTTCACTCCAATATTTTTACCCGACATTTTTCTTTTTTAAGGTTCCAGCTTTCCAACTGCTCTGGTTCTGTTTTGTTCGCCATCGTGCAGGAATTTTAGATTTTCAGTTTTAACGTTACTCTACTTGTAAAAAAAAAAATGGGTTGTGTGTATGTTTATACAGCCTAGAACTTGGTCTGCCTCCAAGGGCGACGAGTCTTCCAGCTGTAGATGAGCAATTTAGCCAGTGCAGTACAGCCGCTAGCCTGGGGTCTTTAACGTGCGTCACGCAGTAGGGATACACGACCGCACGCCGGTACGGTGCTCATCCAGATCGAAACGGGCGGGGGCGGGGATTGAGTACTCTACTTCTAGAAAACATACGGAGAGTGTTATGTGTAAACCGCAGTGACTGGTCCTCATACTAAGGCAACAAACAGCCAGTCATCGTGGTTCAAATCTGAGGCTCAGGAAAAGGGTCTAATAAACCCCCTTTCCATGCAGTGCCCTATCAAAAGCGTGGCACATGTGCGAAACCCTCACTACGGTCGTCTTTCTTTGGATTAATTTTTATTTCATTTTTTTCAAATAAGAACAATGTCAGACGATCAACTTTCATGGTGTTGGTTTAATAATGCAACGACTCCAGGCTTCCACTTTGCGTTTTCACCAACCACGACTCTTGTCCTTTGCAACTAATTATAAGCAGCCAGGTCAGACTTGCTAGAAACAGCGTCTCAGCTGAGACTTTGGGAAAGAAAGCAATTCCAAAACCAGCGCTCGAGCTGAGCGGGACTCAAGCCGCGTCTCAAGACAGTCGTGCGACCAACCTTTTGCAGTGCTTTCTTTCACTCAGTCTCAGCTGAGACGCTGTTCTAGCAAGCCGGTCCAGGATCAGAACTCGTGAAGTTTCCTCGCGCTTCTCTTTCGTTTATCTCAGTCCCCGCAATGAGTATTGCGAAATAAAATCAAGCGAGATGCTCAGTGCTGCCCTGCCATGTTCTTCGATGACCGGGCTAGAGAGCGGTTTCCTTGTGGCCTTCACTCTCGCCGAGGAGCAATAGAACTTCTTTAGCCTCGTAGGGGTGCGACCACACACCATGCCCAACGCCGCCTGAGCCATCCTGAACAAATGTTCCCCGACCAATGCGATTGAAAATGTGTGCAATTATACTTGCTTGAAATAACTGTAGTGAGCAGATTGAAATAAGTTTCGGCTTACAATAATTAAATTCTTGTCTATACAAGCTTGTTTCTTAAGGAGACGAAGAGAAAGACGTGTTCCGCATAAGTCCCTGAAGGCAGCTGGCCTCACGACCTGTAGGTCCAATTACTCTAAAAACTTATCCAACTCAACCCCCGAGCAAAGAGGACAACACGGTGAGGAGGACGTGCCTCTCAGAAGGAATTAAAGCACTGTAGGAGCGGTAGGGTTACAGCGACCCCTCCCAGCTGCCGCCGCAGGGAGCAACTACTCCCGGTGCAATGGCCGTAAGAGATCATGCCTGTTCACTCTAGCCTAGGTTGCCTACATGTGTGTCTGTCTCAGGGTGAAGACATCCATTGTTGCTCTGAATGTGCCAGCGCGTGACGCTCTCGCGCACTCGGTGCGTGATTTGGGCTGTAAAATGGCGTCTATGCACTGGCCAAAGCTACGGGCTCGAGCTGAGTGACACCGGATTGCGCGCACTTCAAAATGCATAAAAAAACAATTGGGCGGAAAAATGGCTAAGTTGTCACCACTTCATGTGGTCTTCGGTTCAGGCACGTAGCCAGGATTTTGTTGCGGGGGGGGGGGGGGGGGGGGGGCCGCCCATGACAAAATGCTGTATGAGGTGGAGGGGGAGAGGAGGTCTCAGCAAAATGAAAGATTTCGGGGGAAGGCCGGGCCCCATGCACCCCCCCCCCCCCCCCCCCCCCTGGCTACGTGCCTGCTTTGGTTCGTTGTCATTTGAAAAGAGAAGACGGTCTACGGTGTTTTTTTCATTTGAACGTGAACGTGCAGACGGCTATAGGAACGTGAAGACACACTGAACTTTAGATGGTCCAGGCCGCTGGGCGGTTCTCCCGTGAACATGTTGTAAAAATAAAAATAAATATTGTGTGCGTGAGTTAATAATAATAATAATAATTATTATTATTTCCAGACATACATGTGTCTGAGGGGCTGCGGCAAAAGAATACAAAAGAAAATTCTGCACAGACACTTTTGATTGCTTACGTGTGGGAATATCAAAGCATTGCAGTCCTTTTGGTGAAAAGTTTTCGATTTATTTTTTTGACATGCGTTATTTTTGCTGATTCGGTGTGTGACGCGCGGGAAACAGCGCGCCCATGTTATACACTCATGACGTGGCGCCACCTTCTCCCCATTGGCTGCACCGTCACGTGCCCAATGACGCACGCACTTGGACACACCTTTAGTCAGCCAGATAGTTGCGACGGGACGTGTGCAATGACGCACGCACTAGGCACACCTTAGTCAGCCAGGACCTTGGAGCCGCCGTGGAGTCGGGGAAGCGTGCCCGTCTCGCACCCCGGAGGCCCGGATTCGATTCCCATCCAGACCGAAATGTACTAAAGTTTGTTTCGAAAGTCGTTCATTTACTTTATTTATAGGAACCTTCGTGAAAATTTTGACGTCAATCCGAGCATTTCTGACGTGTTTTTACTCTTTGCGCCGTCGGCCATTTTTGGTACCATCGCATGCCGCCGGCGCCGCCGCCGCCGCCGGATTTTTGCGTGGTGGGGCAAATACTTTTCTCGCATTAAAAGTCTTCTGACCAGGCCATCAGCCCCTTTTTACAGCATTCAACGGTGTACAGGACCAGTGTCAGGATAAAAATCAATTATGCATAAAATAATAAAATTGACATCAGCTAAACATCGTAGTTATTATACTTGATATCAACGTCATCAAACGTTTCAAATGGAAATCATTCCCATCGACATCATTGAGATCCCATTAATTAACATACAATGTCAGCGTTACTGTAAAATTCTTCATATCGGTTGCAATCAAACCGAAAATATATATAGATAAAGATACATGTAAGAGGTTGGTATATTTTTTTTCAACATCAAATTATAAATAGACCTAAATAATAATGCAAAAAATATCAAAAGCCCCATAAAATGCACTTTGAAATCTGCTACCCACTCGCCTAACAAAATTTGAGCCACTTGGGCGACAAAATTCACTTTTACTCTTTTCTTGAACATGCAGAGTCTTCGACCTCGGCGTACTATTTCAACAATATTAGGGTGGTTATTTATAAGGTCAGATAATTGGTAGTCAAGTTTAATCAAACTACCATCAAAATGATGAGTTATATAAAGCGCCCTTCTGAACACCCGCCTTGAAAAAAAAAAGTCTGCTATTGCTTGTTTTATTATAGATCAAAATGCAGTCAAAGACTATTAGATACACAAGCACAAACACGCATACTAAAAGCGCAAGGCCATAGTGCATGGTTTGCGCTTGATTGCTTTGACCGATGACAACAAACGCACTATAGGATGTTGAGCTCCGTGACATAGTGTTTTTTGGTTCTGCTTGATTGGCCTCATTGTCCTGTTATGTCGGCTGCGCTCTCACTTACAGCGAAAATGAATTTAAACGTTTTTGTCGTGCAAAAGATCTTTCATTAACGAAATGCTGACAATGCATGTCTTATATATGTTCTTTAACGTTTGATAACATTCTTCACTGATTGATTGACTATGTTTTTAATTCTTGAATAGTTAAAACGATAGCTACTGGCTTGAGAGCCTCTCGATCTCGAGCTAGGCACTCTCGATCGGGTCGATGAGCTAGCTGGGCTCCGCTTCTGTGCGAACTGGGCACTGCTATACTTCGTCTCACCTTAGTATAGACTATTGTTAGCCTGGCGTGCTAAAAGCGCGAGCTAGTCGCTTTGAATAAAGCTGCGGTGGTTGCACGAGCGCTCGTGCAGCAAGTGCTCTAGTCAAGACAGTCAAGGCTGGCCGCTCGCGCTAGCACAGCCTTCGCGGTTAGTCCATGCTAAAGTGACTTTAGTCCATGCTAGGGTGAGACGAAGTATTAGCGGCGAGAAGTTGTGGTGGCGCCCTCTTATGGTTCCCCCTTGTTACGTCATTACCTTGCAAACAACAAGTTCGATGGTGTTTGTAAATAGCATGGTGGAAGCTTGAAATCATTGCGCTCTTAAAGGAACACTGCCAACACCGTCAAAATTAAAGTTCTTTCATTCCTCTTATTTCCGTCGATGATAATCCCCTTTCTTACGTCATAGTCAGCGTTCGGCCAATCGTGGAAGGCCGACCACAGCGACGCTTGTGTTCGCTCTCGGGGCTAATAGCACCACTTGCACGTTTGCTGGCATTTGTGTCAGCGAGAGCACGCGCTGAGCGCTGAACGTGCACGGGCGAGCAGCAGAAAGGAGGAAATTAAGAGCAGAGGAGGAACATCACTGCCACGAGCTTGTTTTCTGGCCACACAGGCCACACGGATGAGTGCCGCCATCTAGTGGTTGAACTAATGGCTTGTTCAACATGGCCGCCGTGGGACCGCCGCCTTAAGGGGTGGGATCTCTAGCCGGGTCGCGAGCTCATTCAGTTTGCAGAGCAGATCTTCATTCACAGTTTGAGCGATTCCGTGAATCTCAAGGTTCAGTTTTCTGCTACGCCATTCGAGGTCGTGAACTGCTGACTGCAGATCTTGTTTGCGTTCTAGGTGCTCCACACGTTCTAGCCGTTTGTGTAGGTCAGCTATTTTATTGTCGTGTTGGTTCACTTGTTTCAAAATATCATCATATTGGGCCGCTATCACCTGTTGGGATTTTTCGATGCTCTCCACTGTTTCTTTAAGTGCCATGAGGCTGGCCAGTTTTTCGTTTATGCCTGCGAGGATGACAGCAATGTCATGCTCCTTTTTTTGTTTCCCTTTTTGACTGCCCTGCTTTTTGCATTCGCGGCACTTCCATGACCCCTTAAAGCTGTCATTCTTAGACTTAAAAACCTTAACAGATATGCCCGAGCAATCCCCCAGGTGATATTGGCATTTGCATTCGGTGCAAGACATAACGCAGCCATCATCAGGAAGTGCATCGTTACAGAGCGCGCAAGACACGTCATCATCGTTAAGGCCGGTTCAGACACTTGCGTTTGAGTGCGTTTGACTGCGTTGCGGCGAGAACCGAAAGCGAGTCACCGGCACATCTGTGCTTCGTATGAAGCGTGGAATCCAATTCAAGGAATCTTCTTGGCACGCGATATAAGCAGCAGGGATGTCCTGGTGTCTCGCTGCCGCAACGCAGTCAAACGCAGTCAAACGCAACTGTCTGAACCGGGCTTTAGACATGAAAGACACTGTAGGGCAGCAGCGACAGCGGAAAAGTTGGAAACCGCAGCCGGCATAAAGAAGGAATGACCAACCTGTAAACAGCACGGACGATAGTTTAGGCCAGTGGTTCTCAGCCATGGATGTGTCGGGGACCCCTTGCGGACCACTGGCAGTGATGGGGGACCCCTTCCAGTGGGGGGGGGGGGGGGGGGGTACGTAAGTAAGCTAACACGTCTGGAGCATGAAAGCATGAAACAGGTGCCTTTTATTGCTGTCGTAGTTCCAGAAGCAGGTTGCAAATTAGTCACGGCCGGACTGAATTACAAAAAACGTACCAAATAAAAAAACAAATTGTTGAGGGTCTCGCGGACCCCAGAAGTGGCTTCGCGGACCCCCTGGGATCCGCGGACCCCCATTTGAGAACCACTGGTGATGTGCTTGATCGGGCTGCCGCCGCTGCCAATGTGGTCACGAACACTGCGGGTGTTCTTTTGTAGGCGTACGTGGATGGTAGGTGTCGTTGCAATCGCTGGGGGCGTTTCGAAGCCAAGGCACGTGGTGGTGACGGGGCGTTTTGCAGCCAAAGCACGGGGTCGTGACGTCACGCTGTTATGGCTTGGTGATCCTTGCTTGTATGACGCCGCAAGATCTGTAAACAGTACGGACGATAGTTTAGGCGATGTGCTTGATCGGGCTGCCGCTGCTGCCCGAACGTGTTCTAGTAGATTGCTTGTGTCACCAAATCAGGCTGCGACCGGAAATATTAGGGACTCCTCTCGTCAAATTACCCGGAGACCGACCCAGGCGTACGTCACAGTTTCCAAATTCCTATGCCCTTCAATATAAACAATATCCCGCGGGACAAACGGTTCGAAGGCCTTCCACCTGGTTTGGTATATCCCGCCTCTAACCACGCTCATTTCGTCTCGCACGAAATACGACCTGTGTGAACACGAATTCTGCTCTGGACTTGGAGCAGTGAGATTCGATCAGCGAAAAAGCGGATCGAGCCCGGGAAAAGCGACGGTTGCGGGCCAGGTTCATGATGGAGAAGTTTTTGCAAGAAGTGTTTGGCTGGCATCATACTAGCGCACCGTGGAATCCACCGGTATCACCCCCTTCGGACACTGCAACTGAAGTGCTTGAAGCGACTGAAGTGTTTTCATTTTATTTCTCTATCTCGATATGTGCCCTGCTGTTGAGTGTTTTTACAGGGGTTGGGATCCAGTCAGGTGATTGTATTCGCCTTTTGTCCCAACCCCCTTGACAATTATGTCAAAAAATAAAATAAACAAACAAACAAACAAAGATGCCGTAACTCCCGGACAGTGACAAATTACTAATTAGACATTCCCTCCACCCGCTAGCTCCTCAGTATTGCAATCTCGTTGGTAGTAATTAAGTATTTTAGGAGTTCAGCTTTCAATTGTCAATTGTTGTTGTTGTTGTTTCTGTGTATTCGCTAGGTTTTTTTGTTTCTTTTATTTGCATTTTACCGCCTGCGCACCGGCAGGCTGAAGTACTAATACTATTTATTGCCACGTTTCGGTACTTCTGAACCCCATTATGTTATTTATGTTTCTATTCAAATCATCGTTTTAATTGAACTCCCGTTGTTTTAAAACGTGTGTGACGTCCTCTTTACTGGCAAGACCTCACCGCGGTGTAGGCCGGTCGTCTGGTGAGCACATCTTTCTTTTTCTGTTTATAGTGAACCACGAACCTGTGCACGTGTGACGGCTTACGGCATTCGGTGGCAGCGCTGGCTGATTCTCACCAAGAGCGTTCTAATTGGAACTAAACATCAGCAGGTTTTAGGGGCGAAGCTCCATAGGGGCTAGCCATGTCCATATGTCCGTCCGCCGAAGGCCGGCGTCAGGTGCTCGTGCTTCTGCTCGTGAGATCACGTGCTCACGAGCACGTGAGCACATGCTCACGTGCTCGTGTAGGGCAAAACAAAAATTGGAAAAAAAAAGATGAAAAAAATTATGAAAAAAGAAAAAGAAGAAAAAAAAGAGTAGGGGGTTCTGAGATGTCATCCCATCTGTCTGCTTAAAAAAAGAAAAAGAAGAAAACCACACATGCTCCTACTGACATGGATGAAAAGGCTCGGCATGCTGCGGCTCGGCGTCTACGCAGACAAGCACCACCCCCAAGCAACATCATTCACCACGTGGAGATTCGGTCAATTTTTTGCACTCCATGTCCCTCTTGGTATTTCATGAAACTATTTTTACAGATCCATAACTCTCTTGCCCCCCTCGGCCCAGTCACAGATCATGACTTTTCTGATAGCGGATGAGGCGTCGCAAGAGATCCTGTTGGAGCGCACTGAGTAGCGCCCGAGGGCGCACTTGGATGTTGCCTCCGACGCTGAACCGCTTAGGCTACCTAAGTTCTCTCTAACTCAACCTTGATTTCCACTCACTCGCCATTGTTTTTCGAGACATAACATGTTATCATTCCGCTCTAGCCCCGCCCGCCATCGGTCCGGGCAGAAGCTTCTGCAATGTCGTTCGTTCCAAGCGATGCCTAGAGAAATGAATCAAACTATTTTGTCAGCAAGCTTTCAAGTGGTGCCCAAAAATACGAATCAAATATCTTGTCGGCCAGGTACTAATATTAAAGTACTAACTTGAAATGGTAGCCCAATGAGCATCTAACCAGCCAAGTAAAAAACCCTAATAAGGATCGGACGCGCCGCGACGTTCAGTTTTTATTGGCAATATCAGTCACCTTAGAAATGAAACTATAGGTTCACGTGCTATTTTTGCAGTGCTTCATGGCGCCTGGGCATTCATATGACCAAGTACGGATCCTGTGGCGTGCTTCGCTGGTGTAGCACTATTTGTTAAGACAGAAACACCCCAGCGGTAATTGATGCGACCACGACCTGGTTACACATTTTTTTTAACAAATAAATGCAACCTGTCTTTGCAGACTTGTAATTATCGGTCATCAAGAGCCCATCGGGTAAAATTCAAAGAAAATCGAGAATGAAGTTTTTTTTTTTTTTTCTTTAGTTGCCGCACAAAAATCGCTAAATTTTGACTTTGATTTTAACAAACTTTCTGGGCGCCACGCATGAACAAAAATTCAGCAGTTAGAACGCTGCCTAATTTGCGAAAATTTACAAAGCATGAAACACTTGACACAAAAAGTTTAAGCTTTAGAATATAAATAGAAAGTGATTTAAAGGGTCGCCAAAAAATTCCTCATTATGTAAGATTTGCTCCAGAAGCCAAGTTTGTCATTTTATTTCACTTGGAGTATCTGCTCATAGAAGCTAACTTTGACTAACTCTGGCAGAAAAGTAGGCGTGCATTAAACGTAAAACTTTGACGGTGTAGAAAGCTGCATTCTTTATTCCTCCGGCCTTCAAACTTGCGTCATCGCGCAGTTAGAAAAATTGTTTTTTCAACTTTCTATCGAATGCGATTTTTCTCACGAATACAAGGAAGTATCTTGCAAAAGGTCTGTCCCGTTGTGTGGACAGGTTTTGCCACCTCATATAAAAATTTAATTGAAAACAAAAAATTGGCATGACACCACCATGACTGTCCTTATCTGAACTCACCCATTCATGTAAACCCCGTCTATATTACAGTATAGGCTAAATTTTCGGGGGAGGGTTTGGGGGGGGGAGGGAAGCTCCTATTCCCCCCCCCCCTCTCCCCTTCATCGCTACGCCACTGCGCTGGGTTGCGTCCTCTTCTATGAAGCTCGGATTGGAAGAAACCCGTGATTACTCACATTAAAGTATTTATGCCCGTAATTACCCGAACAATTAAGTCTTTCCACTTCCCGTTTGGGGTAAATGTAATACGTTCCAGTAGCAGCTCGAGCCATGCGACACTTCGCAGTAGCGTTTCTCCGTTTTTCATAAAAGGTCCGCGTTCCAGGAACAGCGCACTCATGCAGAATGTGCAGTGTAACCACGCTGCTTGAAACTTGGAACGCTTCCTCAGCTGACGTGTTTCAAGGCCCTATCCACCAACACCCGGCCGCAAGGTTACGCCGCTGTTGTGGCGTTGTAGTCGGCACGGCGCACGAGCATGACGCCTCCATTCACTTGAATCCGTATAGTTGCTACGCCCGCGCAGTGCTCACAACTGGTGTAGGCTCTAATTGAAGGATAGTGGGTATACCTCAAGGCAGCGAGCATTGAGGTCTACCCACTATCCTTCCAATCAGAGCCAATTAGAGCTCGGCGCTTTGACGTAACCGCAACGGGAACCGGATATTTCATAGAACGCCATTTCATCGAACGCCGTTTCATCGAAGCCGTTTCATCAAACGCTATTTCATCGAACGCCATTTTATCGAACGCCGTTTCGTCGAATGCCTTTTGAAGCAGATTTGAATAGTTCCCGGTCCTCAAAGATTTTATTTCGTGGCTGAAAGAAGAAAATAAACTTTTTGTCTGTAGTTTTGTTTTCTTGACCAAACAGTTGCCAAGTGCTATAGGCAGCACCGTAACTTCAACCTTAATTCCGTAATAATAACCACGCGTGACATTTCTGTGCCCTCGTGTTGACGATGTGCCCTCCTCTCAGTTGACCTGTTTAAATTATCTTTTCAGGGACTCCCCACGAGTCGAACTTCTCGGCCATGACGGACCTATACACGAACTAAACTCTGTGACGTCACGGCGCGGTGGTGGCGCGTCGGTCGCACTTCCGGTCTGTGGCTGTGGGCAGAAGTCCCCATGCCAGACGTGTATTCCTGCGTTGTTTTGAAAGGAACCAGACAAACAACTGCCTTCTCGTCAAAACGCCGCGACTGGGGCCGTACCAAAAGTGTCGAGAAAGGTTTGAAGGTCAGTTTTCACGTGCTCGGTTCGTCCGAGAATCTGGATATGTGACGTGAAAAGGGAAAAGCAGACGCCGTCGGACAACGATTGCTTGGGCGGGAAGCACTTTGGGTTGAATTCACGGATACTTGTGGTCATCAGATTTATTTGTTTTGTTCCAACATGAACACCAGAAAACCGTCAAGTTGTGCGGACCACCTGCGGAGTATGTTCAGTCCGTCTTCAAGTTCAAACGGCCGCCTGATCGTTCAAACTGTCGTCTGCTCTTTCAAACGTTTCTGCTTGTCGTCTGCTCTCTTAGAGAACGCCGGCCCGTAGACCAAATGTTGGTCCGGTACTTGTGATAAGAAGTAAGTGCAGGCCTTAAAAGTCTTAAATTTGAAGGTTGGTAAGCAGGCTCGATGTAAATAGTAGATACAGTTGATCATTGTTACCAGTGACCATCACCGACTTGTTATGCCTAATTCACTTGGTCCGATTCTGCTTGCATTTTTCAGTATCGACGTAGACCATCTCAGATACGGTTCACGCTTTTGCAGCCCGAGCAGCGTCGCGACTGAAAATTGCGAGCGAAATCTCATCATGCTTTAGCGTTCATACTGCGGCGTCCAAGCGGAATGAATCGCCAGATGTCACATTATTCACGCGAAGTTCCGCGGTGTAACGAGCCTCGGTAATTTCGCTGACGCCGCTCAAGATAGTCAGACATCGCCAGGAAGACGTAGAATCAACAATTCGAACGCGAAAAAGGGCAGGGGGACGCACACCGACGCCGACAACATCGCATTTCAATGGTTTGTTTATGGGCGACGGCGAGCTTCTTGCCCACACCCCCATCGCGCAAGCGCGGCGCCAGTGGCGTCCGCTAGGGGCGCTCCGGTTTGTTTGTAAACATGAGTTGGTGTATACTCCGTGTCACTAGTTGCGTGCAGTACCGGCGAAGGCAACGCCAGGCGAGTGACTTTTGATACACGACGTTGCAAGTTCAATTCCTAACTTCTCGAGACACTCATCTACAATATAGCCTTTTCCGACTGCACCCAGGTTTCCTTTTCCTTATCACGGAAGTCAAAAAAAAAAAAGAAAATTTGATCTGCGCTCTCTGCTCTCTGCGTCATCGCAGCGTGCCCTGAGCACCGCGATATTTCGATAGCAGCCGCGGCTATCTGTGAGGAAGGGTCCACGCCGCTGTTAACGCCGGCTGTTTTTACCGTAGAAATATCACTTCCTAACTGGAATTGTCGATGTCGCCGATGGAACAATGGAACATTGCTTCCGATGACGGTATGGACGTATTCCGATAGTAATGGACAGGACGGCACCAGGAACGTAAACAGCAGCTGCAACGAAAGGGCAAAAAAAAAAAAAAAACTTGGGCATCCTGATCCAGCAGTTTCTGTCAGGACCACTTTGGTCGGGAAGCAGATTACGGCATGGAAGAGTCAGAGCGAAATGCTCACGTTTTACTAGGAGTTTTCCTTCTTCAAGCTTTCTATACTTCGTTTCACCTTCGGTCCGAGCGCGGCCGATGTAATGAGCCGAAGTTCCAATCAAACAGCGAAGAGGCACAACGTCATGGCGTGCTCTCTGCAGTTGATAGGACTAGCTGGTGTTCGCCGTCTCTCTGTGCGTACTCCTCCGCCGGCTAGTCCTATCAAGCGCAGAGAGAACGCCATGACGTTGCGCTTTTTGCGCTATTGGGATTGGCCCTTCGGTTCATACCAGTGTTGCGGAGTTGCCACTCCGGAGTTGGAATGATTCTGGAATCATTCCGCATTTTCGCGACCCTGGAATGGAATGGGAATGGAATGGCGGCAACGTTGAGGGGAATGGAATGGGAATGGAATTAGATGCCTTTTGCCCGGAATGGAATGGGAATGGAATGGGCCCGATTCTTTATTTTTTATTATTTATTTATTAATATATATTTTTTTTTTTCCTTTGGGAGGGGGGGGGGGGGGGTACGTTTAGCTATACCGAGCCAGTCAGCGAGTCAGTTGTTCAGAAATGAAAAGAATACAAAAAACAAGCGTCAAAGCAAAGAGCAGAGGGGGGAGTGGTGGCGGTGGCGCCTTTCATGGATGCGCTGGCGACGGGCTTCACTGGTTTTACACGAGAGCGAAACAAGAAACCAAGCACCAAGCAAAGGAAACGAAGGGTGAGGCATAGAAAGAAACCGCCATGCACGGCTCCTCATCGTCCTTCTTGTCTTGTTTTTTTTTTTTTTTTTTATTTGCGACGGCATGGAGAAAGCACGCGCGTGCAAAGACAGAGATCTGGAAGCGGGGGCAACTCATAACTCGCAGTGATCTGATAACTCGCACGCCGCCGAAAGATGATCAGTTATTGTTTTCTTATAGTTCGAGAAGCGTTGTTTAGCAGGTGGCCAACCCTGCTACCTTCCACGTTCATTCGTGCGCACTCCTTTGAAGTGCGAAATCTGGGTTTGCTTCGGCATTAAAACAAAGCGAGATTCACTTTTCTCTTCTCCTCTTGCGCTTTGCTCTGACGCTTTTTTTTATACTGCATTTTTACGTGTAAGTTCGCCTTTTACTTGGTCTTCGTTTCGATGCTTGTTTTTTGTGTTGTTTTACATTCAGGTGGGTTAGGGTTACAAGCAAGCTAGCGGATTCCCGCTCATTTTCTTTGACTTTAGTTTCTGCATACTTTGTTTCACCTTGCGATGGACCGCTGCGGACGCTACGAGTCACCCCAGGCAATCCCCGTGAGCTTAGTAAAATCAGTGTTTTTTTTAGGCATTCAGCATTTTTTTTCTGCAATTGTCTATGTGTTTGATAATGTCAACTTTAAGCGGCTTCTGCCAGCAACACACCAGGGTTGGGCAGTATCGTATTTCAGCAATACATTTCGTATCTGTATTTCTGTATCGCAATACATTTTTTCACCAGTATCTCTGTTCCTGTATCAAGTACATGTGAAATGTTTCTTTTTATTGCGATACAGTCAGGATGAAATGTATTTCGTTACATTTCTTGAGAAATAGCCCCCTCCCCCCTACCTTTTCCGAAAAACAAAATAAAGTTTGAACGCCTTTTGTTTCCCCCTTTTTTATTTCTGAGGGCATTAGGGTCAAGGAGATGTTGGTGCATTGTTACTATGCTGAGCAAGGTTCCTTCCGATTTTCCCAATTATTTTTCTCTTCTGAGAAATGTTGCGTAGTCGGGACTCAAAACAGGTAGCGTGCCAGGAGTTGAGTCGGAGCATCTTCTACTGCAGGTCCCGAGGTAGGGATTTCATGAGTCATTGTTTACTGGCATCCAATGCCCGCTGCTAGTTAGTTAGAGCCTCGAGAAAAAGGAAATCAAAGGAAGCTCTTACAAAAAAGTGTAATTCTTTTTTGTGGAAAGTCTGCTGAAAAAAGTCAACACAGGTATTAAATGTCAACAGCTTTCCATCATACTTTCTGCAGATTGTATTTAGCTTTTGACTTGACTTCCAGGAGCCGTTTGGCCCAAAGTTCATTATTGGCGCCTAGGTGTCAACTTTTTGTTTACACTCCACTGAAAAGCTAAACCTCTAGCATAAGGCAACCTTGTCACTCCAAGGCGATTCATTGGCACCAGACCATTTGTATTCTCTGTGTCGCCAGAGCCTCCTCCAAATTGTTTGCAGCAAAATTCCGTAAAAAAACAAAAAACAAAAAAAACGCGATTTTCTTTTTTTAGTTTTGTTAGTAAATGGTGTCGCTGTGTTATTTGAAGGCACTACAACTACATACATCCGAGAACTACACATTAGAAACGAACACAAACACAAACAGCATGAAGCACTGAACACCTGAAACACAGTCCCATTGACTGCTCCAGAGCCTTATATAGCCTACATATTGCAGGAATTCATTTGGCCGGTGACCACCTCAACACTTATTAAGGTTTTAAGTATTTGATCTTCTCCTCGGGAGTCCATCAAAGGGAAAACAGTGTTTTGAAGTTCGTGGACGATACCTCTTACAAGAAAGCATTGGTACATTCATTCAAGTCACTATAGTCACTTACAAAGTCAGAACGGCAGGGCATGCCTTTCGAACGCCTCAACATGCAGGCAGCAGAGAGTCTGCAGCCTTTCTAATAAATATGGCTGCAGGAAGTCAACAAAAAGACTTAACATGGAAGCACCAGAAAGTCTGCAGACTTTATGTTGAACTGGGTTGCAAGAAGTCAACATATATTTTTCAACATGCAGGCAGCAGAAAGTCTGCAGCCTTTCTGATAAACATGGCTGCAGGAAGTCAACAAAAAGACTTAACATGGAAGCACCAGAAAGTCTGCAGACTTTATGTTGAAATGGGTTGCAAGAAGTCAACATATATTTTTCAGCATGCAGGCAGCAGAGAGTCTGCAGCTTTTCTGATAAATATGTCTACAGGAAGTCAACAGAAATTTTCACCACGGAGTCTTCAAGAGGTGTGTTGACTTCCTGTTGACAATGTCAACAGAAAGTCAAAGTCAAAAGAAAGTAACCAGAGTCGACAAGAAGTCAACACATTTTCATCAGAAAGTCTTTTTGTAAGGGAGTGTTGCTTGGCTTGTGGCCGAGTAGCTGAGTCACAGTCCGTTGCAACACCAGTCTGGCGGTTGTTGACTTGAAATAGTAGGATGACTGACGCAGTGAAGTTCAACACATATCCGAATGCGTCTGCGCCTGTAATATTGCACTGCTCAAGGGTACGTCATCAGTTGACGTGAACGTGACCCGCTGCCCTGGTGATCCGATAACCAGGAAGGAGGCCAGACTTGGCCTCGCTGTGCCGACCCAGACTTCGTACACCTGTGACTCGTCTCGAGCGCGCTGTTTCTCGGACAGCTCGCAGCTGTGCCGGCCATCTCAGGTCGCAACGAGGTCTCTGTTTGGATGATGCTAGGCGAAACTTGAGGGCTGCCATTCATGCGTTGGAGGCGGAGGGTCGGCAGGAAGGACCGTCACAACAGTGATGCCGCCGTATCGATTTTTCAACCGTAACAGAAGACATGTGCTCCGGGATGCTTCAGGTGGTCCACTATTCTCAAAAATTCCAAATGCAACTGCTTGCACGATCTTCAACGAGGTCCCCTACAACGAAAGTACGTATTGTCCTTCCATACAGCAGCGTGGGTAAAGTTTCATGTTCAAGGCAACACCTACATATGCAAGAATACTAGTTCATTCCACCGTGACGTCATGTGATCAGTGTTGACAGGGGCTCCCTTTTTGGACAGAAGAGTAGTGATGTTATGATGGAATGTATTTAGAGGTCGAAGTCTTTTCGCATAACTCGTCAGACAGACAGGATGCCAGGGAAGGGACCGCGGTCAATCCTTGATGAAACGTTTTTTTGAACCCATTGAAGGCTCCTTTCCGTCCGGAACCACTACCTTCAAGGCGAAGTGCCAAGCCTGCGGGATAGTTATTTTGGGATAAAAAAAAAACAACTTCCACTTCACACTTCAAGCTTCATCTTAGTTGGCGTCTCAAAGAAATTTGAAAAATGTATTGCATTATCAGTATTTGTATTTCTGCCCTCCCTAATATGCATTCCTGTATTTGGATTTCCAAAAACGTTTTGCCTCTTTTTAAAATGTATTTCCGATACGTATCGCGATACATTCTTACAGATCTATTTGAGTATCAGTTTTTTAGCTACTATTTTCATGTATCCCAGCATTTGTATTTCCAAATACATTTTTGAATATTTCTGCCCAACTCTGCAACACAGTGTAGCTGTAAAGTGCCAATTTTTGCGTTTAGGAATTAGAGGAATGGAATGGAACGATTCAGCCATTCCAGGAGTGGGAATGGGCCAAGTGTCCCCATTCCTAGGAGTTGAAAGGAATGGAATTATCGAAAACTCTAATTCCTCGGAATGGAATTGGAATGGAATGGGGGTGCCCATTCCGCAACACTGGTTCATACCATCGTCCGCGCTCGGACCGAAGGTGAAACGAAGTATATTGAAACCTCGGTTACCGCTTTGAGGCTTAACAAAAGCTGCTTGTCGCGGTTTTCCCGCCAGCTAGGTTAGATCCCTTTGTGCAATATCTTGATGAGTAATTGAGTATAGAAGTCATTTGTCGGTTTCTGACATATTTGTTCTCTTAGGTTTCCAGTGCGCTGAATGCCGAAGCGCGGCAAGCACTACAAAACGGAGATGCCCTTCGAAAGGTCATCAGCAGAAAAAGAGCGTCACTGTTTCGGCCGGAGCCCGCCGATTTTACCAGTCTTGTGGTCGTCCACCCCTTCAGAAAGATTGATGGCCAACGAGCATTTCTGCAGTTTGACGGCACGTCTCCAGGCGGAACGCGAGTCCTGATCTTCGCCACACCAGAGAGTTTGGGTCACCTTTGTCAGGGGACTATATTACATACTTATTAAGTGAGTTGGATTTGATAAGCACAAAACTATGCGCTCGCCCTAAGAGGCGCCAGCGTGCGCGTGTACTTTCACAAATGGAAAACATATGGCCGAAAAAATGCTGCTTGTGCGAAGGACGACCCAAAAACAAAAAAAAAAAAACACTGCGTCGTCATTTGTAATAAAAAAGGAAAAAAGATAGCGATAAAACATTCGATTAAACGGCCGTCCCCAGTTGGATGAAACGGCATTCGATGAAACGGCGTTCGATACAACGGCGTTCGATGAAACGGCGTTCGATGAAATGTCCAGGAATTCACCGCAAGCCTTGCTAGAGAAGCAGACGAACTTGCGCTACGCTTAGACGTTTTCATGGCTGTATAAACATACACACGACTTATTTTTTTTTTTTTTCAGGTACGGTTTTTGTTTGAAGCCGTCTTGCTTCTGCTTCTGGTGTAGGTAGAGTGTCTGATAGTCTAGCATTGCTTAGGCGTACCCACGGCTTCAGCAATGCTTGACTATCAGACGATCTACCCACACCAGAAGCAAGATAGCGGAGCCCAGAGGCCGTAGTTGCAAACGTCTATAGTCTTCATGCATTACGGGGGCTCCAAGGTGACAGCAAAAGACCCCTCAAGAAAAGCCGGGTGAGCCTATGGGTTTTTGCGATCACTTGCAGAAGCGCCATGCGAAAGCAGGCATCGCGTGTCTTTTTCGTTATCTGGGCAGGTTTGCTGTTCACTTCTGAGGTATCTCGTCCGGCAGTTATATTTCCGCATGGTGGAGTTTGAGGTCACGCGGCCGGCTTTGTGGGGACATGAGGGAAACTAAAAGTATGATGCCTGGAGCGCGTCTCCAACTGGGTCGCTAAACTCGTCAAGCACAACTTTGTGCCCGAAGTTTGCGGAACGCGCTAATTGGACTCTCGCGACGCTGACGTCGCGCCGAGCAAGGTGTCAATCATTCGAACGCTCATTTCTTTGAGAGAGGCAGAATGTAGCAAAGTTCATCGAGGCGCGCGTGCGGCGCGTGAGGGGCGCGAGGAGCCCGCTGATTGAACGGCTTCGCCAATGACGTAGCGCCCATTTGTCCCTACATCCCTACGCCGAGCTAAAATTAATGCTTTACAGATTGTCCCTAGGCGACCTGCTGAAGCTCAAAATCCCTCCGAAGTTTGTGTAAAAAAGAAACCTCGTTTGTCGAAGTTGTCGCTGACGTCAAAGTGACGTTTCCGAACTTTGCGAGAGCCATGGTTTGAGCTCGAGATCTTTGCTTCGGATCGAGGCGAAGTTAAACTTTGTCAACATGGCGGTGCCGTACGCTGCGGCCGAGCTTATCTTCCGCCACCGTCGGCGTCGCTACTGAGACCACCGGGGACGCCTTTCAACTCCCCGACGACGACTTTCGGCGACAGTACCGGCTATCGAAAGCCGTTGTGCGTTGACTCTGCGACGAGCTTCGTTCGGCGCCCGGACTTCGAGGCGGCGGACAATCGCGTCTACCATGACCGTGGAACCACAAGTTCTTTGCGCGCTCCGGTTCTTCGAAACCGGTAGCTTTCAAGGCATGGTGGCGACTGACGAGCACCTGTCAGTCTCCCACATGACTGTGAACCGGGCTGTCAGAGCTTTTGCGGCTGCCATCGTTTTTGTTGTTTTTTTCTGCAATATCCGAAGAGGTACTAATAAGCTGGTATACAATTCAGAATGTTGGAAAACAAACAAGAGCCGGGATAATTCCTGTGTAGGTTCGAGTCTCCCGGCAGCCGGCAGAATTATTTCCCCGAAATTTTACTGGCAGTCGTCACTTATTGGTGGTCAAATCAATTCATCGAACGACGTGTCATCGACAGATCGTTTCATCGGCACGCGATGTAATCACATGAAAGAGATTTTCTTCCGTTAGAGGTATATACAAATTAAACATTTTTACACCTTTATACATGTAAGTGACCTCCTAATAAGTGTAGCAATAGACCTTATAAAAAAATGTAAACCTCACACCTTTAAAAATGTGTGATTTTCTAAACACGTTTCTTAAAACGTGTGTTAATGCAGTACACCTTTTTATAAAGATGTAAAACTACAATACCCCTTCTCGTCAGACACGTACCCAGGGGGGGAGGGGGGCCATAAGGCCCGCCCCCCCCCCCAAATCTTCCATTTTGCTGGGGCCTCCTCTCCCCCCTCCCCCTCATAGAGCACTTTGTCATGGGCGCCCCCCCCCCCCCCCTAAAACAAAATCCTGGCTACGTGCCTCCTTTTCGTCAAGGTGTAATTACCACAGTACATTCCTTTTTTGGGGTGTACACAGTGGCCCGGGACCCAATAAAATGACTGAAAAATTAAATTACACAAACGAGTCGCCGAGACAGCACGTTGCTTCTTGGCGAGTGTCGAGGCAACTTCGGCCGAAAACCGGCTTCAATATTGGCCGGATGTACGGTTTTGCGCCTCGTCCCGACATCCGGCAGGTATGGGTGTACCGATGCAAATACACGATTTATGTCTAATAGCACTGGCACCACTGATCTCTTATTAGGCTGGATCGCGGATAGAGGCCTGTATTGCTGGGGTCGAGCGGCCCCACCGGCAGTCATCGCTTGACACGATCTAATGCATGCTATAGGAGAAACGGGAAAACTCAATTTTATTACGTTAGTAGGTTGTTCTCGATCATGAAACTTCTATCGTGTTTCCGCAAATAACAGTTAATATTGTGGGCAAGAATATTAAACGCGTTAGAATACCAATCTTTTTTAAATAAACGTTGTGTGGTTGAGGGTCGAGGGCGACTTTGTTGGGCGTTAACTGTGATGTGTTTAATGAGACAAGGGCTACCGAGAGTTATTGTGGTGTCATCCGTGATCTCGGAGTCATCAGAGCTCAGCAAACGATAAGTTGGAAGGCCTTTACTGGGGACATTCGCATCGTTTTAACCGCTTGTACATAGTACTTCATGGTGAAAGCTTTTTCTTTGAACTGCTGTGAGGGCTTCCGTGACAAACTGAAACTCGGAGCGTGCCGTTCAGTCACTGAACGTGCCGTTTATTTAGCAACCGAAGCAAGCGACGTCAGTAAAGTCGGTGGTGCTCCGGCCCATTTATTTATTTTATTTTTTTTAAATCAATGTTCGAACGTTTGACGAATGTCTAGTTGATCTCCAAGCACCCGATATAATCAACGCAGCACGTCATAAAATACTCGCCCTCGAGCACCGCGTACAAGCTTCCTATTTTTGCGTGTTTCTCCCTTAGACTTTCGTGTATTGCCTCATGGTGTAATACGCCAAAACAAAAAGGACGAAAACGAAGGGAGAACTAGACAGGACGCGGCGTATTGCCTGTTGTCATGCAATGGCCGCCGGTGAGGCCAGTGACGGGCTCCCGATCCGCGATCCAGACTTGCTCTGTGAGAGTTCTAATGCATTGCACCCGCGGAGTGCTGCACGGAGAACAGGCCCCGAACTTGCCGAATGCACCTAGTGCAGGCTGATGCTGTCGCCCTAGATGTTGTAGAAAAATACCGACCTCAAACCGAAACTAGCGCCTTTTTGTTCGACGTGATGGGTGGGAATGCGGGAGCGCAGTCGCTGCCATCGTTTATCTATAAACGTTGGTTGCTGCAACAAGTCACTTATATTTGCGATGATTTCCAATTAAGGAACTCGGCTGTCAGAGATATCTACAGACGGCGTAAGTTTCCGAAGCCAGCTGACTAGAAAACAGCATACACTTGAGAAACTTTATGGCACTGTACGCGCAAAAGCTTGCTTCGTTTTAAAGGGCAACTCCGGTCCATAGTTTCGATTTTGGGATTATGACTGTTTTTAGCGCAGCCAGCGTCCCTGAATTGCAAGGTGTAATTTTTTTCTCGTTATTGTGCGTAGTTTTAAAGATATCGACGCCTCAAAGTTCTGTTTGGGGCGCGGCCGACAAAACCGGAACTAGCCGCTCGAGGCCCCGGCAACACTGGAAATCGTGGACGTGACGTCAGGATCGTTCTCGTTCAACGAGTACGCATGGCCAAGCGGCACCTACCTCTGTTGTGCTAGCCGTCTAAAGATAGAAGGTAAGCTGATTTAGTTTTTATTCTGTATACGTGTTAGTTATCCAGCATATGTAGCAAGAGTTAGTGCGTATACCCAAAAGCCAGCGACTGGAAAACCCGTCAACTCGTTCGGTGCCGCACACGGCGGCCGCCGCTGTGCATGCACTATGCCGTACTCATCGCTTGTATACCAAAAAGCTAGCGACTGGAAAACGAGTGAACTCGTTCGGTGCCGTACTCAGCGGCTTTCGCCGTGTGTGCTGTCTTCCGTACTGGTCGCTAGGCCTAAATTGTCATCGGGGCTCCGTGGATGGAGCGGCAGTGCTCCACGCCGCGCTGCCAGTGACGTACGGTACTGGGTGCCCTCGCGCTTTCGCGCTGCGGGTCAGTCCCAGACACGTAGCTTTGAGGCTCTCCGGCGCGGGCCGCGGCGCCCGAACAGACGTGTGCTGGGCTGTACACGTCTGTTTTTTCGTTCTTTTTTCCTCAGGCGCGTAAAAACCGTAATTGTAAGCTGCGACACTAATTTACCACGTAAGTGCGTCTAAGTGGTGAATCTAATTTGTAAAATAAAAAAAAAAAATAGGAAACTTGCCGCACTAAACAAAAAAGAAAAGAAAAAGAAAGTTCATTAGGCAGACATTTTCTTAAAGCTAGCAAAAGTTTTTGTGGGTGATATAGGAAAACAGAGAACGTTAGCAAGGTGAGAAGAACACTTTCTTTCCCTTCCACATTCCCACCCCCGCCCACAACAATTTTTAGATGTGGAGCATCTCTTGCTCGGGTCTATGTCCCGCGGCGTCGGCGTTGTAGTCTGCACTCACACTACGCATGCGAAACTCTCCTCCTTCCCTCTCTGCAACAGCTGCGCGTTACTCTCTCCGCTCTCTCTCTCTACCAGCTGCGCGTGCACTTCGCGTGCGTTCGATTCTAATCACACCGCGCGCGCATGCGCAACTCTCCTCCTCTTGTCTCCTCTCCTTCAAGTGTTAAAAAAAAATAAACGGCGAGCGGCGAGCGTTCCAAGTTTCTCTGCTGCGAGCCGCGACGAAGGCTCGCGTAGGGGGTAACGCTAGGGCAGTCGGTGGCGCTATCTCTCGACGTCAGCACGCAACTGACTCTTTCCTCGGAACCAACACGATGCTCCGCATCACCCCATGGTTCCCCTCGGGAAGATGGTGTAATTTTTTATTAGAATACATAGGATTTTAAAAGTTTTCCTTCGTAACTTTTGACTAAGGCGAGTGTTTTTGTATTTTGTTTTTGTTGTTGTTTTTTTTTTGTTGTTTTTTTTTGGGGGGGGGGCATTTTTAAATATTATATTTACCTCCAGCCGAACTTGGGTAAATTAGAGTGTTGTAACTTACAAATCCGAACTTTCGCAATTTTTTTAAGTCCTTTATGGTATCCACAAGCGCAATGTTAATTAATCCTGCTGCGTAACGGGTTCGGACGATTGGGAGGCGAATGTTTATTCATATTAAAATAGCGCAAAAAAGACGGGACAAAAAAGACGAAGACGCACACAGGACAAGCGCTTGTCCTGTGTGCGTCTTCGTCTTTTTTGTCCCGTCTTTTTTGCGCTATTTTAATATGAATGTCCATTACCAACTTGCCCAGCAGACCAAGCGAATGTTTATATCGCATGATCGAGCTTCATGCGCCGGCTGATCGCTAGTAGTCGTTACGGACCTGTGTACTACGCACGTCGGCGTCCAAGACTTTCCAAAGTCCACTCGTCGAACCGCATTCACCCACACCTTCTCCAATTTCCGATCCGTTGGAAACTTATGGAAAAGCATTTCCGGGTTGCGCAGCGGGTTATTTGAGCAGCCCACAGCGCTACAAGCTGTACTCGGCATCTTCCAAAGAACAGCTGGGCAGTCTTGGGCGCACCGAGTTGCTCGCTAAAACGAGTCTTGGAGTCCTCACAAGCAAATAAACGAAAGGCTATACCGAAGCTACACGGGCTAAAGATAAAAGCAACGGCTAAACACGCAATCACAAGCCGAAGTATAGCGGTGGTGGTAGCAGCGAAAGCTCGCGCTGCAGAACTCAGGGACCCTGGGTTCCATCCCCACCCCTGCCCGTTTCGATCTGTATGAGCATCGTACCGGCGTGCGGTCGTGTATCACTACTGCGCGGTGCACGTTAAAGACCCCAGGCTAGCGGTTGTACTGCACTGACTGAATTGCTCATCTATAGCTGGGAGAAGAGTCGCCCGTTGAGGCATACCAAGTTCTAGGCTGTATAAACACACACACAACCCAATTATTTTTTTTTAGCGGCGGTAGCGGCACAAAGAAGCGCGCGCAACGGGTGCGCCCGTCCGGCGGAGGAAAAAAAAGAGAACGATACTGACGTCACGGCTCAATGTTGCTTTAGCGATCGGCAACCCGCTGGCCGCCCGCTAAGGAGCAGCGGCTCGCGGCGGGTCGTATTTTTATTATCGGCATTAGTAGAGAATGCGGCGTCGCCCGGACGTAATTTTTTGGCTGGGGTCGTATTTGGTGTCACTACAGCGATACCAGTAATTTATTTCATTTTGAGTTTTGGCCGGAGTTGCCCTTTAAGCATAGTATTATGAGTGAACCACTGAAAGGATACTGCTTAAATCTAGTTCTTTCGAACATCTAGCAATACGTTTCGTAAGACTTTTTTTATTTCCCTGGTGAGGGCATTGAGAACGAGAGCTTTCTCAAACAAAATACGACGGGGCAAGATAGCTGCCGTTCAAATATGACTGTGCTTGAGCCTCGGGCAACGTCTCCATGTTTAGCCTTCCCGGACACTGAGTGAATGCGTCAGAGGTTTCTGCTGTGGGAGCTTTGTCGAAAAATGTTCCACTTTTCACCTGCACACAGATGATGCGAGATCTCGCGGCCTCTGTGTTTGTCCTGGGCCTTTCATTACACACTGGTAGGTTTCAGCGTCTGTACGGCAACAAAGCGACCCAAATTTTGCAAATAAAACATGGGTCGTCGATTCCTCCCTTCGTGGAATATCAGACGCTTAAAATTCAAGCTCGCGTTTGAGTTTGTGGCCCGCGGGACGCGATTTCGAGCAGAATACCAACTTTTTCTTTCAGCTCCGCTGTGCGAATGCCGCCTCGTAGCAGACGAACTCCCGTCGTCTGCTCTCGCTCCTCGCCTGGGCGAGGCATGACGGGATTGTCGGCGCTATACTCTGTTTCATACTTAGCGTGCAACGCTGTCAAAGCTACTGGCGCGAGCGTGGGGCTTGATCTCGTTGATCATTTGCACGCGTTCTCGCGCAAACAAAGCCATAAATGAAGCCACGCGCTCGTGCCACTAGCCTTGACAGCGTTGCACGCTAAGTATGAAACAGAGTATAGAGAGCTCAAAGACAACGTACAGCGAGCGGCGTGAACGCTCGCCTCCCCGCGCTGTCTCGTGCTCTCGTGCACCGCCTAGGGATCGCGGGGGATTTTTCGTCAAAAGTTGCGAAGTTGAGCGCGCGCAGGGAGGAGGAAACTTTGCGGCGTTCTTTTGGTCACTCCCCCCGCTACGTCAAAAATCGAAGAATGTTTTGCTCCACGAGTTTAGCTACCCTGGTGTGTTTACCGCGTCCAAAGAAGTGGTTCCTTGATTTCCACCTGATGACGTCATAAAAGTGTTGGTCGCGATCCTGGCGGTGTCCCAGCAGCGGGGGTGGTTGTGGCAGACGCCTGTTCTGCTGCAGGCCGCTCTCCAGCTTGACACTCCACGAGAGCTTCGGCAGCCAGGAGTTGAGACGCCGTGACGACAGCGACACTCACATCTGCTCGTGCCTTTTGCCGGAACTTCTACGATTAGCCACCAGGATCACGACATCCGACAGCGTGACACTGCGGCTTTTGTGACGTCATTTGTTGACACTTCTTGACAGACACGTAGCCAGGATTTTGTATCGGGGGGGGGGGGGGAGGGGGGGGCGCCCATGACAAAATGCTGTATGAGGGGGGGGAGAGGAGGCTCCAGCAAAATAGACGATTCCGGGGAGGGGGGGGGGGGCGGGCGCCATGCCCCCCCCCCCCTGGCTACGTGCCTGCGTCTTGGCCCCTTTCAGTGCGTTAGCGGAATAGGACGCTAAACACACCAGTCGGAGACGCGTCCCAGGCAGAGTTCTGAAGGTACGTGGCGTTCCAGGCAAATGACATGCCGTACGTCCGTCCTCGCTTCGATTATTTAGGTATAATTTTGCGCGCAGAAAGAAGTTGAAGAGGCTCGAAATGTGAGTTCAACGAATCGCATTCGTGTATCTTAGGAGTGGCAAAATGTAAACTTATTTCTAGGGAATGTTGTGCCAAGTGAGAATTAAAGAAAACAACACTCAAGGCTATGCGTCTTCTGAGCGGAATCGACTTCAATGCTCGGTTCTTGCCCCACACGGAGCCAGTCACGTGACATCGAAATACCCCTTTGCGGCTATCGTATACCGCCGGGAGAGATACCCGCCTATTCACCAGCAAACCGGCCCTGGCCAGCTGCGGACCGCTGCACGATCTGCAATAGAACGTCATATATGCCTTCGTTGCTGTGCCGCTCTCAGGATCGAGACAAACCAACTCCCCTACATAACAGGGCCTTGATGCACGATTTTCTACACACCCTTCCGGAGATCAGCGCGGCACCCAGATTGGTCACGATTGCTGCGTTCGAAGGAAATCGGCTTCACTCGGTGCGAACACGAGTGCCAGCTTATAACGCTGAAGCAAAACTCCTGTCTCATCTGTGTAGCGCGTTGGCCTCCGAAATGTGACGTAGAAAATTATGCAGTACGGCCTTGTAATCCAGGGGTTGTTAGAAAAACCGTATAGCATTGCTCAATTGTGAGGCCGCCGGGCGGAAATTGAATAAATAAAAATCAAGTACCGGTGAACACGGCAGTCGGAAACGCGTTTAAGTCACCGTATAGTAGTTTATTGAGCTCTCTGTCTCGAGGTTTCAACTGAAGCTAGCGAGTTTATAACGTTATGTACAAATTTTAACTTGGATCAGGTAGTCGCATCTTCGACAAAGAGTATCATCGTCACCATCGTCTTTGTTAGACCTAGTGCTTACCACTCACCCGCACACTATTTCATCGATATCCTACTTGCCTGGCCTTAGGGGCCATTCTGTACTACTCTTCACGGTTCATGCGTCCAAGGGCTCAATGTTATCAGCAGTAAAAAGTATTCGAAACTACAGTAAGGGTGATTTTACTTCCATCAACAGAGATCTGTGTTTATTTCTTGAAGGCTACCTAGTAGGTTTTCTTAATCGTTCAGTTGAAAGAAATTGGAATATGTTTAAGACTTTTGTCGCTTACTTAACGAATAAGTATATACCTTCTAAAGTAATTCGCAAACATGCGAATGCGCCATGGTACAATACAACTCTAAAAAGACTATCCAACAAAAAGGAGAGATTATTCCGTGCAGCAAAATATAATTCCACAAAGATCCGCTGGGCGGCATATCCTACTGCCACTTCCGAATATGACAGAGAAGTTAAAAATGCGAAACATATTTTTTTTTTTAACACCACACTTTTTTCTATGCTTTTTACCGTATTTACTCGAGTAATAGCCGCACAATTTATGAACAAGGCCCTTCTGTCTACTTCCCCACAGAAGACATATACAGCCAATCATCGCGCTGCGCGTAAATAACATAGCGAATAACCAAATAGAGCACACGATTCTCCATACAAATGCAATCTCCACGGACGGTATCTCCGCGGAGCATGCGGCGTGATTAGCACGCCGCATGCTCCGCGGAAAAGCGAACCCTCAGGTTTTCTTCATAAACAGTGCAGCTATTACTCGAGTAAATACGGTAATAATCATAAGAAGTTCTAGAACACTGTAAACAGCAGTGATAACGCCGTAACGGAAACATATCTCTGATCTTTCCCGGTGGGCAAACCATAGGCGCCAACGAGTGTGCTTCTGTGTTAAATGATGTTTTTGTCAAATCATTTTCTGCTCAGAGTAACGTAAGTGCACCTCCACTGCCTTTGCATGATTTCTTGCCTATGAACTCTGTCGTTTTCGATGCTCTTGGTATTTCAAGTGTAATAGATAGGCTTAAGATTTCATCATCTACGGGTGTTGACAAAATTATTTCAAAATTTTTAAAAGAACACCAAAACGTATTCGTCTATTTTACTTCATGAGCTATTTTCAGTCACTAGAAACAGGTATAGTGCCTAATGACTAAATGATCGGGAAGGTGGTTCCGTTGCACAAGTCAGGTGTCAAACACGATCCATGCAATTATCGTCCTTTCTCATTGACAAGTATCCCACGCAAAATCTTAGAACATATCATCTGCTCTCATCTGACTACCTTCTTAAAACCTAACAACCTTTTTTAAGTCAGCACAACACGGCTTCAAAAAATCATTCTCGTGTGAAACTCAACTCGTCTCCTTTACTCATGGTCTTTATCGCTCTCTTGACTCTGACTCTTACACTGACTGTGTTTTTCGAGATTTTTTGAAGGCATTTGATAAAGTTTCTCATTCTCCACTAATTCAAAAACTCCGCACCTTGACTATTGACCCACATATACTCTATTGGATAAATGCCTTTTTAACTAATCGTCTACAATTTGTAAATGTTAACGACAAGATTTCTTCTGTGGCGTCTGTTCATTCAGGGGTGCCTCAAGGTTCCGTAATTGAACCTTTACTGTTTCTTATTTGTATTAACCCCGATCTAGCATCTAACATTTCTTCATCAATCTGCGTTTTCGTTGATGATTGCGTTCTCTATCGCAACATCACTTACCAATCTGATATTGATAATCTCCAAACGGATCTTAACCATATAGCTCACTGGTGCGATGCTTGGCTGATGGAATTAAATACCAATAAATGCAAGTCTATGAGAGTGTTACGCACTAACACTAGCGGTCCTACATATTACATCAGCAATACACCCCCTATCACCTGTTTCCGTTTACAAGTCCCTCGGCGTCTATATTACCTCCAATCTCTCATAAAATACTCATATTGAGTATGTCGCTGGAAATGCCAATCGTATCCTGGGCTACTTCAAACGCAATTTTTTTCAAGCACCTTCATCGCTTAAACTAATCATGTACAAGTGCCTAGTCCGTTCCAAATTAGACTGCGCTTCATCCGTGTGGGATCCCGGCCAACATTGCCTTGTCACTGCATTGGAAAGCATTCAAAGTCGAGCAGCTTGTCTCATCGTGTCTAACTATCATCGCACGTCCAGTGTAACAAATATGAAAATAACTCTATCATTACCCGACTTACCTTTCCGCCGTAAATGTGCTCGTCTCTGATTGTTTCATAAAATCTACCATCACAACTCATTTTTACGCCTGCTCTCTTTACTCCAACCATCTTATCGCTCCGCTCGCCTCGATCATGTTTATAAGGTTAGCATACCAAGTTTCAATACTAACGCATTCAGTGTCATTCATACCTCGCACGTCAACAGATTGGAACCGCCTTCCCGCTTCAATTGCCTCCATCACTGGCATTGTTCTTTTTAAAAAAAAAAAAAAAAAACACTTAGTAACAACACCCTTAGTTGATTGATTTCGTTGCCATTATTTTTTGTGTGTGTTCACTCTCCTCTGAAATGTACTATGTACCTAGAGGGTAAATAAATAAATAAAAGATAAAGCAACCAACGCGCGGCTCGGGCATCACACCGCAGCGGTGGCGTTGCCGTCGGCACGGCGCGATGGGCAGACGGGTCGCCTCACATGAATCTGGTTTCTGCGCACGCGTGGCTCCCACACCTGCGGCGGATTGCTCGTGATGCGAATGTCTCGGCTAAAATAGCCAGCAAGAGTGATTTTCTGGTCGCATGACCGCCATGGTGGAGACAAGGTAGACAAGAAAAACTCCGCGTCAAGTATTTTTTGCGAGGTTGTCAAGGCTAGAGTAGCCTCCATAGTGCTGCAGCTCACCAGAAAGAACGTGGCCTCCTTTGCGACCCATTCGCACGCGCTCTCGTATACGGTCCTAGTGGCTGCCCGCATCCCGCACCACGAGCTCGACCTCCAGCGCTGGTGCACGCAACATCAAGAGGTCGTGGGCGTTGCCTTTCAACTCCCCCAATGTAAGGTCGCGGTGGTGTCGATATACGTCCGACCGTCGGTCCGCAACAGCGTCACCATTGACTGTTCCTGGGTCGAAGACCTGCGGAAAATGCACCCCGATGCCCTCGTCGTCATCGGTGGCGACTTCAACACACGCCACACGTGCTGGGGATCGAGGACCGACACATACCACGGTTCGAACCTCGTTTACGCAATGGAGGACAACCGCCTCAGCCTGCTCAACGATCCGGACTTACCAACGCGAGTTGGCCAGCACGCCCGCCAGGGCGACACCACGGCCGACCTCACATGGACGAACCGGCGGCGGGCCCTCTTCTGGGAACTATAGGAGCAGACACGTGGGGGAGCGACCACCTGCCCATCTTCATTCGTTTGCGCGGCCACAAGATAACGGCGCCGAAACGAACTACGAGCGTCGTCTGCTCGGACGCCTTCCGCGCAGAGCTGGAGCAGACACACGTCACCACATCAGGCGGTGACCCGGAAACGCACGAACTGGCCCACCTCCTACGGACAATACACGAAGCCACAAGGTCATCTACCAAGCAATTTCAAGTAGCAGAGGACAAGCCGACACCGGACTCGCACCTGGCTAACCTATGGCAACAACGCCTCGACGCGCTGTGTGCGTACAGAGAGAGAGGACGAACGCCCGGAGTGCGATGTTGTCTGAACCTTATAACGCCTGAGGCGCGCGACTACGCAAATACACTCTCTACAGACAGATGGTGCGACCTTTGCTCCAGCTTCAACGGTAACATGAGCGGACCGCGCATATGGCACATCTTTCGCAATTGGCAGGGCAAAGCCAAGAGACGCACCGCGGCGCAGACAGCGGCTCTACGCATGCGAATCTCGGAGGAGCAGCTGGCGCTCCAGGCTGGGGCGGTGTTCTTCCCGCAGCCTGCGGCTTCACCGGATCCCACCATATACTCCCGAGACTCCGCGACACCGACCCAGATGATCGGAGATTTTCAGGCATTGGATCTCCAAGCACCGGAGCAGGTCGACATGGACCAACCGTTTCAAATGGCCGAACTTCACGCAGCTTTAGCAAGGGTGAACGCCCGCAGCGCACCTGGCCCAGACCTGATAACCATCTCGGAACTGCGCAACCTCCCTGAACTCAACCTCCAGCTTCTCCTTGACGCGATTAACGAGATTTGGACGACGGGCAACTTCCCGAGCTCCTAGCGCGAATCCCTGGTGATACCGATCCCAAAACCGGGCAAGCCACTGAATGAGCTCACTAACCTCCGACCAATTTTCCTTACCAGCAAACTGTGTAACCTCACTAAACGTATGGTCCTCGAGCGACTCATGTGGCATCTCGAGAGGAACTACCCGCTCCACCCACATCAACTATAGATTCCGCCACGGGATGAGCACGCAAGACATTCTCCTTATGTTGCGCCACCAGGTCCTTGACGCCTACTCGAAAGTGCAGACGAGAACGATGGTTGCGGTGAACGGTCGCAAGGCCTTCGACACCGTCCCTCACGAGGCGGTCATCCAGAGCGCAGAGCTTGCCGGAGTGTGCGGCCACCTTCTCAATTTCGTTAAGAGTTTCCTGAACGACAGAACGTACAAGATCAAAGCCGGGGCTACATCGGACCCGCTCAACCGAACAGGACCGGGGTACCGCAGGGCGCGGCCCTCTCGCCCACCCTCTTCAACCTGGTCATGGCAAGACTTCCCCCACTCCTTGAAGCGGTTCCGTTGCTGCACTTCGCCGTATACGCCAATGATGTCACCATCTGGGCAGCGAGGGGATCGGCGGGCGAACAGGAGCACACGCTTCAGCTTGGCCTCGACGTCATACAGGGCTTTCTTCGGAATGTAGGCATGACTGCCTCAGCCGAGAAGACCGAATACGTCATGGTTTTAAACGGGCCCCACAGAAAGACCGAAGCGGTCCGCAACCAAATCGCCCTCAGCATGGCCGGCCAAATGATACGGCGAAAACCCTCCGTTTGGATCCTGGGAGCCTACATAGATCAAGATGGGAAAGGCACCACGTGGGTGACGAAAGTCGCCTCGCAGTGCAGATCCCCCCCCTCCGCCTCATCCGTAGAATCACACACATCCAGTGGGGCACGCGGGAGAGAGAAACGCGCCAGCTCGTCACGGCGCTGCTTGAATCCCGTATTCAACGTCCTCACGCCCAGGCAGGCGGAGCAACTCGAGAAACTCAATCGCGAAGCCATCCACATTGTTACCGGACTGCCTAAGCACACGCTCCTCCGGGAGCTGTACGCAGACGGCAGCTCGACAGCTGGGCTTTCCATATTGGAAGAGCTCCGCGTGTCCCCCAGTCTGGACGTCCGCCCGGTAGACGCGCACTCGCCCCCTCCGTGGGCTGCCCCGGTCACGCTTACAGACGGAAAATCCCTCCCACGAAACATGGGACCTGGACCGAGCAACTCGGAGCGACGCAAACGCTTTGCCAAAGCGCACACACGTAGCGTCGCGCACAAATCACCGCACACCATCATCTACACTGACATGGCGAAGACCTTAAAGGGCCCATGAAACGAATTTCGGACTGCAATGAATCAATTTATATTGGTATTTTACTAATATCACATCGTTCAGTGGGCCAAAAGAAAAAAGGTAGGAAGCCAAAAGCCTGACTTTCGGTACGAAAATTGAGAAACCACAGCGGACTATTTTGTACCAGCGAGTTTACGAAGGGAAGGCCCTTCGTAAACTCGCTGCCTTTTCTCTGTGATACATCCGCGGACCCCGCAGCGCGTCATCGGGACCCCGCAGCGCGTCACCGGGCCCAAACGAACGTCACACGACACCGGAGCTCACTTAATCCGTTCACCCCTAAGCTGACATTGTGGTGGAAGCTACGCGCTTGCCGGACCAATCAGCCGCTCCCCTTTCATCACCTCACCCCATTCTCTGCGCGTGGGTATGCGCGAGAGAGCGTGATCACGTGGCAAAAGTGTGGCTGACCCAAGGAGCACGTAGCTTCCACGGCACTGTCAGCTTCGGGGTGAACGGGGTGGGGAAAGCAACCTTTGTCTGAATTTTGAGCGACGGCTAATCTTCTAGGGGGAGAATGGATGTGTCCGGATTAGAGAAACGAGAGTCCGAGCAAGCAGCGAGCAAGAGGTGACTCCCCCTTTTCGTCTTCTTGAACTGTTTGGTACAATGCGCGATTTGTGAGTTGAGGAGGAAAGCTAAACAGGAAAAAGTTGGAAAAGCGTTTCATGACTCCTTTAAAGCCGACTGCCGGCGACGACGGCGAAGGAGGGGACAGAACCCCCAGGCACGTCCAGGCGGTCGCGTGGGTCGACACCACCCATGGCATTCCAAACGCGGCTGCACTTTCGACGACTGAAGACGTCAACACTAGGCAAGCGGAACTCATGGCACTTCTCCGAGCATCCCAGTGGGTTCTTCAAACTTTTGCATCAACAGACATCCCACACAGGCTCCTACTGTTCACCGACTCGACCCGCGCGTACAGCCGGCGAGTTGCTCGCCGCGTTCCTACAACTTCGAAACAAGCTCAACATCCAAGCTACTATTTCCTGGGTGCCCGCGCATGCGGGCATCGACGGCAATGAGTGGGCCCACAGCGAGGCGCGAGCAGCAGTTCACCAGATGGCAACCGCGCCGAACGCATTCCACAACTCAGCCGGCGAGGCAGCCGGCCGGGCCGACGCGTCTGTCGTCAAGGAAAGTGCTAAACAGCGAAGAGGGAGAACCCTACGGCACCTTCGTGAGGGGCGGGAGGACCGCCCGGACGAGCAGTTGCGTCCCGTTCCTCCGATGCCGAATGACCTATCGAGGAGCAATCAGACCCTCGTCCGCCGCCTCGCAACCAACACTGTCCTATCCCCGGCGCTGCGCCATAAGTTCTTCGGCGACGAACCCGACGAGGGGGCGTGTCGCCGGTGCCCGAGGACCGCGACGGCTGCCCATGTTGTCTGGGAGTGCGAGCGCCACGCTCGCCTTCGGAAAACGAAACTGGAGGAGCTCCCAGACGAGATCCGTCCGGCGACGTATGTCGATTGGATTCTGCCCACCAGTCGTGACTAGAGGATCGTCTCCCTGCTGTGGACAAAGCTGGGGAAGTTCGTCTACGACAACGACGGCCCCAGCGGACGGCTTTGCAACAGCCAAAGGCGCAGGGACCAACACCCACCCAGACCGCCGTGACGGCAATGGCAGATCCTTAGGCCCGCACCGATGCAGACGACAGTGGTGCATTATATTTATATGTATGTATGGTATATACAAGATGTTTCACAAAAGGTGGACAAATTCGATATTGCGAAAACTACGCGTCGCAACAAAAAAGGACTTGTGTAGTTTTGGTCCTGGGCCAGGGGCCTATTTAGGAAAATTATTAAAGTCCAGGATAATTAGATTGTTAATAATTTTTGCGTAATTAACTTTCTTAATATTTTGTTTAAGGGCATGGTTTCAATTAGAAAACAGCTCAACATCATCGAAAAACACTAAATTAACAAATTTCAGAACGATAGAAGGCACGCGCAGCATTTTATCGCTTTCTGAAAAACCGCACAATTCGCAGCAGAGGTTGATTGCACTATTTCTCCACGGGGCGCGGTGCCGTCGGGGTCGAGAGGCGCTCCGATTACAAACCGAAACTTAAAAACCCGTAGAATTTGTGCGGTTTTTCAGAAAGCCATAAAATGCTGCGCGTGCCTTCTATCGTTCTGAAATTTGTTAATTTAGTGTTTTTAGATGATGTTGAGCAGTTTTCTTATTGAAACCATGCCCTTAAACAAAATATTAAGAAATTTAATTACGCAAAAATTATTAACAATCTAATTATCCTGGACTTTAATAATTTTCCTAAATAGGCCCTTGGCCCAGGACCAAAACTACACAAGTCCTTTTTTGTTGCGACGCGTAGTTTTCGCAATATCGAATTTGTCCATCTTTCGTGAAACACCCTGTATATATATATATATACATATATTATACATAACAGGGCAATAAAGAACGTTCTAACACGTGCGAAGGAGATGCCTAAAGGCTGATTCACACACTTGTGTCGAGTCCGACCGCGTGGAACTGCAACGACTTGCGACGTCCGGATTGCTATGGCACGAGCTGCGTCAGCTCCAACAAAGCCGGTTTTTACTTTGTTTTATTGGAGCCGACGCAGCTGTTGCCATAGCAACCCATACGTCGCAAGTCGTTGCAGTCGCACTCACACAAGTGTGTAAATCGCCCTTAACGAAGCGACACGGTCGCGCGAGTGGCTTTGACGGCGTAAAGGCCGGTTCCCACTTGACGTGTCGTCGCTACTTGCCGTCTGCCGTGAGCAAGAGTTTTGACGGTACGACACATGGTGAACGCTGACGGCCTTAGCGCAAAGTCAGCGCCATCTTGAATTTTGCCACTTCCAGTATGGGCGAAAACATTGTATTGCCATCTTGCCAACTGTCACCATCATAACATCCTACCATTCGGAGCCGCCATATTGTGTTTTTTTTTTTTTTTTTACGTCGTCCAGATGTGGACGAGGCGCATCTGCCTTTAACTCTGTTTCCATGGTATTAGGACAATGTATTTGTGCACTTAATGGTGTGGCTGTTTAGTTTCGGTTCAAAGAAGAACAGAAAAATGGCCGCGAAATTCTGGAAAAGTAATTGTCAGCAACGAGCAGTGGCGTAGCCACTGCTCGCTCGTTGCTGACATAACAGCTTGCGCGGCTGCCTCAGGAGTCAGGGCTATTCGCAGCATCTCTGACTATTTGTTTTTCTCGAATTTGTGGAGACTGTTAAAAAAAAATGTTCTGCATTCGCCCGAATAAATGACGTGCTGTCTTCTTAGCAATGCACGCGCGCACAGTTGTGTTGCAAAGCTCCGCACACTTGTTTCAGCTGCATTGTGCTTGCCGTTATCGACTCTTCTATCCTACGTGTGTCTCGATAGTTGCTGACGGGCAAATGCTCGTCAGCAACTGACGCTTAGCTCCTCCCGCATCAAATTCAAGTTTCAAGTTTCAAGTTCCTTTATTCCTCTTCATACAAGAAGAGAGGGAGGAGGGAAAAAAGCAGTACAAAACTGCTTGACAGTGCCCTCTCCTCCCCCAACAGAAACAGCAGAAGAGGCACTCAAAACAAAACCGCTCTCAGGAGTACACAATCACATCTCTGACGAAACTAGTAAAGATAGTATGCGTTTTTTGGAACAGTTATCAATTGTAATATTTCGCAATAAAAAATAGTTTAACATTTTGGGTAGCTGGTATCTCACCATCTGATTTCCGTGGTTGGTTCTCGAGCGCGGGACCGTCCAGGCGTCGGCATGGCGGGTGGCATACGAGGTGTTTTGTGAGTGAAGGGAAGAAAGGGAAAGAAGACTATTTCCCGGATGGTTTATCGCTGCTTTATATGCTAGGGCAAGTTTATACTCATAATAATTCGTGATTGGAACAATTCCTAATTTATTGAATAACGGTGCCGTGTGGCTGTCATGTGCTGCATTACACAAAATACGAATTACTTTTTTCTGAAGTATATGAATACGATGAATATTTGCAGAAGTTGTATTTCCCCATACCAAGAAACAGTAATTAAAACAAGAGTAGAATAAAGAGTTATAAAGAGGTCGTAGTACAGACTGGGGTAAGGTTTTTCTATGCTCATAAATTATACCTACCACCTTCGATAGTTTTTTCGCTATCAACTGAACTGTTTCATCCCATCGCATGTATTCATTAAACATAACACCAAGAGCTTTGACATTCTGCACAATTTCTACATCACGTGAGTCTAAGGAGAGAAGCTGATTTCCGCTCATTTTTACCCCCTTTGCCCTGAAAACAACAGCTTTCGTTTTATTACTATTTATCACTAAAGAGTTCTGGACTGTCCATGTATAAAGCTTTTCTAGAAATGCATTACCTGTCTTCATAATGTCCGAAATATCGGACCCTGCAAAAAATATACTAGCATCATCTGCATAAATTATCATGCTTGCTTCATCGTCGATGTTAGCTATGTCGTTAATATACAGGTTAAATAAAAGAGGCCCTAAAATACTGCCTTGCAATAATGCATGGCAAAGTAGTTTGTCACATCATGACTTCTGCTCAAAAGAAAGCAGACATTTTCATAAATTCTTAAATGTTTGGACGCGGCCCAGCAAATTAAGGTGATTGATTAATTTGTTCTATTCAATTTTTACTAAGAATTGTTTATAAAAATTTAAAATTGCCCGCTGAGAAGCGCATCATACATTATGCGCTTTCGGGTATGCAAAATTATAGTAATTCATAGCAGGTGTATAGTACCTCATATTTTCGGACGCTCATCTGTCATCGACCTAGTACTAGAATTAAGACTTCGATCGCGAGGGGTTCTCGCATGTCTTGCGTCGACCGGGTAAATAGCAGGGGTTTAATATAAACGACTCCGGAAACCAGCCACCGCTTCTTCCGGTCAGTTATTTTGGGAATATGTTTGTTTATTGGTTTGCAAAATAAAAAGAAGGAAGCACATTGGAACTAATAAGAGACCAATACTCACAGAACACACCGTAACCAACAGGAAACACGGAGTCGCTTTCACTGAAGTGTAATTACTACACACGAAAGAGGTTCTTGAATTTCGCTTTTCTATTTTCAATTTGATGAGTCATTCATTTCTGAATTGTGTTTTTTTTTTTCGAATCATAATAAAAAGGGCACCCTGTTCACCGTGGTAGATGTTGTAGTGGGGCAAAGCGCTGGATATTCTATTTTCATCATCCAGCTTTTTGTACTGGGGTAGAGAACAGCATACCATTCCAGCGCTTCGACACCTCAGCGCCAAAAGTGTTTGTTAGCGCGACTACGCGTTTCAAGCTTTGGTAAAAATGTCCTACTACAAATATCACTTCACCAAATAAACACATCACGTGGAACCGGCGTTGCCGCGCGTTACACAAACAGCGCATGAAGCGAACTGACGAGCCGAGGGATCCAAAATCTGCGCGGTCTGTCCCAGTGTGTCCTACCTGTGACGTCACAAACAATGATGATGATAGCTAGAGAAGCGCCCCCTGTATTTTGCACACGCCGCCAATGGGCAAACGAGGGCGTGTTTGAAAACAGACCTTTATCGTGTACTCTCGTCCCCAGTCACCTAATAGGCGTATCCGGTATGGGCGACAAATAAATAATAAAAGGTTTAACCTGCAAATAGTGAACAAATAGAGGGGAGGCAAAATGAGAATGTGTGATGGCTACACTTATATCCTAAATGTCATCTATTGGGGTGGCGACGGCAAAACAATGTTTTCGCCCATACTGGAAGTGACGACAATTCAAGATGGCGGCGCCCTTGCTAAAAAGGTCTATATGTATTCCAATTTTGGAATACGCAGGGTGCGTATGGGACCCATACAGGAAGCAGCAGGTTGCGCAATTTGAACGGATACAGTATCTAGCACTTCAGTTCGTTTTTGTTTCTGAGTATAGACCTTTGCAAAAATTACCTTCTGCGCGCTGCCATCTTAGTCTGCTGGGCTGTGGAACGCCTTCTGAGCATGTGCTGTTGGTCTGCTGTGCGGTATATCGGATGCTGCGCATGCGTCCACAGTTCAGTGACTCAGCATTTTCCGCCCGGGCGCTTCGTTCGAGACTGCCGCTGGAAAGGTCTATAGGCGCACCGAGTCAGTTCATCATCATCATCAATACGGCAATGAGAAATAAAGTGCGGCTTGACTGTTTAGAGAAAAGAAGCAAGGTTTGTAGATTAAAGGAATTATACGCTGTGGTTAATGGCTTGACAAAGATTAATCCTCAAGTGTACATTTTACCTTCAACATCACGCTCCAAAAGAACGAGCAATACTAAAGCAATTGCACCTTACCAGTACAGAAATGATGTCTTTAAATGCTCTTTCTTTTGTCGGATTATTATAGAGCGGAACACCCTGCCAGAGCAAGTTGTCAATTGTTGTAGTCCTGAATTTTTAGAAACACAGCTGAATGAATTGTTTAGTTAAGTTTTGCATGTGGAAATGTATATTTTGAGCATGCGTGGGTAGCTGCAACCTACCTGCGCTCGCTTCACACGGTGAGTGCATGGTTGAGTTCCTTATTTTCTGTGTGTTGTTTTTTTCCCTCCTGTGTAGACCGACAGGTCCACAGTATTTCAAATAAATAAAATGAATAAAATAAATAAAACTAAATATGTCCTCTGCCGCTTCTTCATTTCTAAAGACGGCCGCCGCCATGGCGTTCTCGCAAGGGCATGAAGCTGGATCGCTCCTCGCATCACCATCCCTTCCGTGTTTACCCGGCGAGCGAGCAGATAAACATGATGGACAACAGTTTCCTTCATCATTTGTTCGAAATGCTGCGGGGAACCAGCTCTTTGCACGAAGTTCATACCAACCAGCGAGCAACAGGAAAGTGGAAAACGTTTCTAGGAGGTGTCGACTGTGCCGCCTGTGTTAGCTTTTTTCCATCAGAGTCCCATTCCCTCACGACATTACGGATGACCCTCAAGCTCCTTCAGCCTTGTTTCAGCATAAACGTCGGGTTAGTTTGAATGTCAAGGTACCGGGGTCGTTTTCTATGTAAGCTTTTTTTTTATTTTTTTGCCTTGCATTTAATTATGGCGTTATTAGAGTCGTTCCCCTAAAAGTTACCTTCAAAAACCATTTCCTGTTCCTGCGTAGGATATTATGAACAATGGACCTTTTCCGCGGCGGCTGCACGAACTAAAAATCGAGGAAGGGACCTACCTGCGCTACCAGTCGATAATGGGAGCTACGCTACCAGTTTCTTCGCTCTCTGAGCTGCGGCGCGTGCCCAACGCGACTTTAAAGAGGGGAAAGAAAAACACGACCCAAACGTCGTGTTTTTCTTTCCGTCCACACTTTCTTTTTTTGTGTAACACAATTATATATATGCTGCAATTACGTGTTCTACTCGTTGATCCACAGCCTCTTTCCGAATTTCCTCGATTTTTCGTGCCGACTTCCGCCGCTTGGCATCGGGCGCTCGCGCGTGCGCAGAACGCTTCTCCGAAAAGGTCCATTAAGCGTGCGTACGCTCAACGCGGTACTATTTGGGCGAGACAAGTGAAAGTTCTTATTTTAAACTTGGAAACTGTAACATCGTCCTTGTTGGTGACTTGTCATTGTTTGAGCGAAATTAAATGAGCGGGTGAGACTGTACCAGCCGTGGAACAGTCACTGCAATTATTATCTTACGTTCGTTCTTTGGTTTCGAAAATTATTTCTAAACCAAAAAACGGAAGACTTATTTTCTAGAGTCAGTACTTTTCCTTTACCCAGCGCTGTGTTTTTATTGCGGGAGTTTGAAAAATTATCGACAATCGTGTCGTACGCTCAGTTGTGAAAAGAAACCTCAAATAACATTAGACCGATTAATGCCTATGCAGTGTTGCACGGGACGGCGTTCCAAGGAACGGCGTTCCTGGAACGCGTTCCTTTTAGGAGGAACGAAGGAACGCCGCCGTTCCATTTCGCGTTGGTGGAACTGGAACGGGAACTCGTTACATTTTTACTGGAACGAAGAAAGGAACGGCGTTCCTTTTTTTTTCTCCAGTGAGGCAATTTTTATTTTATTTTAGAGGGAAATTCTAGAAGTATAAAAAAATATATTTACGAAGAGCAGGATCTCGTTAACTTTCTGGTAACTTAACTTAGGGTTTATTTTGTGTGGTCCTCGATTGGTAAAAGTCGGGTGCAGGAGAGCTAGTGGACATTGATTCCTTTTTCAGTGCCCGAGGCAGCGGTACAAAAAGCAAAACATTTAGTCGAAGAAAAATACCGAAAGAGGGACGTTTCAAACTCAGCTACTTTCTTTGCTTCCACGAATCCTCGTACACCCAGAAATCTAAGGCCGACTACAGCCATCACTGAACTTCCACAAAGAGACCTACAGTTACAACAAAACAACAGGTTACCAGACATAGAACGCACCCTTGTATTACGAACATTGGCCACTTAAAAGATAACCAAAAATTAACCTTTATTCCTTTCCCCCTTGAACCTTACCTTCAAATTCAACAACGAATTCAACCTCTACGAAGAAGGACTAGTAGTTTTTAAGACTGACCTTCCAAAAGCCCTACCCTCTTCTTCACTTGCTCGTCTTGCGGACAGCATATTGAGCAGCGACTGTTGTTAAGTTTGAACAAGGAACCAGTGTTAGATTGAAACGTGTGAGGTTGTTGTAAAACGCTCGTTCAATGATAACAGTGCATTTGGCTCGTCTGAATCGCCCACCACGGGCATGTATATGGTTAAAGCCTGAGATTTTTGAAGGTGAATACATCAGCAAATGAAATCCTGCTTCCGCTTGCTTCGTCTTTTGGTGCCCTTCCATAACGGCATTCAAATTCTTATGTTGTCATTTAAAGAGACAAAGTAAAAAAAAAACCACTTGGTCTAACTGAATATGGCAATCATAAAAATACGAATGTAACGTATGTGTAACGATGCGTTCTATTTTTTTAACTGTAACGGGAACGCGTTCCAAAAATCACAAGGAACGAGGAACGAGCTTTCATTCTTTTTTTTGAGGAACGTGTATAACATTGTGCCTATGTTAGCATAATTTCACATATAAGGCTTCAAATTATATGCCTAAATGATAACGACTGCGAAAAATAAATAATTCAAGAGCATTTTCCGGCCGCCGTCCAAAGTAGAGGGACCACCCGAAATCTTCATCTTTTCCCCCATTTTAGTAATCGTGCGTTATATAACAGCAAGAAGAAAAACAACTAATTTTTCGTTTCTACAAACCTATCTCGCTCCGCATCTCGAGCGCAGTACGTCAATGTTATTGTTCGTTGCTGGTCTAGCTATAACCTCGAAGCCAATAGCCAAGCAGGGGCGCAGATCCACAAGGCCGTCGTCGGACGTGCAGCTCGTTCCCATTGTTGGCCCGCCAATTACCCGAAGGAAACAAAGTGCGGAGCTCCACACATCCCGGATGATGATGATGAGGCGACAACCGCTTGTTTTTCATAAAAGGAAGGGGAAACAAAATACGTACGCCTACGCCTTTCGGCTTAAATCGCAAGGACGTTACGCAACGACTCCAAGTCGACTCAGCGATTGATCTTACACAATGGCAGAAATGAAAATGAACAACACGTAAAGATTTCAGCATGCCAGATCTTATCTGATGCATTTCGCTCAACCCTAAGCTGAGCGTCCGGTGAGAGCATACGCGTTCGACGGTCCAATCGTCCTCCTCCTTTTCGTCACCTGTCCACGCTCTTTGTGCGTGGGTATATAGACGGAAGCGTGATCACGGGGTGAAAAATAGACGCGCTTCTGGCCCAACGAGCAGGTAGCTTCCAACGCACTGTCTGCTTAGGGGTAAACCTTGTGCGAGGCAGCGGGGGAAAGAGGCAGGGAAGGGAAGAGCGTTCGACGTACAACCGCGTCCCAGGTTTCTTGGCACTGGTCGCAAGTTTTTTCCAAAGACGCTTTTGGGCACTCGTGCCAAGATCGGAGCAGAGCCATTCCGGCGGCTAGGGTAAGTACACATTTCCAAACAGGGGTTCGTGCGCGGGCGACAATAATAGAGAGTTTTAAAAGGACGTTCCAATGACTCCGAAAACTAAACCCGACGCTCCACCACCGCCGCCTTTGCACGTGCATCGGGTCGTTATCGGTGCGCATCGAAGGTATCGAAGCGATCTACTAAACCTCTGTAATATCGGTCGTAACGGTTAGTTTAGTTCGATCTAGAGTCACTGAATCGGCTATCCGCTTCGGAGTAGCGACACTTCGGCAATCCTGGCGCTCAAAATCATGGTTGCCATTTATCCGAAACTTCACCTGAAATGGCAGAAAACGCTTGTCGGTCCTCCAGAAGTGTTAAAACAATCCGCGACGGAGCAAAACGAGATTGTCATAGGGTTTCCTGACGCCGTATCTGATGCTAAAAAAATAGTATTCTCGAACCGTAGAATGATCGCCATTCACGTCCGTTCAGCACTACGCACCGAAATGGCGGTGCCCGCAGGAAAAACGAGGACTGAGCTGCCGCTACTCTAAGCGAATTTCTATTTAGTGGCTCTAGTCCTATTTAATGGCATAGGCGTGGGAGGGAAACGTCTTCTTCTGACTTGGTACAGATGTTCGGGTATGAAAACAAACTGTATAAGACAAAAAAAAAGTTTGAGGTTGTTTATACAAAATGTCTTTAATTTGAACTTTTTAGAAGTACTGAAAGCACGAAGGGATCTTCCCAAAACCGGTCCAACGAATGTACATGTTTGCGTAGGACGCGCGGCATCATTTTCGACTCGTAGAAAGGCCGGCATATGAGAGAGACATAAAAAGGGTCAAGTCGGCACAATTCTACCTCCCTGCAATTTGCTTGTTATAGTTTTGTTGTTGTTTTTCTCTTCAGTCAGCTGCCATGACTTGTCAAAATTACTAAGTGACGTAGCTCCGAACCGCTTTATGCCCTGAGGGAAATGTGTTCGGCCAACACCACCTCTCAAGTCGTATTCACCTCAAAAACCTGAGTAAAAAAATAGTCCCGCTTTTCGCTGAGCATAACTCATTTACTTATGTATCCGGTGAATAAGGATATACCTGGGTGAATTTTGTATTAGCTTGCTGTTATTTTATCAGGACGTACACGTTCCGAAAGCCAAAAGCATGGTTTCTTCGTCCGACAACCAAATACCGTAAGAACTACTTCGTACCGCGCATTAATACTGCAAAACTTTTCCTTTCTTTTTTTTTTCCTTTTTTTCTTGACAGCGAGTTATGCACTACATTTACAATGTTTACTATACCCCGTTTCATATGAAGTCCGAGCGCAACCGCACTTAATGTGAAAATGAGTATTGACTCAGACCACTCCCTATGCTTCTGCAGCCGAATCAGTATCACGAAGCGAACGCCCTTGCCCCCCCCCCCCCCCCCCCCCCGAATTTGCTGTTTTTTTTTTTTTTTTTGGAGGGGGGGGGAGCTCCGAACGGCTTTGCAGATGTCAAGCGGAATGCTCCCTTTTTTCTTTCTTACTTTTTACAAACACGTTTGTTCGAGCTATGTAAAGTCAGCACGGAATGAAACCCGAACGCCGGAACGCGTGGCCATCGATACAGACTGCTCCACCTGGAGGGCCCCTGAGAACTAATGAAAATGCACCTGGGTGCGAGGGTGCGGGTCCTACTAAGATGTCCTCAGCCCTCGCGCGGGGCGTCTGGGACTTCCGCGTTTCGCCGGTGGCGCGCTGTAAGCGCCGTCACTCGGGGTGCTTTTCTGTCGCCGCACTGTCGCCCGGTCAACACCGGGCGGCCGCTCAACCTGGCTATAGCTCTCTGCGATAGGCCCTGCTCAGACAGGGTGATGCATTTATTCCGCTCCGGAATTGATACGCCTGGCATATCGGTGGTTACCAAAGAGAGCGTCAGCAAGCAATTCCTCGCTTTTTTAAGATTCGACTGATAACCTCGCACAAAAACATGGGCATTGCTCATAAAAACCGAGGCATCCGCGTCGGTCCGTTGTAACATTTTTTTTTTTTTTTCATAAAGAGTATGATCGTGTGAATAAAAAAATTTATTTCGCGTTTATGACGTTTTACTATTTCTCAGAAACCGCGCGTGGCACGTTGTTCACAGGAGCCCCAGCGTGGTTCCGGTGACACGTCATCAAACACTACGTGTCTTCTGTGCACGAAATGTTTCATCTTTCATTTCGCCCTTGCGATACACAAAGCGATAATGAATGTCAGCGCTGAAGAGATATCGCTGGGAATCCGATACACAAAGCGAGTGAGAGTGCTTTTTGTATCCGATGTGACGGCGCTTACAGCGCGCCACCGGCGAAACGCGGAACTCCCAGACGCGCCGCGCGAGGGTCGAGCTCATCTTAGTAGGAACCGCACCCTCGCACCCCGGCGCATTTTCATTAGTTCTCAGGGGCCCTCCAGGTGGAGCAGCCTGTATCAACGGCCACGCGTTCCGGCGTTCGGGTTTCATTTCGTGCTGACTGTACATGCACACGATGGCAAACCGGTTTCTGGCCATAGCCTCCAGATTTGACACAGATGTAGTTTTCACACGCAAATTGTGACTGGCAGATTTGTTGAAGTCGCTAAACAGAAAGGGGCTCCCGCTGCCCCGCTGCCCCTCTGCACCAAGAAACATGCTAACAGGATCGCCACGTGCAAGACTGAGCAGAACTTTCCATGCCCATGTCCTGCAGTGTTTAATACATTGGCCAAACGGGTCGCTGCGAAAACGACCGCCGAGAACTAAAATGGCTGCTGGTTTGTCGGCGAGCGGTATTACAAAGGGTGGCATCACCTAGGGAGCCTTCATGTGCGCTTTACTAGTGTGAAGCCACCCTTTGTAATACCGCTCGTCGACAAACCAGCAGCCATTCTGGTTCTCGGCGATAATCCGTGGGGCTTATAACCCTCCCGGAAACAAGCACCTTATCTCACAAATTCGGAGCAGCGTTGTGGAACCCACGGAGGGAGGATTAGCATTTTCCCTCCTTGGATGGGAGGACCGATGGACACAAAGGCCACTTTCCGACGCACGGGGAAACAATGAGAGGAACAAAATGGCGGTGGAAGAGGGAATGGGCAAGGGAAACAGGCAGTTGGCATCGCTCTATGCGAAGCGCACATGAAGGTGCCTTAGCATCACCCTAGCAAAGCGCACATGAAGGCTCCCTACCCCGAACTAGGGTGCCTTCATTACCGTGTGTTCTGTGTGTGCTCACCACGTTTAGCGAACGGGTTCCGGAAGAATTGTCCCCGGAAAAAACGTCCCCGGAAGAAATTCCCCCGGAAAACAAGTCCCCGGAAAATATGTCCCCGGAAAAAAAGGCCCATGTGGAAAGTAGGCAAAAATGTCCCCAAAGGGTTCTCTATCGCTGAGTTTTCCCTGATTCTTATGGCCTTCGGGCGGTCCTCTCATTGTCCGGTCACAAATGACCTGACCCACCTAGAGGTAGAAAGGGAGACTGGAAGTCACACAAAGCAACCGAAGGAATCTATTTTGGGGTATTTTGGAAACCAAATTATTGTGTTTGCCAAAGCCGAATTACTGTTTTTTGTGCGTTTCTTTTTCATTTGTAAATAAACATTTATAACACTTTTAACCAAAACCAAATTCATCTGTTAGGGGAAATTTGAGAGGTACTTGTGTACCATTTCAAAATAGGTAAAAAGCACGACACTGTTAGCAGGAACAAGCTATCGCTAGTTATTTTTTCTCTTTTTCTCATAGAAACGAAAGGGTGTCATCAATGTGAGCATAGGTACTGAAAGTGCTCATTTGGGGATATAATGCAGACGGTAAAATTTCGTTCCCACTAATACTCTTTCTAAGTAAAATGTGAAAATGCGCCGATGTCGTGTTCGCGCTAACAGTGTCGCGATGTGTACCTCAGGGAATCGTACATTTCCCACTTTGTTGGGGCCGTTTTTTCCGACTTGCCACAGGGTGCCGTTTTCCCCAAGGACATATGACCGGACCGCCCGAAAGCCATGAGGATCCGGGAAACCCAGAAATAGAGAATCCTTTGGGGACATTTTTTCCTACTTCCCACCTGGGGCCTTTTTTTTTCGGGGACATTTTGTCCTGGGACTTTTTTTCCGGGGACATCTTTTCCGGGGACATTATTTCCGGGGACATTTTTTCCTACACCCATAGCGAACAGAGGCAATGGAAGCGGATGTAACCGGAGACGCCGGCGGGGGAGAGCGAACCACGGAAAAGAACGGGACGCCTGGAAAAGAACAGACGGCGCGATCGCAGACCAAACAAAACGCTTCTCAAACGATTGTAACCTAACAGTTAAATAAATATATACTGCATTATCCGAATTTAACCGGTACATCACAGTTTTTGTATTCACTTTCCCCGAAGTTAATACAAAGAGGTTACTTCTATACCTGAATGAAAGAAATTAGAATAGTGTTGTTCTGGGGTCCAACCTCAGCGGTGTTCGTGTAAAAAGATAACATAGGAATGTTGCTTGTGGGCGCGTTTTTTTTTTTTTTTGGTTTGGGGGGGGGGGGGGGTGTTTCCTGGATTTACCTTTTCATGCCTTTTCATGCCTTTTTGTGTAAGTATCAGTTCGCGCTGAGGAAACGAGGTGACTTTCTCATCGTCTTTTGTGTTCATAGTGGTAACGGGGCATAGCGTAAAGGCCGGTTCAGCGTTAGAAAGCGTTTCGTCCACTCGCATTCTTTGTAAAAGGATTATTGTAATCTCCTTACATTGATAGCTTGCCTCCGTCTCCGGTGACAATTTTTTTCCTTCGTAAAACCTTCATCGCATAAAAGGGAACGAATACACGAACAGAAAAGAGTTACATGAAATGACATGGACGGCGCTGCCTTTCTTTGTCCCTCCCCCTACGATAATGCCCTTAAAACGCAATAAACATTTTGTGAAAAAAAAAATGAAACCTTCGCATTATTCTTGGACCTTCCCAGACCAAACGTAACTCGCTCAGCAGACCTGTTGGACCTCTTGACTCGCTATGGGATCGATTATTCGAAGGGGGGGAGGGGGCTGCCTATAAGGAGGAAAAATACGGGACAAGAAAGAAAGAGGAGGGAATGGGAAATAAACACGGCTAAGTGTCTTCATATCCGCTTGGCGTCGGCCTCCCCGACGGTGACCCATACAATGTTTAACTCGCGATGCAGGTCTGCTGCGCGTGCTACGTTTGGTCTAAAAAAAATTCAAAAATAATGCAATTTTTTTTTTACAGGATGTTTATTGCGTTTTAAGGGCACTATCGTAGGGGGACAAAGAAAGTCAGAAACGTCCTTGTCATTTAATGTGTCCTTTTCTGTTCATATATATTCGTTTCCTTTTACGCGAAAAAAATAGTCACTTGAGACGGCGCACGCTAGCTACCAATGTAATATAATAATCCTTTTAAAAAAGTGCAAGCGGACGGAGAGTTTACTAACGCTGAACCGGCCTTTACGCTATGCCCCGTAACCACTACGACCACAGAAGACGATGAGAAAATCACCTCCTTTCCTGAACGCGAACTGGTACTAACACACAAGGTAAGAACAGGAACATCCCGTGGACACCCCCACAACTATGCGCCCACGAGGTCGGCAACCTTTCAACTTAAACCAAACGTCGTAGTGCAGCGGGTCCAAACCAAAAGAAGGCTTATTTGCAACATTCCCATGTCATTTTTTTTTTTACGAGCACCGCTGAGGTTGAATCCCAGAACAATACTATTCTTTCATTCAGATATATGCTTAGGAACCTCTTTGTATCAACGTCGGGGCTAAGGGAGACATAAACCATGTTTGGGGATCTCTGTCAAGGTCGGAAATAAAACGCCAGCTAGCAGCATATATTGCCGCTCGCGCAGCTGGCCAAGTAGGCAGTGTGCCCGTGGCCTAACGGTTATCGTGCTTGCCTCCCACGCGAAAAACCGAGGTTCATCGGCCTCGCCGCCGATGCACCTTTTTGTTGTTTCTGCACTGTCGCGTTCTGGTAAATTCGAGAACCCTGTCGCTTATTCGAGGTTAGAACGTTCAAGGCGCCGAACTTTCCACACCAATTGTTCCAGATGCCCACGGCTCTACATAAGGGGCTCCGCGTGGCGAGCCGGAGTCAGTCTCGCCCCAGCGTTCGACCCTGCTGTTTCGCCGCCATCGACGCTAGCCTTTTTCGATTTTCTTTTGGGCACCAGTTCGCCCCCATTAATCATTTATTTTCTCCAGTTAAGTGACCGCCTAATCATTTGTCATTCGAGGCAATATCGTTGGGGCGTATTATGTATCTGGGCAGACCCTCGATGTATTAAAAAATTTGGGTGATAATCCTGAAAAAAAGAAAGCCAAATGTATCCAACAATGCAGGCACTTTTCTGCCCGAAGTCGTTTGTGGTTCACAAGAATATTTAATAATGCGGTGTAAAGTAGACAGTGACCTAAGCAAGCCCAGAACATGTTGCCAAACACTAACCCAACTTAATAATGAACGCTCAAAAACCTGATAATTCTTACGAATAGTATCTATCCAGTTGTCACCAACAGTGATGTAGAACGCATGTCTTACAAAAGCACCCAAATGTTTGAAGCAGTCATTGATAGTCCCCAGCAGCCATTGATAGCCATCGGAACCCATATGATCGACAAAACGGACTGACAGGCTATTTCGATAGGTTCCACGTAAGCTGAAGAGGTTCTTAAGAATGAGTTAGAGGTCAATTCTCCATCCTGTAAATGTAAATGCGACATCCACTTACCGCTAAATTATTGTCACGAATTACAGGAGAGGAGGTGCAAATAACTGAAGAAATGAACAGAAGGGAATAATGACTTGTGTCGCGGGCGTCGATGAGGCGTGACAGCGCAATCAAACGCGGCCGAGAACTCTACTTCATCTCGCAAGCATCGCATAGGTACGGCCGCTAACGCGTAGGTTTTTAAAAGTGCCTTTTAGCGGGAAGCACTTGTGCCACCACACACATGAAATATAAAAATAAAATCCCGTTTCCTTGTGTTTTTGATTCAGGCTACCAGTAGGGAGTTTTAGTACACCGTTAACGATACCCGATACTCCTCCGGCGTGTTTCCGCGTGCATCGATTAGTTATCGGGTACCGTTACGGGGGCTATAGGGCGGTCTACTAAAACTCCCGAATATTGTGCGATTGGTAGCGCTTTGCTTTCATTTTATGTTTTCACCCTCATCATCTCCACTCCACTCCCCCGCCCTCGGAATCGAACGCATAGCGAGTCGAGAGATCCAAAGTTTGATCTCCTAACTCCTTGGACCTCTCGACCCATTTTGGATCTCTTGACGCGTTGGACCTCCTGACCTGTTGGCCCTCTTGACCCATATTGGATTTCTTGGCGCGTTGGACCTCTTGACACATGACTATTGGATCTCTTGACCATAAGCGGCGGCCGCCCCCCTTCGGCTCGTTGCCCGCCGCGACGCCCCCCCCCCCCCCCCCCCCCCCCCCTTCGTGACGCCAAGAGCGTATTCAAAAGCTCGCTGCTCGGTTTATTTTTAACGCTTATAATACGAGAATATCATCCACGGAATTAGTTAAAAAACCTCAGCTTCCGACTTTACAAACCAAAGCTATATTAGACAGATTAAAAACTCTCTACAAAATCATAAACGGCTCCCTTCGTGTAAATATCTCCAACTACTTAAAATATCTACAGTCCAGGTCCTTGCGAATAAATCATTGCCGAGCATTAACAAAACACGGGTTTAAGAATGACTGCTTTAGATTTTCTTTCTTCCCCCGGGCAATTCAAGAATGGACTTCGACGACTTTCGATCACTTTAGCTAATTCTTCTGTTGGTGCAACACCACTTAATGCTGTTTGTATTCTGTACCTACTTATACAATAGCTTCTTGAATGGAGCTGGTAGTATTTCCAATAAGTAAATAAATATATAAAAGACGCGAGACAACGCCAGCGATAAGCTACAATCGCCGCACTACATAATGCGAACTTGGTAAAACTAATATCTGGAGTTTTCGCTAAGGCAGCCCCAGTTAATGGCGAAATGCCACATTAGGGAAAGTGCAAAGCCTGAAAAAATGCGTCGACAGCCACCCTTCAACGGATGCACCGGCTGCGTTCTTCGCGAACACGTCTGTTATCATTGTTTCTTGGCAAGCAGGGACTTAAAAAGAAGGTCACCCCAACTTTCGCTCCCGGACCCTCCCGTAGGGGGCCACTCTCCAAAACGACAGTATCCGAGGGAAAGGGTAGGCTTAACGGCAATTGGTCACTTTTCCTGTTTTTTTTTTTTTTTTTTTTTTGCCACCTAAGCTTCGTGTCCGTGTGTCACCCCGTCACTGCAGGGAGACGGTGTCAGCCGTCGTTACAAGTCGCAAGACAACTCCGCAGAAACATCCACAAAGAGGATTCACAACCAGGACGGTGCTTCGCGCCTTTCGGGAGCTGCTGTTTTCTGATTCCGGCACCTCGGTGGCGTTCAAGGACCACGGCTGCTCGCGAGTCGCGACTTCACAAGCAGCCCCACGACACCGGCCGGGCGCGGGCCAAGCCAGAGACCCGCTGGCATCGTACGCCGTCGGGACCGACAACGGGGCAAAAGGGACTGTCCGCCCTTCGTGAAAGCGATCCGCGCGACGACGGACAACTGGCCGGCCAGGGACCGGGTGTTCCCGTTTTTCCCCGTGACGAGCGCCGAGGGCTCCACGAAACTCACCAACCAAGGACACTGCACCACGGTGAGCTAAGGACGACAACGTCGGGATCGACACCAAACACGTCTCTTCTTTTGTTAACCCCCGCATGCATGTGGGTTGCGGGCCGTACCGCGCTTTTGTTTTTCGAGAGTCGGTAGGTTACTTTTTTTTTCTTTTTTTTTTGACCTACCATGTGATCCTGCATCCCTGTTTATGCTTAGCTCAGGCAGGTCGTGGGGCGTTGCAATCTTGGGGTGCGACCCAGATGCGATATGACGCCGTGTGCTCCTGAGGACGGTGATCTCTCGTCCTTGGGTGACCTGTCACCGGTACACCCTTGGGACCATTCATACCTGGACGCGTCCGCTCCTACGGGGAAGAGGGAACCTCTTACCGTTATCCACGGCTGCGCCCATCGGGAACTCGCCGGGGGAGGCTTCTCTCAACGGAGCCCTACATTATTTCTGTGGCCCTCTACCTCGGAGTTTGTTGGCCTTCCGGCAAACGTGTCCGCGTATGAGTCAATAAAAATGTCTTTGGCAGATTTACTGTGTAGATGTTTGCCTCCCCCTTCGGGAACCTCGAGGCAGTTATCGAAGGGACCCGTTGTACCCGCCAATGCAGCGAGTTTTGAAGTTGGTTTCACGAAAAGTTAAAAAAAAAGGCAATGAAAACGCAAGAGAGCTATGTTCCCGTGCTCATTTGGAACACAGACACCGACACGCATTCTAAAATCGCAAGTCAACGGGCCTTCACTGCGCTTGATTTGTTTAGCGTACAATAGGAGTTGAAGTATAACATGTAGGGGAAGATCGCGAACGCCATGAGCTTGTGCTTTTTGACGCTGTTCAGTCCGTTCCATCGACTCGTGGCGTCGGTTGAGCAGAAATTGATATTCTTTCTCTCAACAGCCCTGCTCTCTGCTCGGACTTCTCGACGTTTCAACGAAGCTGTGGACTTCAAGGGCTGAAGAATGAGTTATTCCAAAGAAGTAACAGAGAGCGTGACCGAAGAAGACCTCGGCGTCTTGTGGCGAGTGTGTACCTACGCGGCCGTCATGATGCTGATGTTGGTGGCGCTGGTACTATTCATCAAAGCGTACATCCACATCAGCAAAGGGGTCTGCAAGTCCACACAAACGCTGAACGGCAAAACTGTCATCGTCACCGGAGCCAACGCAGGTACGTTCATTATTTAATACACTCGCTTCTGTGATATTACACGGTATAGTATACGATGGGGTATATTATGCAATTTAATTTTATGGAAAAATTGTTGGATTCATCAGAGGCTAACACAAAACAGTATGTGGCTTGTGGCGACACGCCACACTTTATAAATTTAGAAAACAAAGAAATCATTAATATAAGCAAATATTCCAAAAAGAATTATAGTTAAGCAAGAGAAGCAGTTTTGCTTAAAAAACTGATTTCAGTTACGTGGGATAATTGATTTGTTAATAAATTAACAACTTATTGTAGGCATTCTGGATAGTTGCCATGAAGACTCGTCATTAACATTTCATGTAAAAAAAGGTTTTACGTGATACGATAGACAAGATAGTGAATATCAAAATACAGTGATGTCCCGTTAATATGGACTTCTCTGTTTTCCCCCAAAACGCAACCATAATGTGAGTTTATAATAACGAGACAAAGATTTATATATTTGCCCAATTCATCCCCAAAAATGTTGCCTACATGGCGGGGCAGCCATACTGACTCGATCAGTATTAACGAGGCATGACTGTATAAGATGTATCATAAAATCGATACGTTATATTTATATCACACAGAGAGTAAAACAACCACACAAAAGATCGCAAAAATTTCTCCAACTAACAACGTTGCTGCAGCTACACAAGATCACCACGTTTATAATGATATTCAGGACCTCATAATGTTTTTGCTTCGAATGATCCTCTGTAATCGTTTAACTAAAAACCGCCCATGCTTCGCATCATTTCTTTTTCTTTCCAAAGCGTCTTTAAATACTTGCACGGCATCCTCGCTCAACCCATGACGCAAATTCAACGCACCAAAGTGAACACAATTGACATGCAACGAGATATCCCAAACAACAGGGATCTTTAAAAATCACAATCACGAAGTCCGCATATTGAACCCACTAGACAAGCTGAAAACACTGCCTCAAAAATGGCTGTGTTGATTCAACTCCTCCTTGGTATAAGGTGGTCATGGATCTGGGGCTGTGACGTCACTTACAGAAGGCCAGCGCGAGGCACAAAAATGAAAGGAGTCCCAGCTGAACGCATACCCGGCACTCGTGCCTAATTTTCGCCTTGAGTCGGCCTACAATAGATGACGTATGAACTCCAGCACTACGGCCTTTTTGTTATTTAGGAGGTGATACAGCAGATAGCTGTACCATACCGCTCTTGAGGCCAGTTCGCACGCTTGCGACTACCTAGGACCGAGTGGCGCCATCTATTGGGAAGCCGGCATATTTTCTATTTCTCTCGCGCATTATCCTTTCTTTCTTGGCTGGAAAAACTTTTGTCGACGTTATAAAGGAGCCTTTCTTGTAGGTATTACGCACATTTGACCTCGGAAATACCGCAAAACGTTCGCTCTGTGAAATACAGTTCCAGGGTCACCGCATAGATGGCGCCAGCGTGCCAGTGTGTCCTCTCGTTTCGAAACGAATGTTCGATGATCGAAATCTAGCGGATCGAAAGATTTCGAATTTTCGAACTTTCCATATCGAGAAATTCGACGGAAGTCGAATTTTCGAACTTGTTAAACTAAGAGGTTCGACGCTTTTCGAAATTTCGAACTTATTACGCTGCAAAGTTCGATGCTTGTCGAACTTTCGACCTTGATAGACGAAAATATTCGATGATTTTCAAACTTTCGAATCTTCTTGCACTAAAATGTTCAAAGCTTTTCAAACTTTCGAACTTCCTACGCTAAGGAATTCGATGATTTTTGAACTTTCGAACCTATTAATCTAAAGAATTCTAATATTGTTGAACTTTCGGTTCCCGAAAAGTCAAAAGTTCGACGAACTTCGTACTTTTAGGGTAAAAGTTCCGAAGTTCGTCGAACTTCGAAAGACCGGCGGGCGGTTTCATTTGGATTCAGCAGTGATGGTACATTCGTTTGTTTTTTTTTTTGTTTTTTTTTTGCATTTTTACATGCGGTGCCGCATTCCTTGCGAAAGACAATGCCGTTTATTTCAATCATCTGGCATGCTTGGTTTTAAAGGAATAGATTCCCGAAGGAGCTAGGAAGGACGACGGGTTTTTGACAATAATTGTCGTTTATGCCATATTTGGAGCGCGCTATAGCCGAAGCTATTTATGGAAGAGATGTTAAACTTTTTAAGAATGATCTATGTATAGCCTAGGTAAGTGTCGTCTTAGGATATGATTATTGTTGTTCAAGACGAGTTTCGAAGAAATATCCAAACATGTATCTACGGGCAATTATGCCCTAAACTTGATAATTGTTTTCGTCTAAATAGTTTGAGGTATCGCATTTAAATTAACACCACAGACATTGTAAGCAGTGATAGAGTGCAGGCGAGCTGGTAATTAATCGACATCTTGGAAACCCTGAGATGGGTTTCCAAGATGTTGATGACCACAGACAGTACATATTATCACTATCTGTAGAATACAAAATAATGTATTTATTGTTTTTTTCGCGTTGAGGAATAAATTAACTCATGGGGGAAGATTTCTAAAATTGTTCAAATTCAGCACGTCAAAAAAAAAAATCATTTTAAATATATTTTTTTTCTCAATTCACGTTCCTGGGACGTGCTTTTAGCCTGTACACATTTTGGTAGGAGAAACTTGTTTCGTAGTTCTGGGCCCATAACCTGTTGGTTATTAAGTGTATGCTGGGTCGCGGCGCGCAATGGGAATAAACGTAATGCCCGGCGAGGAGGGACGGGACGTAGCCTCCATAGCGTCACATCGCTGTTTTATTAGGACTAACTTCGAACGAGGAGGGAGAAAACACAGCACACACAAAAAAGAAAAAAAGGTCTCGCGCGCTCCATCTGGTGGTGGTGCATGACACTTGCTAACACGGCGCTTTAAAATCTTTTGCGACGAGATGGCACGCTGGGCGTTGACCCTGGAACTGTATTTTACTAACACAAGGATTTTCTTTTTGTATTTGCAAGGTTAAATGTGCGTACTACCCGTCAGAAATTGTCGTTTTTAAGAGTGATTTTTTCAAACGAAACAAAAAGAATGGTGCGTGAAAAAAAAGAGAAACAAAAAAGGAAATATGGGACCGTCAAGTGTTCCCCGGCTACCCTATGGGTGGCGCCATTGTGTCTTTAGATACTTCTCTCGTAGTAAGAGGTTTCAAGGCACACGGTCCTAAGAAGTCACAAGTGTGTGAACGTGCCCCTAATTTTGAAAAATTAATTGGACATGATTCCATCGATTTTTTTTTTTTTTTTGTGTGGACTGATCATTTTTTACGCCTGTTAGTAACTTTGATTTACTCATAAAAGACTAATGAATTCTGATAAAATATTATTTGCAGCAGCGTAAACCATTCACTTCTATTTGCGTTTCTTGGTCAAAATATCTCTTCTGGAAAACCGTAAAATTGCTGAACAGAGCATCAAAACTAACCTAATTTCGTCTCCAAAAGACCAAGTGAGTTGCTTGGACATTTCTGGGGATTCTGGAGTGATCGTACTGGTTCTTGACCTACAAGTAGTAAGCATTCCTTACACCGTGATATAATCTCATTGACTAATATCTTGATTCTGGTCATTTATTTCTAGCTTTTTTAGTGGCATATTTTCACTTGCGGTTTACTTAGAGTGTACTATAGTCAGTCACAGGTTAAGAAAACTTTTCTGGCTGGGGAAGAGGAGAAGGTTTCCTCCTCTTTTCTCAAACATACCGTCTGCTTCCTCCTCCCCTGTCCTCCTTTCCCTCGAAAACTGGCATGCGATACACCACTCTAACGTGACGTCATCCCACCAGTGTGGTAGCCGTTCCTGCTTGTTTGCTCCGAGAAGAAAAAAGCAAATTCGGTGCTGTAAAATGTATGCCGCAAACGTGAGTGCTCGGCAGTGAAGGCCATCCTTCGCTAAATTTCGTCCGCACATATTTGAAGTGAAAGGAAACGTGGAGATGAACTCTCGCAAAAGAACGAACCTAAGTTTCATCTTTCCTTACACAGGGCATCGTATTGTGTTGTTTGATTGTTTAGCCTATCCGCATGATCATCTTCATTAAGAAAGGTACCACAAGCATCTTCGGGCTACCCGACACTCACCGACACCTTGGCTTTGCTTATTCTAAATATAATTTACTATTATACGATTACATGACTTTTAACCTCCGCGAGCTTCTTGTTTGCCATCCTTCTTCATCCTTTTGTGTTTGCCACTTGTTTTTTGAAGCGGTGTTTCAGTAGCCTTCCTTTAGTCACTGACAGAGTGAGAACGCCAGGGCGTGTCTTCCTAACGCCCGGCCTCCAATACGCGCGCGCGCTCAAGGAGCACGAAACGCCCAAGCATTGTCGAAGGTAGGAAGCTCGTGCTGGAGGCGGGGCAACGGAAGCTCCTCCCTGCCGTTCACATCTTGTCAGTGTCTAAAACTGCCTTCTATCTTCCGGCCCTCCCTCCTGCCCCTTCGACGTTCTGAAAATAAACATCAACCTTACTAACTCTATTCTTTTGCCCTTTAGGGATCGGGAAAGAGACGGCGAAAGAACTGGCCAGAAGGAAAGCTCGGGTCATCTTGGCTTGTCGAAACTTGGAGAAGGGAAAGGAGGCTGCGCAGGAGATCTTGGAGGAAACGCAGCAGCCCGTGGTGGTGAAGCACCTGGACTTGGCGTCGCTCAAGTCGGTCCGACATTTCGCCGAGGACATTTTGAAGACGGAGTCGAGGCTGGACGTTCTGATCAATAACGCGGGGATGTCGACCTGTAAGTTGACCTTTCACCTAAGGGCACAGCTTTTCAACATTGGTGTTAATTCGAAAACAAATAGAGCGATCTCACAGACAGCAGTTTCATTACGCCACCGCTGCCGCCATGCATCTTGGGAACTGTTTACGGTTCATCTGCCTCAGCGATAACCCCACTGAGGGTCTGCGCGAGCAGAGCACGAAGCGACACGAGCAGTCTCCTGAACTGGCGCCAGCCTGATAAGCTATGGCATAGCCTCTTATATACTGACAAAGCCTGGCAGATCGCCATGACAAGCGGCCGCCGACATGGAAAAGGTAGAGCGGCAGACAACGGATGAGAGGAGAGCCACGTGACTGACGCCCCGCTGTGGCGAGACGCCAAAACACACTTCTCTCGAGCGAACCAGTGTATTTTGGATCCTCGCCGCTGCAAAAGCTGTGCGCTGACGTCCAGGTTCCCCGAGAAATGGCTCTTTGGTGCTCTGTGCTACCAGATTCCCGCGCTCCAAATCTGCGACCATCACTCTATGGCTCCGTCGTCAAACTGCCAGGCTTTATGAGTATAGAGGAGGCTATGGCTATGACGCGTCGTCATGGGATTGGTCAGTTGAAGGCGGATCGGCTCCGCGGCTTGGAGCACGCGGAGCGAAAGCTCGTGCTGCAGAACCCACGATCCCTGAGTTCTGCCGGGTCCCGCACCCCAGTCCGTTTCGATCAGGACGAACATCGTACCGGCGTGCGGTCGTGTGTCACTATACATTGTGATGCACGTTCAAGACCTTAGGACTAGCAGTGGTACTGCCCTAGAAAAATTTCTCATTTGTCTAGAGCGATAAACGAAACTCGAACTACTTTTAATCTATCCGAGTCAAAAGCGGTCAAACTGTATGTAAGGTAGCAGTAGCACAAGACTACCAAACCGCAAGCTGTCTTTCGATTTAAAAAGCGTTCCATTTCTCTTTTTGGGAAAGTGCTCGTGTGAGCGGAAGGGATGTGAGGGGGGGGGGGGGGGAGGTAGCTGCCATAGAGTTATTATAATGTACGCTAGAGGTTCAACTGGCGCTAGTGTCTATGCGACTTCCGTGACGCAAATTGAAGCAGACAGCAACCAGTCTACTTTTGCGGTGCTCCTGTGCATTCTTATGGGAAAACGCGCGTGCATTTTGTCTCTTCGCCGGAAAATAACACGGAGCACTTCGGTTATTTGGGTCGTACCGAATAGCATGTACCTTGATTAACACTGTAAAAGTGTAATTGCTTTAGTTAGCGCATTTTTCTTCATCAGTGAACGATATTTAACTTCGCTACATTGCAGTCCCAAACGTGTGTTCCGCAGCAGGTGTGTAAAAACAAGCGACGATTCAAAGCAAAATTACAATCGAAACGAATATAGAGTGTGTTCAAGGCTCGCCAGCATTCCGGTGACACTTGTATATTGATAATATGCCAGTCCTGTCACTATATGAAAATGACCCCGTCGTGCATGAACGGATAAAAACCTTCAAAACGTGGAGAATAAAGTCCGTGGGCTATGAAAGGTGTCTCTTCGTATTGTTTTCTCTGCCGGGCAGCTTTTATCGCGCACTTGTTCTCAAAGATATCGAGCGCGCGGGTGATATTTTGAACGAAGAACAAGCAGCTTCGCTCAGGGCAGAAAGAATAAAACGGTACTTACTTATTTAAAATCGGAATGGATTACGTGGCCTTCAATTTATTTTGATCGTACATGCACTGCGAGTTACTGATCCAGTGTTAGTGCGTAGTTCTTGTTGCCGCTCTTGATTTTCCGGATGTCCTTCGGGCGTTTGGCAAGTATATCCCCCATGCTGGAAATCGCCGACGCCGCGTTCGCGCTAATAGTGTCCGACAGTGCACATAAATACACGTACGAAGCCGTTTTAGCACCGTTTTTAATGCGATAAATTCGAAACAAAATGCCGTAACTGACCAATTCTTTCATCGGCCTGACTGAGAAATGTTTCAAGCTACCTAGTACGTACGAATTATTCGGGATATTTGCTCTTATGATCGAACGCAGGGAGAAAATGTACTCAGTTTTTCCCATAGAAATGCATTACCGGAAGTCAATTTTCGACTGGTTGCTGTCTGCTTCAATTTGCGTCAGCACACTAGCGCCAGTTGCACCTCTAGCGTACATTATAATAACTCTATGGTAGCTGCGAACCGCATTTTAAAACGAGAAGAGCCGCATGCGACTCGGGAGCCGCAGCTTGGCCACCCCCGATATATATAGTTAAATGCGTTAGTTAGTCTGGTTTACACTTTTTTTAATCAATCATAATGAAAGATAATAAATAAAAAAAAAAACATGTTTTGCCTTTGAGTATTTGCCAACTAGGCAATAGCAATTATTAAGGGGGAACAAAGATTCTAGAATTCTGAGTACACTGGACGTTGTTATGGCTTTCTTCTCAGATAACACCGAAGTTGAATTGACAGAGGACGGATACGAAGTTTGCTTCCAGGCAAACTACATCGGACACGTCCTGTTGACTTGCCTCCTTGCAGGTAATGTATCCTCTTTCGTCGTATGGAAGGCTGAAACCAGGAAGTTTAGATGGTGTATTAAGTAAGCGATTTTCGTTGGAGGAAACAAGATGTTTGATTTAAAAAATATACAAGATTTAAACTTTTCTTCGCTTCTTCGGGAACAAGAATTACAGTTATGCTTGAAAAAATAAAGTAAATATAATTTTTTAATTGAATGCTTAACTTTAGCAACAACTAAGATGCACTAACCGATTTGAACACTTTTATTTTTGAAAAAAAGCTACAATAGTGTGTTGTTTTTTCGAAAGAAATGATAGATCTAAAACATCGCGCGTTGTGTTCCCAAATTACAAGACTCACGAACTTCCCATGTAAAATGCAGTGGACGCGAGCAGCTAAGAATTCCCCTTGAAGGCCTTGATTTTCTGCGAAGCAGAATATCGTTTGCGATCCTCCCTCTTCCAGACTGATTAGGTAGCGATGGTGGAAAGGGGCCAGCAACTAAACAAGAGCGCGGGAATCAAAAGAAACAAAAAAGAAAGTATGAAAACCTCGGAGTGTCCGTCGGTGATTTGGAAAACAGCCGACGACGGCACATGCGCGCAGGGCTGCTGAAGAAGAGCGCGCCGAGCCGCGTGGTCAACCTCTCGTCCATCCTGCATCACCTGGGCAACGCGGACAACCTGCGAGCCAAGGCGACCGGAACCGAGCGGCCGTCGCACCCCGTTCTCATCTACTGCCACACCAAGATGGCCCTGCTGGTCTTCACCAGGGTGCTTGCAGAGAAGCTCAAGCCTCACGGTAGGCAGGCTGTGTTTGCAGCTCCAGCGGCATGCATTCAGACCCCTTTCCTTTGTTTCATATTTCGGCCGCCAGGCCGCGGCAAACTCCGCACTCTTCATCCTTCACGCCTTTTTTCGCTGGGTGGCCCCGCCTCTCTGCAGTGGCGAACGCACCAGAACCGAAGGTCTTCCAGACGAATATATGGAGGCTTCGATATATCGGCTCTTCATTAAAAATTCCCGGAGTTTTATTTTTTCCGGTGTAAATTTCGGCATTTTTTCTTCCGGATAATATTTTTACAAGTTGTAGGAATAATTCCTAAACTTTCCTAAAAGTAGTAACTCGAATGCTATTTACGAAACGCAATAAGCTGATTCGTAACCAGTCAAATTTCATTCGAATCAATTTAAAAAAAAACTCGGCGGGAGCGAGTGTGATTACGAATGTGTCAGAAACGTTGCATATGGAAGTCACGAGGTTTCTACCACAAAAAAAAAACAAAAAAAACATGCATATGCCTAATATTTTTTGCCGCGAAAAAAAAGTAGCTAGTTTTGTTTTTGTTTTTTAGCTGACCAAATTATAGGCTCCGCGACAATTTCTTTAAATTTATTTCCTAGCTAAAAAAACCTTGAAGCCCATCACTGTTCTACCTCACATTTTGTTTCTTCCAAACCTTGTATTCAGAATAAGATAATTAGTAAAAGAGCAAGAATTTTTAGAATATAACTTGTCGTAGCTCTGACAGTAATCTGAAATAGCATACGGGCACACACACACCTCAAAGGTATTCCTTTTGATGATTTTTGTTTTTCTTCTTTTCTTTAACGTCCCAAAGCAAAATGTAAAAAATAGGACTCAAGTTTGAACATTCTGAGAAAACAAAAACGGGAAGCACAGGATGTTTTCAACGCAAACAACCACTTCGCAGAAAGTGATGTCACGTGACTTTAGGTAAGATGACGTAATCACGTGATGTGACTTAACCCGTTAAGATTAGCGGGGAAATGGATGTCACGTGACTTGAAGTCACGTGACTTGAAGTCACGTGGCGTCACTTCATCCGTCTAATTTAGCAGAACAATTGACGTCACGTGACGTGAGTTCATCACTATACAATAATTCCCCCCCTAAATTTAGCAGAGAAATTGACGCGACGGTTTTCTTATGGAATTCGTTTGATAAAGCACATTCTGTGTTAGCACTACATTTGGTAGTTCTTCTGACTTCTCCCGTCGTTATATCGTGCAGGTATAACCGTGAACGCTCTTCATCCTGGTTCTGTGAAGACGAACATCGTCGCCAAGGATGCCACGGGACTCGTAGCAGCCTTTGTCACGTTCGTTTTCGATTACTTTGGAAAGGTAAGTGCCTCGGGACACCTGACGCCACTCTTGGAATTTTTTTTCAATCCAATTCAATGCCGTTTTATTTATTCTTTTTTTTTCGGTAAGCTTTAAGCAGTGAGTTTTGATTAGGACTATTTTCTCAAAAGGCCTACATAAGTATTTAAAGGAGGAAATTCAAAGGATTTCATAATGTTTTAAGGTATCCTTCCCGAAAACTGGGAACAATTTCTTTTGTTCTTCTACACAAGTAACGGTTGATTGGGAACCTGTCCAATCGCGTCAAGAAATAATTTACCACGTCGCTCCCAGAAGTTTCTTAAGTTTTTTCGCAGAGTGTGATGTTTTAGAAAAGGCATAAAACTGCTTAGTATTTTATTTTTGTTCCCAAAATAAAATTGTACTAAACAAATGATACGAGCCAAAAGCTACCAAAACATCAACAAAATACCCACAAACCATTCGATTAAAAAAATCTATATTTTTAACTTTAATTCATTTCGGCTCGTGTCATTACTGGTAGACCATATTGACTAGCGTAATCAAAATAATAAAAAAGAGGTTTGTATAAATATACAGTGTAAAAAAGTTTCAATAAAATAACGAGAAACTTATATTTGACAATCTGTCCAGCAAAATCCCTCAAGGTATTTACAAGTTCTTCATTGTCTTTAGTAAATGGTATTTTATTCCTCGGTACGAAAGGGTACTTGACTTTCTTTACTTGCTTTTTTTTCTTATACCTAATTACTAAGTGGTCATCATACTGTAATTGTACAAAACGGCTCAGGCTTATGTAGCTTCTCGTCCACAAATCGGTTCAGGTAAGTTAGCCTTTCGCTTTCGAAGCGGTTCAGGTTTAGGTATATTTTCGTCTAGGAAATTCCTCAGCCAATTATCATAATCTAAACCCTGAAACACGGTAGGGTTTAGGTTATGATGTTTCCTAACCAGCTCGCATGCACACTCTCGCTTCTTGCAATTGAGCTTTTTAATTCCAGACAACATTTGAGGATTATGTAGCATGTATGCTTTATATACATATACATAGATGAAGGTAGAAATATTTATAATAAAAGCCGAATGTCAGCAGTCAGTCACAAAGCCGTCACAGCTATGGAATGAATTCTATCGAGCGTTTTTTCCTTCACCGGTATTCCCAGACACATAATACCATACCGGCCGTGCCCCAAACGTTCATTGGGGCACGACCGCTCGATTCTGCCTCCCCTTCGCTGGGAATGGCCTGCCGAATGACTCTTTTCGCCCGAGGAAGCAAAAATGTTCAAGGCGACCGCAGCAAGTAGTATTGAGCCTAGTAGTGCTGAATACCGGCCATTACCCGTGACCGCTCCTCTGCGCCTCCATCGATGGGCTCAGATAAACTCAGCGAATCGCCGCTTCTAAGCATCTCCTAGTGGAGCGGCCCGCCGTAGCGAAGTGGCAGCAATCAAGGCCGTAGGTGGGGAGTGCCGAATATCAAAAAGTAACTCTAGGTGACCAAAGTTACAGTCACTCGATATCTGTGACTAAATTTAAGAAGCTGTAGCTTCTCAAATTTTTGTTGCAACCTGAAAAGTATCCGTTTTAAATGTTCACACATACTTACACCCTCCAAACCTCCGACCTGTCTTTTCTCCTTCTTTAATCTCCCTACCCCCTTCCCCAACTCAGAGTAGGAGGCAACCGAGGCAGGCCGCCTGGGTTAACCTTTCTGTTTTTCTCCTCCTGCTCTCGTCTTCTCTCCAAACTTCGATACCACTATACCCGTTTTCACCTCAAGAAAAAGCAAGTTTTGCGAATTCTTCATACACGGCGCGAAGTAGTTCTTACGAGATTTGGTTGTCAGGGAAAAAAGCGATGCTTTAAGCGTTCGAAACGCTTACGTCTTGGTAAGATATCATATATGTAATCTAAAGTTCACCTACATATATCTTAATTATCAAGATAAAGAGGGAAATTAGTAATGCTCCGCGAGGAGCCGGACTTTTTTTACTACGGTTCTTGAGGTGAAAACAGGTATATCTACGGTCACTGACAAGGTGAAACCTGCAAGTAGGCTTAGCTTCATCTGTCCCATCCTCCAGCTGGAACCTTCCAAATACGAGAACGCTTCTGCGTCTTGTGCACCTCGACCGCGCACGCGCATCCAAAGCACGGCGGAAGGCATGAAGCGCATGCTGGAGGCCGGACGTTCACAAGGGACGTCTTGCCGTTCTCTTTCTGTCAATAGGGAGTTTTCGTAGGTGGTTTTCGCCGTCCCACAACGCTCTCCGCAACCTTCTACGATACCCGGAACTCTCCTGTCAAGGCCATCGGCGCGCAGGCGCAGTAGCGGCTTCTTCGTTCTGGGGGCCTAGCGGAGGGGAAAACGCGGTCTACGAAAACGCCTTAGTAACTATGGCTGATATTAGGGAGTTTTCGTAGGCCGCGTTTCCCCCTCTGCTAAGCCCTCCGCAACGAAGAAGTCGCTACTGTGCCTTCGCGCCGATGGCCTTGACTGTAGAGTTCCGGGTATCGTAGCGGGTTGCGGAGGGCGTTGCGGGACGGCGAAAATCATCTACGAAAACTCCCTATTACAGTGGTAGCTGTTAGTGTCCGTTCCATGCAAAAATGGCCATGTACAGTCGGGAGCAAAAGTTTGCGGGGCACGGGAGCGCGTGCCGAAATGCAACGCTGCGCCGTGCAACGGCGCGCCGCCGCATTAAAAAGCCGCGCTTTGCGGATGAGCGTCCTTCGTGCTGGCAGTCATGTCTCTTTCGCTCGTTTCTGTCCGACTCACTCCTGATAACCGGAGTCGGCGCCAGGGGCGCAAGTTGCCGTTTCGCTGACTGTCATGCCACGCGTCCTCTTCTGCTGACTCAGCAGCCGCGCTGAGTGACGGAGCGCCTATAATTACCCACGCGGCGGCTGAGGCGGCTGAAACAGACGCGCAGCATGACAGCCAGCGAAGCGCTAACTTGCGCCCCTGGTGCCCATTTCTGTTATCAGGAGTGCCTCGGAAAGAAACGAGCGAAAGAGACATGATAGCGAGCACGAAAGGCGCGCATGCGCAAAACGCGGCTCCCTAATGCGGCGGCGTGCCGTCGGACGGCGCGGCGATGTATTTCGGCACGCGCTCCCGTGCCCCGCAAACTTTTGCTCCCGACTGTACGAACGCAAAACACCCCATTCTTCAGCAGAGGCACTGCTCTCCCTCTTCTCCTCGTTCCTCACACACGGCAAGGCTCTCTCTCGCTCCCCCCTCTCTTCCCCCCTTCAGGCCGCCGCTGTTCTTGCTCCGGCAACGCTCCCCACTCCCCAAACTTCCCGGTAGCCGCATTTGCGAAATACCCACGTAATCGCGCTGTGCGGCGGACATGCTCCCTCGCCCCCCCCCCCCCCCCCCCAACTGTCGCCGCCCAGGTTCCGTTCTCGTGTACTCTCCGCGCCCATACGGGACAGCTCGCTTCTTCCAGCGCAGGCGCGGTCACGGCCACCACAGTTAAAGAAAAAAAAAACGCTTCTGCCAAAAAAAGTATAAAGCGTCTCTGTGTTTTTCTCCAACACATGTAACATATCGCACCATCCTTCCACCAAAGCACACATCTCCTCACCCACGTCTCCTGCATCAATTCCACTGGAAGCAAAGAACCCATTGCAAACATTGTACGTACAGCACACTGGCTGAAGGCAAATCTTCTTCAACATGCCTTTCCACAACACAGCAGCTGCCACTGTCAGTCCCAGCACACTTCGTGTGATAGTTCGCAATTTTTATTTTTATCATTTTACTAGCCCTAGGCCACGCTCAAAGAAGTAAATATAGAAATAGAGATGCATTTTTTTAATTACCTCACATGTATAGTCTGTTGCAACTCAAGAAGGTAGTTCGAGGGTAAGACAGGCCGGGGGGGGGGGGAGGGGGGGGGGGAGGAAGCAGACGGAACGCTGGAGAAGAGAGGGGGAAAATGGGGTGCATACATGTTTTCGTTCAGGAGCGGCGGAAAGATGTAGGTACTCCTCCTTCTCTCTTTAGCATTCCGTCTGCTTCCTTCTCCCCGGCCCGTCAAAGGGCCAAACACATGCGCGTCCAAACTGTCCGATTCCGCATGCGAACCACCGGAACGACCTTCGAGGGCGAGGGTTTTCGTATCCTCCGGTGCGACGAAAACCCTCGCCCTCGAAGGTCGTTCCGGCGGTTCGCACGCGAAATCGGACAGTTTGGACGCGCATGTGTTTGGCCCTTTACCGTCGCCCTTCCTTGTTGAGTTGCAACGGACTATAGTAATGTAACAATCAAAACAATTTATCTGTGCTGCACTCAACTACATTCGGAATTAAATGTTCTAGGTTCTAGCCTTTTCTTCTTTTTTTGCATCTATTATTTGTGTTAATAATGCTCCTATATCTTGCAGACCCCCAAGGAAGGAGCGCAGACGTCCGTTTATGCTGCCGTTGATCCCTCGCTGGCCAAAACGACCGGGAGGTACTTCGTGGATTGCAGCGAGGGCTGGATGAACTGGAAGGCCCTCGACAGGGACAAGAACAGCGTCGCATTTGAGACGTCTCTCGAACTCGTTGGACTTAGCGAAAAGGAAGTGGACAAAATTCTGGAACAGTGAACAAGACACGGAGCTGGAGAGTCACTTCGAACCAGAAGGGTGGACTTTTTTGTTCCGAAAAGTCAAAATCTAAGGTGCTGAAGACCTCGAGAAGCACGGAGCCCCATCACACATCCTTCACTGCCCAAACGCTTGAATTGAACAGGCGTCACCATATCATCTACTATAAAGAAGGTCTAGTCTCCTTGGCCACGCCCGAGTGCATTGTTTTGTTTTATACTATAGTTGTGACACGACCGTAGAGCGCCATCTGTAACATTGGAACATGCTTGCAACCAACTTGAGTTCAGGTGCAGAGTTCGTATTGGTTACAAGGCTGTTTATTCATTTCTCTTTGATGTGGCTGAAGGGCAGGGATTAGAATTGCCACAAAAACAACATTTGCACATATTATCCATCTTTCCGAGCATTTAAGTGGCCTCATTTGGTAGATTACGCGACGCAACAGACGAGCACTTGTATAGCCCTGAACGAAACTTAAAAGATTACAACCACCACTAAACGTTCTGCTGAGCTGGCAAGTAAAAATAAAACGAGGTTTCGCAAAACTCACGAAAGAGCTTACAAAGTTTTTATATGCTATATTTTTTTTTTGTCCGATTGATGTAGCCGCGGTAGAGATATCTAAACACATACTTTCTTCTCTCGCTGAATTCGCCTTCACGGCTGGTGGATCTGTTTGGGGAATTCTGCAGCCTCCTTGTCATATATGCATTTACGCAAAAAAAAAAAAAAAATAGGTTCTCTTCATAGGTCGTACGCTGCGGATTGTCGGCCTCTGCGAGCGCGAGCTCAATCCGCGTTTTAGGTGACGGCGCAAGCTCCAGCAATCATCGCAAAGCTTTTGAGTGTAATCTACGAAAGGCCCCTAATTACAGTTTTAGTGAATTGTTTCCTGTGCATACGAACATGCGCTCCGCAAGTTCGTCTAATTTTTTTTTGTTTTTTGCAGGGTTTGTGGTGACGTCAGAACGCTGAGCTCTGATTGATGGATCAGGTAGACCTAAAGGCAGCTTTGAGGTCTACCCACAATTCTTCAATCAGAGCCAATCAGAGCTCGGCGTTCTGACGGAACCACAACCCCTACAACAACAAAACGCAGACAAATTTGCGCTCCGCATATACCTCCCATAAGTTATAAGCAAGGCAACTCGTGCTCAAAGGCGTCGGCGGGGTTTTGGGTATCGCTGTCGGAGGTATCGGAGCAGTCTACTAAAACTCCCTATTAAAGGGATACTGAATCGAAACTTCCAATACACCTCTCGCGTTCAGAAATAAGTTAATCATGATCAAGTCTATCTGCTAATGACAATCGCTCGCTTGTGTTTTGAACAGATGGCTATATTTTTCGTTCCAAAGGACCGATTCCAGCGAGCGCTCGAAGCTCAGCCATCGGAGAGCGCGATGAATCCCGGGAGCTGTGACGTCAACTGGCCCTGAACGGGCGAAGCTGCTTGGGGGCTGGCGTGGTTATGAGCTCCGCCAAATGGCGTCGGCACCGCGATACACCTGACACCTCATTACAACCTGACCGTTTTAGTTGCCCCCCCCCCCCCCCTCCTCTTCCTGCCGGAGTTGAATAGGGCGGGGGAAAGAGAATATCCGGCTCGACAGGGCTCGCGTCCTGCGATTCGCCGGACATTTTGTTAAGCGTGGGTCTCTCCCATTATGCGTACTGTTAGGATCACGTGGAGCACGGTTGGCTGAGCCAACACCCCTTATGGTGTAATCAAAGGCACTACAATCCTGACGACATCACAGTGTGATCGAGCGAAAACGCAGCTTGGGCAGGAGTATTGCGTCAGCGCTCGGCTGGGTCTCGTGTCTAATGAAGAACGTCGCTTGCATGGCTTTGATTCCGCCTTGATTATTCTAGGTGGTGTTGGTTCGGTCATCTGAGGTTACCGAGATGGGGACCGTTTGTTCTTGCTATGGGCGATCATCTGATCCGAGTGTGCTGTGATTTCCGCGCTCCTTCGCAAACAAATAGCACCAAAAATGAAAATTTTAAAAAATCTTGCGCTTTGTATTATTAGTATTTTGGTATTGAAAATAAAGGCCCACGCACCGTGTCAACTTTGGTAGGCAACTATTTTTCAGGGCGTCTACATAAAAGGACGTCCGCGTAAAAAGTTGAAAATGTGCGGTAAATTGTTTCCGTTCTTTTTTTTTTTTTTTGCATAGATGGTATTTACAGGGCGCCACGTTTGAGCGCAGTGTTTATATGGCGCATGCTCAAAAAGGGTTCTCTCTTACCATCTCAGTAGAGCTACAATCTTGGTGGTGTAGAATGCACGTTGGAAGCGCCGCGGAAGCTCATCGTATAAGCTCGCACTCGCCAGCGGATACTCGCCTATAAACCTTGTAGTAGTTTGAAAGTGACTGAGTGATCAGAGCATCATATTTCAGACAACGGTCGCAGTCGTCACAGGCCATGTTAAGGGGAGATGGAATATAAAGATGTTTTTTTTTTACAATCCTGATAATAATAATAAAATTAATATTAGTAATAATAATCTTTATTGGCGACAGTGGTACTCTGGGTGGCTCGCAAGGGTATTAGCCCGAGAGCGAACACAAGCGTCGCTGCAGTCTCCGTGCCATGATTGGGTGAGGTGTACCGTGACGTCAGGAAGAGGACTCCGCTCCGCGATCTCGCATCGGCTCGCTTCCCAGCACCGGTTTCCTGGTTTAGCGTTGTGTGCCGCAAGCACTTCGAGGAGCTGGACCTCGTTTACCCGGTGTACAAGACGTTGAGTTAGGCCGATATAGACGTGCTTCCGTACATTTTATAAGCCTGCTTGTCCCTTTTACCTTTAAAATTGGGTTACAAATCCCGAAAGCTATCGGCGGAGGCGATTCCGCCGATGAACCTCCCCGTCCCCACACGACAGAAGGCAATTTTGCGAGGGGCCGGTGAAGCGGTGGCGCAAGTGTTTCAGACGCTGGAATTCTGTTCCTTGCATGTTCATGATTTAGGACGATATTACATCCCGCTTTCAAGGCATTCGAAGTGGAATTTATATCATGGCCCTTTGGGTGGTCGGCAAATTAGCTCGCGACCCCGACTCTGCGCTGCTACTCTGCATGCGCTGGTTCGCAGATGTCTTAAAGGCCCTGCGTCTGATGATCTTTGAAGTGCTCGTGGAACAAGGTTGTTTTACATAAATGTAGCTTCTTCGTGAATTAATATATAGTTTATACACCTATGCAGGCATATTTCTTAGAAGATGCATAATTACTGGAAGTTAGTTTGTATGGTAGCAGGAAAAACGGTCGAATTGCCCCCCGTTACCTGTATGATATGTATTGAACTGCCCAAAATATGCACAGCAATAGTACCGTAATTTGTAATCTTTATACTTTTTCCTGACGTTCTTTATTCAAGCCTTGGGTATTCGGAAAATACACCGTTTAGTTTGAATTGTCGTTTATTTCCAATTAAAAGAGACACTGCTGCAGGTTCCCAAAAGCTTCCTCAGCCTCCAAACTCCCTACAGCTGGACTCCCTGACAAAAGAGGAAAACAGGAGTAAAAGCAAGCATTCGAACGTCTGTCCAGTGGTAGATGCAGCACTAGTAGCAGAAAATGTGGAACCTGTGAAGGGTGACAGTCTGCGTGCGAAAAACTTCTGGTATTTTAGCTTCAGGAAAATTCGATTTAAGTACGTACAATCTCAATTTTAGGACTTAAGGGACTAATAACAAGCTAGACACCTTCGCTTACGTTTGTTATACATTACTTGAGGGTTGATATAAACAAGTCCACAGATACCACCCGTGTAGTCCATTGAAATACTATCCAAATCCAGTAAAGGTCAAATGCGAGCAGTGTATATAATAAATGTTCCTTGTTTTTTTACTTTGCCCCTGCACTTGGGCGGTCTTACTTGTGATTCTCCCCTCATGGCCAAGACTGTATTTAGCATGTTGCTCGAGCAGCATGCAGCTTTTCTGCTTCGGCGATCTTGTTTAAAAACAGAGATACAAAAAAATAGTATACAAAACCTGCCAATTCATTCAGACCATCAGCAGCAGTGTGAGATGTAAATCTATAGTGATGCTCCTGCAATTGTGGCCATATTTCTTTATTTTCATATACCAGCTGTGATTCATGCGTTGCCTGCCCTGTCAACCATGCTTAAAATGTTGGTTGAAGTTTCGCCTGCAGCTACAGGCCATACCTCAATAAAGCCCCATATAAAAATTTACACTTCCTACGAAAAACACGGCAAAAAAAAATCAATAGAAACGAGCGCGCCGAAAGCTAACGTCGTCACAGCCTCCACAGGGCGAGCGGGGCGAGTCGGGGAAAAATTCTCTCCTCACCGTGACGTCACCCCGGTTCGCCGTAAGGGGGCGCCACGCGAACTTCTCGGGGCTAATAGGCAGGCGTGAGCGTCTGCTAGCCTGCCGCCCAGAGCAAGGAAATAAATAGGACAAACAGGCAACGAAGGGGAAAACAACGGAAAGGGTAAGATGCACAAGGTGGCGTTAGCACCTCGAAGAAATTCTATGCCCGCGCCCGGATGCCAGGCACAGCAGGCCGCGGGGCACAAGCCGGACGCGAGCGCCACGACAGCGCCCAGCTGGGACCGTGTCCTGCCAGTGTGAGCACAAGTCGAAGCAGCCAAGTGCCGGCGGCATGCATGCTCTACCTGAAAGGGACACTGACAGGGTTATTTATGCTCGCCAAGGTTTTTAGTTGAGAGCCCAACTACCCATAACAAAATTTGCCGCTCGAACTTCGGTTTCTTTCCGCCCAAAAACTGCCGATCGAGAACTGGCCGGTTTGAGTCGCGCTCACTCTCTTTTTCGTGGTCACGGGCCGTTTTCTAAGGTTTCGACGCGACCGCCAAGTTTAATCAAAGTCGTGGGTCATTGAAAGCACACAGTCAATACAAAAAATAGAAAAAAATATGAAACCCATTTTTGTGACTTCCAAAAAGCTGAAAATACGTTGATTGAAAAAAAAAAGGTTGCACAGACAACCGGAAGCATTCTGTGCGTTCACTGCATAATTCTCAACATGGCGTCGTTTCGCGTTTTGTGGGAGTCGCGTGTGGCAGCGGACGACGGGCGTGGGACCTCTACTTCAGAACTGTTGTTCACGGTACCGGCGAATTCTGTCTTCCCTCGAAAGAGAAATTTTGGACCGATCAAAAGAATTGATATTCATCCCGTACGACACGCCCGACCAGCAAGCCGATTGCACGAAGACGTCGCCGAGCCGTCGTCCCTTCTCGTGGCTGAAGACATCGCTCGCTCAAACGACAAGCACGAAATGCGTACATTGAGTTGAATACGCATGGGTACGGTTTCTTCACTTGGTGGGAATTTCGCCAATGCCTGGTGCTGCCCGACTTCAAGGCGGGAGTGCATGTACTGGAGGAAAACCGGCAGCAAACTTTCCGACATACAGTCGACCGGATGCATTACTATGAACGAAAGAGTTCCTTCAGTGGCTCAGTGGAAAGACGTCCGCTTCCCACGCAGCTGGCACGGGTTCGTTCCCTAATGTGGGCGTACCATTTTTTTTTTTTTTGTAGCGTGAGCTACACTGGCTGAGGTTGAGCGTGCACATGTGTAAGCGTTGAAATATATTTAAAACCAAAAAGGGGGGAGGGGGAGGAGGAAAACGGGAACAGTGTGGCCACTCCTTCTAATTGGGGCCTGCCAGTCTTGGTATGAGCAGGAAAAGAAAGAGAGAGAGAAGGAAGAAAGAGAAGAAGGTTCAAACATGACACACACTGATCAAAAGATATAAAGTGGTGTCTAGTCCAGCACTATCAGGTCTACCACCTCAATGGCTGAAGGTCATGCTACCCGTCACAGTCACAGTCCTTGCGCCAAGCCGGGCCCGCCGTACTGGAAACTGGAAGGAACAGCCAGACCGGTGTCTTCCAGGAATGTCAGGAGCAGAGCGAATGTTTTCGTAGCGATGTCCCTGGGACGGTGGACCTGGCAGGAAAAGCAGGTGCGAAAGGCTCTGCCTTGCTGTGCCTATTTGACGAAGTTCAAGGTGGAGTCTAGAACGCTGAGCGTCGAAGATTGGTCAGTCACAAAGGAGATGTTCTATATCCTCGGGAACTTGGCATGTCTGACAGTGTGAGCTGTCCACGCGTTTAATGCGGTAAAGCCAAGAGGCCGTAAAAGCTGAACGTGTCCTGAGTCGGTGAAAAAGAGCTGCATCTGGCCGGCCGAGTTTGGTGGGGACCGGTGGGCTTCCTCCAGCTACGCCTAGGTCCGGGTGTCTTTTTTGCGTCTCACGTGCAATGAGAAGCCTGGCCTCGTTGATCTTCGGCACGTGGAGAGTACTGTTGGTGAGTTCATGTGCCTCAGCTGCGGTTCGGTCGGCCCTTTCGTTGCCGTTGATCCCACAGTGAGATGGCAACCACTGGAATGAGTCCAGCCTTTCTTTTCTAAGGATTCGACTTTGGAAGCGATGATGCGGGCGATCGGAGGTGTGTCTTCCAGATTGCTGAGAATTTGTAGTGCCGCTCTAGAATCTGTGAGCAAAGCCGCCCTTTCTGGGCTCTGAAGGTCGTGGAGGGTATCGAGAGCAAGTTCTGGTGCTTTTAATTCTGCGATGGTGGATGATGTGTGGAAGTTGAGGCGACCGGACTTGATAATGGCGAGTTCAGGGAAAATTACAGCAGCAGTTGAGGATTTCTTTTGATGACAGACTGAGCCATCGGTGAAAACTTTTATCCAACCGTCGAAAAAGCTGCCGACGTGTTCTTCCGCAAGATTACGGGAAACCACATACGAGACCAACGTTTTTCTGCGTAGTTTGGGAATTTCTTCCTATATTGAGAGACACAGTTGTATGAGGGGGTGGTGGAGGGGGGTCGTCATCCAGTGTACCGACCGACTCCTTAAACTCTTCGTAGGCTTTTCCTAGGCGGGAATCGGGACGTCTATCGAAGCGTTGTAAGAGGTTGGAGGTATACCTTGTGTGGGTCTGCCGGGCGAGGTATACCTCCAACCTCTTACCCGTCGTTGTGCCTGACGGAACGCTAGATTGGCTATTGTGTTTTGTCTAGCTTCGACCAAAGTAGGGACGTTTGGCGCGGACGGGGGAAGACCGAGGCAGATTCTGAGGGCTTTCCTTTGAATGATCTCCATCTTCGTGACCTGAGCGTCCCGTACGAGTACAAGTGGGAGCGCATAAAGTAACCTGGATTGTATAAGTCCCCTATACATTTGCAGAGTCATAGATTGCGAGGTTCCCCATGTTTGTCATCGGATCCTGCGAAGTACGTTGAGGTGCAGGGCGCACCGAGATATTGTTTGCCTCACAGCTGGACGCCAGGAAAGGCAGTCATCAATAACCAGTCCTAGGTACATGTGATTGCGCATCCTTTTTACGGAAGTACCGTTTACAGAGTACGTGAAAGCCACGTGGATGGTGAGCAAGTACCGCGGTTTTAGATGGCGAGATGGTTAAACCCAGTCGAGTAATTTCCTTCGAAATACCGTCAAGAGTCAGCTATAAACGACGTTGCATGACTGTTGGTGACGTGGCCCAAAAAGTTACATCATCCGCGTATATTTGAATTCTTGGAGATCCGTCATCACGGGCGAGAGTTCGGGGAAGAGCGGCCATTGCAACGTTAAAGAGAAGCGGGCTTAGTACGCTTTCTTGAGGAACTCCTTGAGTGATGTGTCTGATCGTGCTGCGATCGTTTCCGATGCGAATTCTCATAGTCCGGCCAGTGAGGAAGGCCTTGATAAATGCCAAAGTACGTCCCGTAACGCCAAGGACTTGAAGCTGGTTGATGACAATAGCGTGAGCCGTGAGGAATCGCATCAAATGCTTTGGTAATATCAAGGAAAATGACAGCGTAACCGTGATTATCTTGTTTGGCTTCCTCAAACGCTGAGACTAGATCCCCAATAGCATCTGCCGTGCAACGTCGACGGCGGAAACCAGAGGGTTGTTCAGGGATCGCGCCAACTGTTTCTAGTGCCCAGTCTAGTCTTCTAAGTATCATGCGTTCGAGAACTTTTCCAAGGCAGGAGGTGAGTGAAATTGGCCGGTATGATGACAAATCTTCTACCGGTTTGCCTGGTTTGTGGATTGGAATAACTTCAGAGTTGAGCTGAGCCAAGCATCCGGCAGTGCCGCCGTGCTCCAGACTGAGTTTAGCTCCTCCAATAGTTTAGGCAGCATGATGGGGTCTATGTTGTTTAAAGCCTGATACGTTATCCCGTCCGGCCCTGGAGTGCTTCTACGACGGGTGGATCTTCTAAGTGCGTGCTGAAGTTCTTTAAGCGTGAAGTTAGAGTCTATGCTGGGCAGATGATGAAGGGGGGTCACTGATGAGCTAATTTGAAGGTCTGAAGGGGGGTGATTGGACGGGAGAATTGATCGGCCAAAAGCTAAGCAGTTCGTGCTAATGTAATATTTTGCGATATTGGCGACGTGACCGTCCGAAAGCGTCGCAGTGGTCGGCCTTCCACGATTGGCCGAATGCTGACTTTGGCGTCAGCAAAGGATTTCTCATCGACGGAAATAAGAGTAATGTAAGAACTTCGATTTTGACGGTGTTGTCAGTGTTGGTTTAAAAGCGCATTAATCTCCAGCTTCCATCATGCTAATTACAAACACCATCGAACTTGTTGTTCAGAAGGTAATGACGTCACGAGAGGTAACCATAGGAGGGCGCTACCCAAATATCTCGCCGCTAATAGCCAACGCCGATATCTGAAGCCGAGGAACTACCTCTGATGCGAGAGCACGTGCCATCCTCCAAGCCTGTCTTGCGCCCCCGGGAGCACCAAGAGATTCACATTTTTGTCGCCACTGTTTTCGCTGAAGTCGGTTAGTATGGCGGCGGAACACTGCGTCGATTCTCCTATAGCGCTGAATATCCTCCATTCTTCTTGTACGTAGCGAACGATTTTGGGCTTGCCGTCGGCGGGCCCTCAGCTTGAGGTAGAGGAGGTCAAGATTCGGGCGGGAGACCGGGACCTGGACCAGCCTCGTGGCGCCGTTTAGGGCTTGTGAAATAGCCGTTGTGAGATCGACGTTTCCTTTTGAGAGAAGGTCTTGGAGGTGCAAGCGATATTGGTCCCAATTGACGACTCTGCAGGTCCTATGTGTAGCGCTTGTAGAGCTTGGGGAGGAGATAATGATCGGAATATGATCACTACCCCAGCTGTCATGTTGATGTTGCCATCGAGCGCTGAGTTGTGGTGTAGCGAAGCTGAGGTCCAGGACACTGTTGGAGACCCCCGGTCTGACAAATGTTGCGGTTCCATCATTCAGTGGAACAAGCCCTAGCGTGTCCACTGTGGCCTCAAGAGCAGATCCACGCGTCGTGTCCTTATCTCCCCAGGTGTGATTATGGGCGTTAAAGTCTCCCAGAAATAGTATGTTTGCTGAGCAGCGCGGCATAATCTTCGTCATAATCGTAGGGTCCCATTTGGTTCCCGGGCGGACGTACGCAGAAAATATAGTGGTGTCGCAGTCCCCTTTCCGTATGGTTACAGCGGTGAACTGAGCAGCATCGTCACAAAAGTGTCAAATCTATTTGATGCTGATCCAGTTCTCTCCGGACAAGTATCGTGGCTTTCGGCACTTCGTTCTTTGTGTTTTCAGTAACTGGCAGTAGGCCCTGATAAACGACGTATGTAAAAAGTCTGAATTTGCCGTATTTTATACGAGTTTCTTGAAGGGCTAGGACGTCGTATCGGTTGGTCTTTAAATGTAGGCGTAGATCTGAGAGGCGTTGTTGTATGCCGTTAGTATTCCATTGAAGCACTGTTGGACATGCAATATTTCGGGTGCGTCTCTTTGGGTGGATGTTGGGATGTAGCATTATGCTATATTCGCAACTTTCACGACCTATAGGGGGCGCACTGGTGCCTATCAAAATGGCTGTCATCTGGATGATCGTCGTAGAACAGCAGTACGAGGCGGGGTCTGCGACGCGTAAATAATTAAAGTTTTGCGTTATACGAGCAGTATTAGAGCCGTACTTTATTTTCTCACGCCAGGAACGTGTAGGCAAGCACCTTTATTGGGAAGCCGATCATCCAGGAGCTAGGGAGCGCGATTCTCACACCGCGGTACCACCATCGCTGAAAGTTGCGAATTCAGCAGTGGGAGCGCTGCCTGAATGAAACCGCATAGGATGTGTGCCCACGAGGCATCAATGCCATCGAGATAAGCGCACGCCATTTCTGCTGCTATTCTGAATAATTTTATCCAGTTCGCCGTAGGTTTCTTCGGAGCTTCTCGGGGTAATCTTTTTTGAAGAGTCAGCCGTTGATGTTTGTTCAATATTGTTGACTCCCATTGAGTGTTCAGATTCTTTGATAGATATTCCGTTGCATGTCGACTTTTCAGTGCCCGTCGGAATGGTGACACCGGGTTTTGGCTTATTAGACGTTGTTGCAGAGTTGTTATTAGGTGGTCTTTCAATATTTGTTTTGAGGATGGGTCTTGAGCAGGGATTTCCCCAGACCCCCCCTAGGGGGGGGGGGGGGGGGTTTAGACCCCCCCTCGTTTTTCCGAAGGCACCCCCTTAATTCACAACGACTCCTAATTCGCAATGCCCCCCCCCCATTTACCCCCCCCCCCCCAAAAAAAAAAAATTTAGACACCCCCCCTGATTTCAATTCCTGGGGAAACCCCTGGTCTTGAGTGCTGCGGCATAGCTTAACCCCTTATCGTCAAGGGCTGGGGATTGCCTGTCCTGCACTGGGGCTTCTCCACTTTTTTGGAGGTGCTGTTGGCCACCACATTGTGAATGGGTTTTGGTATGTCTCCCGAAGCCTGCTTTGCAATAATTCTGGCAGAGCGGTAGTCAACGGCGTTTCTCTTCGCGTACGCGACGACATTTTGCTCTTCTCTTCATTTTGAACAGGGTGGGGATGCAGCTTCATGTGCTTCTCCACAGTTGACGCACTTGACCACTGTGGATTTACGTTTGGTGTTGCTCGTGGTGTTAGTTATAGGATGCGGCTCTGCACAACGAGAGCATGCGAAAGAACGTCTCCATGAGACTGCAAAGTGTCCAAAACCACCACAGTTGCGACACTGGATTGGACGGGGCTTAAATTCCGTCACTTGGCGTCGTACTCGTCCTAGCAGCACGAAACTTGGCAAATGTGAGCTGTTGAATGTCAGCTTTACGACGCCTGTCATCCCAAGACGACGTACTCTGGCTATGCGGCCATTCGATCGCAGGTTTTCTAAAATTTTAGGATCTGACAGTTCAGCATCGACATTTTTTTATGACACCAATCGATGTGGGGGCCCTCGAGGGATTGGTAGGCCCTGACAGAGACACCACAAAGTTCAGGACATCTCAGCAGCGTCCTTGTTGTTTGTCCGTTGCGCACATCAACGGCGACGACGTTGAGGCGCTCGTTGGGGCGGATCTGAAGGATGCACTCTGGACAGAGCTTCTCTAGGGCGTTGGAAAGCCTCAAAATGCTTAAAGTTGCTAGCTTTTAAGCTAGCAACTTTAAGTTGCTAACGAGTGGCTTCTCACGGGCGACTGCTCGGACGTCGCCGGTACTTCTGAAGCTTCTTATGGTTGGTCTTTGAAGGTCACAGCTGGCTATAGGCTACCGAAAAGGCTGTCGAATTGACGAAACGAAAAGTTTACGTCCTCAATCCCAGGCACTTCTCCTTCCTCCCCGCCGAGGTTGAGCATTTTTCGCGTGGCTCGCATAATCAGCCGTGCTCCGTGCTGCACATGCGCGAAGAGCAGTGACGTCACACGGCGCACAGCTGGCGCGCCGGAGCCGGCGCCGCCGCGCGCTCTACCGCCGCCGCCGCGCCCACCTTGCCGGTCTGCGCATTTCAGACGAGTGACGTCATAGCCGCGGCAGACGCACTGGCGCCGCCGCGTGCCCAGCTGTGCGTCTACGTTGCGCTTTTAAGTGTGACGCTGCACCGGAGCCGCTTGATAGCGCCTCTGATTTTGTGCGCATAAGCTCACGCTACGTATATCCTGGCATAGCCGAGCTAAGCCACCGCAATTTTTTTTCACACATTTTGCGATTATTACATTTTCTTTTTTTTTTTACAATTATCACTGAAAAAAACGATTGTTATGGACGATACGTCGCTGAACTAAATGGTATGGGATTCCATTTTTGACACCTCTGCCTCACAATGCCACTTTCAGATGTGAAGCAGCTCTTCACGCAACATCTTGGGAGTATTCTTTTCGGAGCCGATCACGAGAATTCCCCACGGGCACTCACTACTAATTTCCAACGCTTAAATATACAAAACAACTCATGTTGAAGTACAGAACAGCGAGCGGAAAAGGAATCGCTGCACCCGGAAAAAAAGAAATTGCACGGTTGGGTGTAGCCACGTGACTTCCGCCACTCACTCTCTCCTTTCCACTTCTCCGTGCGGTGGGGGGTTTCGATTTCATTGTCGAGCAGTTGTGTTTTTTGGCTTTATTAAAAAAATACGTGACTCTGTAGCAAAATATTAATTGGGTAGTATTCTGACACCAAAATGAATCGCCTGGCAAAAATTGAAAAACTATTGGGGGTGTCAGTATCCCTTGAAGGCTAGTTCACATATATCCTCGTTTTCTTACGTTACGTGTAAGTCACCGAAACATTCTTGTCTGGAATGTCGCGTGCCAGGCTTTATCTTGGGGACTCGTACGTCAGCTTTCGTAACGCAACGTAAATCGGGTTTCACATGCAGCGATTTTAACCCTAGAGCGGCGCGATTTCTGCCGTCGCGTCGCTCTGGCCAGCCGCATGCAGCGGCAAAGCGGCACGGTTCCCAGCTGTTGGACATTTTTCGCCGCGGCAGAGCGGCAGCTTCCCAGCTGGCCACTCACAGCGCGGCGGGAAATCACGTGACAGAAGGAGAAACATTACGGGAAAGCTGGCGCATAGGACGGCGGCATTTTTACGTTCTTGAAGCAGACGACAAGCAGAGAAAGTACGCAAGCGACTGCTTTGCGATTTCTTTTTAACAGAGGGTCGAGCTTCTGTGCTTCACCAGTGGCGTCGGAACTGTTCAGGAAATTATGGAGGAGGGGGATTGCTGTCCCCTTCATCGGAATTCGTTTTCTCAATGAAACGCGTGGCTCTTTTTTACTTTCCTCGCCTGAGTACGAAGTGTAGCGAGCGCAAGAGACGCAAATCGGAAGCGGCTCGTGCGAGCGCTAGTGAGAAAATTAAAGGACGAAGAAGAACTGAGCTGCATTGACGTGTCTTTTTGAACACAGATCGTCCACCAAGTAAGAAAATGTATCGCGCCCAGTTCAATGAACTGCTTATAAGTGGTGTCGAAGCGTCGGGTTCTTTGGGACGCGCAGCTCAAAACATTTAGAAACAATGGGACCAAAGAGAAACTCTGGGAGGAGGTGACTGAGGCAGTGAAAGTGATCGCATCTGCTTTCTGCAAGCAACATTGGCCATCGCAACGGCAGAAAACGCTCATGTGAAATGAAACCTCGCGATCCGTGCCGCCGCGCCGCTAGCGGCAGCGATTTCGGCCGTGGAATCGCCGTGGAACCAGTTCGTGCTTTCCACTTTTCCTTTGCTTCCTCCTCTCCCCCCTTCTACCCTGTCCACCGTTGCCTGTTTCCTCCTCCCCCATGGTGAGGAGGATCTTCTGCCTTGCAGAATCTTGAGTCTGGTCATCGGCCTTTAACGTAAGGAAGCGGGGCTGTGTGAACCAGCCTCGCCGAGAGAAGTTGCGCAGCGAGCGCAACGTTTCGAGCGGGCCTGATATGCACGTGCAATCATGAAGTGCAATGAACGAAAGCATCAGTCAACGCAGCATATGCGCGTTTCACATTGTGGAGATCTGGCTGCCCTCCCCCGCGCCAACCCTTCGGGCCCCAAATCCCGGCCTCCGAGATTCGGCATGCCTCGGGGGGGGGGGGGGGGGGGGGGGGGGGGGGGGGGGTAGGGGGGGGGGGGGGGCCGATGGCCTCGCGCACCACCAAGATCCGGCTGGACCACTCCCCTAAGCCAACTGACGTCACGCGACTGGCGTCCCAGAACAAAGGGGCAAAGGCTTGAAAAGGGGAAGCCGAACAAAGGAGCGCTCTCTTGGACTTGGACGGCGTCCCTCTCGGACGGCAGCTCTCTCGAGCGGTGGACAGCAAGGAACGCTCGCGCGGGATTCGACGGGACACGGACGCTGGCGCGGGGAGTGCTGGTGCGAAGTCGAGTGGCGGACTCGACGAACGGACCGGACAGCGACCCTGGACGACGACATCCCCATGACGAGGTGTGGATGACTACCGCTGGGACTTGGAGCAGCTGCAGTGGCAGCGGACTCCCCACCGGCGTCGCTGATGACCGCTCCCAGATCCTGAAACCCCCCAGGCAATAAGCGAGTGAATAAACCCCTTTGCATAGAGCGAAGTATTGAAGTGTCATATTCATCCGGGGACAGGGTCTGATGGAATCGGGGCTAGAAGCCCGCAACATGCAGCAATTTCGCTCAACTCTGCTACGTCACGCCGCGGTGGTGGCGCGTCGGGCGCACTTCCGGTCTGGGGCGGTGGGCAGAAGTCGCCATGCGAGACATGTATTCCTGTGTTCTTTTGAGAGAAACCAGACAAAACTCCTACCTTCTCGTCAAAATGCAATGACGGGGGCTGTACCAAGAGACCCTGGAAAGATTTGAAGATAAGTTTTCATGTGTTTCTGCCCCCTCCGTTCGTCCGAGAACGTGGATAGTAGCCGTGAAAAGGGCAAACCAGACGCTGTCGAACTACGATTGTTTGTGCGGGCAACACATTGTGGTCGCCAGATGTATTTGGTTTGTTCCAACATGAACGAGAGAAAACCGCCAAGTTGTCCGGACCACCCGCGGGCTCAGTGCGTCTTCAAATTCACACGGCCGCGTGATCGTTCGAACTTTCGTCTGCTCTTTCAAACTTGCCTGCTTTTTGTCGTCTGCTCGTTCAAACACAATCGGCCCGTAGACCAAACTTTGACCCGGTGATTGCAATTAGAAGTAATTGCAGGCCTCAAAAGACTTAAGTAGGCTCGATGTAAACAATAAATACAAGATGTTGATCATTGGTACCAGTGGCCATCACCGACTTGTTACGCTTGGTCTGTTCCTGCTTCCGATTTTCAGTATTGACATCGATCATCGCCGCTACCTATACACTTTTGCAGCACGAGCGACGTCGCGACTGAAAATAGCTAGAAGAATCTCATCATGGTTTTGGCGTCCATTTTGCGGCGTTCATGCAAATAAATCGCCGCACGTCAAAGTATTTACACAAAGTTTAGCGGTGTAACGAGCCTTAATAATTTCACTCAGGCGATCAAAGTGGTAAGACATTGCTATGAGGACGTAGAATCGACAATTCCAACGCGAAAAAGAGTATGCAGACTCACACAGACGCCGACAACGTGACATTCCTATGGTTTGTTGACGCGTGATGCGGTGCTTCTTACCCGCACTCCGTTGCGCATGCGTTCGAACTGTCGTCTGGTCTTTCAAACTCGTCTGCTTTTTGTTGCCGGCTCGTTCAAATGACAGCGGCCCGTAAACCAACCGTTGACCCGGTAATTGCGATAAGAAGTGCAGGCCTCAAAACACTTTTGAAGATTGGTTGGGGTAGGTAGGCTAAGTGTAAACAGTAGATACAAGAAGGTGTTGATCATTGTTACCAGTGGCCATCCCCGACTTTTAATGCCAGATTGCCCGATTCTACTTGCGGTTTTCAGTATCGACGTCCACCGTCTCAGCTACGGTCCAGCTGTTGCAGCCCGAGCGACGTCGCGACTGAAAGTAGCGAGCAGAATCTCATCGTGGGAGTCAGGCTTTAGCACCCATTCTGCAGCGTCCCCGTGAAATGAATCGCCGCACGTCACATTATTACGCGAAGTGTTGCGGTGTAACGAGCCTCGTTAATTTTGCTGAAGCCGCTCAAGTAGTCAGGCATTGTTAGGAGGACGTAGAATCAACAATTCGAACGCGAAAAAGAGCACGGGGTCTCACGCCGACGCCGACAACAACGCAATTCAATGGTTTGTTTATGGGCGACGGCGAGATTCTTGCCCACCATCCACCGCGCATGCGCGGCGCCGGTGGCGTCGGCTAGGGGCGCTCCGGTTTGTTTGCAAATATGAGTTAGTGTACAACTTTTAAGATAAAGCAAATTTCGACAAAAGAAAAAGTTAACTAAGGTGCTACGTTCAACGCGCTCAGGTTTGGTGCAAATTAAAAAGCAGTAAAACAGTCGTTGAGGGCACCTTTAAGGGACTTTATTCATTTCCTGTGACATCTTTAGTATGATCAACGTTACTATATTTTGTTTCATACTTAGCGTGCAACGCTGTCAAAGCTACTGGCGCGAGCGCGTGGCTTTATCAATGGTTTTGTTTGCGCGAGAACGCGTGCAACTGGTCAACAAGATCAAGCCCCGCGCTCGCGCCAGTAGCTTTGACGGCGTTGCACGCTAAGTATGAAACAGAGTATATATATATAGAACCCTCAGTTGGGGAACTCACCGTTGAAACATGGGCCGCTGGCGTGCACCGAGACCGAGCTAAATACGAGCGCAACCCTTTATCATTTGTCTTTACAGTGGTCACTTTGAACTTTCAGACGCATGTTTTTGCGTAAACACCAACGGGAAAAAAAAACTCTTTTTGTATATAGTAACTTTTATTAGAGTTTAGTACAAATTGAGGGCGCGTGATGATCTCGAAAATCTTTAGTTTGCAAGGTTTTGCGGCACAATTAATATTGTTTTTATACAATCATGCCTCAGCGGTGATTTCAGGTAGCGCGTCCCGACCTAGGTGCATCTTAGCTTCAGTAGTATAATGCGCGGCGTGTCTGCTGGGGAGAGGGGGGTGGCGCCCCTGTAATCTTTTCCACCGTATCTGTTTCGGCGCCATAATGGCCGATTAAAGCCAAAATAGAAGTCACGTGCAGTTCCTCGAGTGGCCGCTGCGGGAGAAATGGCGGCATTGTGATCGCCATTAGCTCGGTTCTGGAGGACGGGTCGGTGCCACTTTTTCAGAGCAGTCTCTATGGCAGTTTCCCAGCTGAGTGGTTTAGTAAGGTTGGTATGATGTATTCTCCTTCCTTTGGTGTAAATGAAGGCCCGTTGACACACCTGCGACTGCATAGGAGTGGAGGGGCTAAAACCGGTTCTTAGCAAAGAAAAAAAAACTTTTTTTTAAACAGGCTAGATGGAAAAAGAATATTATAAAGCGAAATTAAGACGAAGGAAAAATATTTAGAGCTATATTTACGGCGCAAAACGAATTTGTAGTTGGCGCCCGCGGGAGCCGCCGCTGGTCACGTGGTAGGCCTGTGCGCCGCCGCACTGCGTCGCCGCCGCCGCAAAGTCACGCCGCCGCCGCTTCAACGCGTTTCTCCACGCCGCCGTCGCCGCCGCCGCACAAGAGGGCCCGTTCACACTTGCGACTCAGTCGCTGGAGCGACTATAGCGACTGGCGACCACCAGTGTTCACACCTGATTGAGCGACCAACGAGTCGCCAGGCTCGCTGCCAACTTAACGGATAGTAATCAACATTTTCCCAAGCCGGCTGAAGGGTTTTTCTGATCAAAGGCGCCGGCAGGAAAAAAAAAAAAAAAAAACTTAAAGGAGCGGTGCAACGATACTCAATTGGAATGTTTTTCACTTTACACGAGCTTATTGGCTCTAGTTGGACTCAAGGATACTCGCACGCAACGCCACTGGCCAAGAAACTTCTTTGTTGCGGTGTAATTTCAAGGACAAAAGCGATCATTTTCATTCAATCTCTCCTTTGCAAACTTTGGTGACGTAACGTGGGGATCGCAGTACACCCCAATGACGATATTTGAATGCGGTTCATAGATTGGACCCGAGCATTGCGTGGGCACTCGATTTGGGCTCGGGATAATTACTAACTCGAGAACCATTCGGGTAGTGGCCCGTGTCCAATCGCTGCAACGAAGACAATAGCCGAGCCATAACAATGTCTGGAACTCAGCGCGTGTCCTGTGCTTTGCCAACCCCAGCGCGTGGCTATGATCAACATTGGCGGCATATAATTGGCTCCAGAACACGTGGCTGCTTGTTCTGGCTGCGAGTTGAGGGAATGAACGCTGCTCGTTTTTCTTTAATTTTTTTCTGGGACTTCTATTGCGTGGGGCGAAAAACGAACGCGTGTTTTATAGGTCATTAACGTCAGGGATCCCTTCTAAGCGGTATTTGCGCAAAGTACAAAAATTGTTGCATCGCCCCTTTAATGGTGCTTCGGAACGTAAAACAACGGCTATATGTGCGCTCCCTCAACCGTGATATTCTACGTACCTGCCATGCCGAAAATGTCGCCGATCTCGTTTCAGGCCTGCAGCTTTTTGTCCCGATCCTTGTGGTCAGGGTGCCGCTTATTTTAAAGAAACGGATAGTCTTTGACAGCATCAATAAGAGCTTCCGCGGAGAACTCCATGCCAGTTACCACCGCCGTGCGCGCGTCGCTATTTCCCGCGAGAAGCAGTGCCGGATGTAAACAAACGCACCCATCACTTCCGACGAGACGGTGATTGGCTCCGCCGTCCAGCGACTCGTTTTTGCGACTTGAAAAATCAGTCAGGGAGCGACTGCCCAAAACCGGTCGCTAGCGACCTGTTTTGGTCGCTCCGCGACCAAGAACCAGACGCTAGTCGCTGGTCGCTCCAGCGACTGTCGCAAGTGTGAACGGGCCTTAAAGCACTGTAATGGCGAATTCGGGTGGTCAATCGTCGGCAACTTCTTTTGCCAGAAAACCGGCAATAGTGTTCGCGTGGTCAGTTTCCGGCCGGCGAGCACCGTTCGGGTGGTGGTTCTCCGGCAAGCACCGGCAACTTTCCGGCGCTTTTTCCGCCCGAGCTCCGAACGGCCGGGCGAGTAGGTGCCAGACTGTATCCGGTGTCGTCACTTCCGAAATGGGAGAGAAGGTCAGTGAGAAAAAAATGAACGAAAGAACGAAACTGATCAGAAGTCACTTTAGCAGCCGCTACTTGAGTCAATCCAAGTCGTTGGGACATGGGTAACGGCGGCGACAGGCTCTCGCTAGCGGTGTCGCGCGGGCAAGAGGTGAAGTAAACTGCCACCGTCTGGCGTTTCGTGTTCGGGTGGTGAGGGTCACGTGGTGTGCCGCCGGCGCGTTTCTGGTTGCCGGTTCCGCCGGCTCGTTCTCGCCGGCGATTGACCACCTGAATTCGCCATAAGTTCATCTGCTTCGGGGCGCCGCCGCCGTCATCTGACCGGCGCACAGGTCTATCACATCTGCTTGCGCTTTTTCAGGAGTTTCCTTTAGGCTCTAAAAGTTACTTATTGATCTTAGCTTTTTTTTTTTCATACTCCAAACAAAGATGAATAAGTTACTTTTAGACGCCATAGGAAGCTCCGAAAGAGCGCAAGCACCACGTGACAAATATGTACCAGTCACCTGATAAATAAGGGCCACTTTTCCGCGGCGCCCGCAGGCGCCAACTACAAATTCGTATAGCGCCGTAAATATAACTATAAAAAATTTTTTTCGTCGTCGTAAAATAATTTGATGACATCCTTTTTGCATCTAAGCTGTTTAAAAAAATGTTTTGTTTTTTTTGCCTTTGCATGTGTCCTTTAAGCATTTCGTGACGGCTTAGGACCTGCTCCGCAGCAGCGCAGCCGGTCATAAGCCTTCGAAAGAGGCTAAAAAACCGGTCGTATTCCAGTCGGTCGTAGTTGGTCGCAAGTGTGTGAACAGGCATTTAAGAGCCAGGATACGCAATGAAACGAATCCTGGTTGTGACGTTACGAGATAGAGCGCCACCAAAAAGTTTCATAGCGTTTTAATTTGTCTTGATATATCAAGCAAATTAGAAGAACCTTTATACAGATAGTCGTCGGTCTTTGAGATAGGGCGCTGCAGTTTATTAATTTCTCCAGCGCAGCATACTGCGGATCATACATCGGTGATTTCTCAAAATGGCACGAGATCAAATATCAATATAAAATCGAATGTGTGTATATGAACATCAAAAAGTAGCGTGTGACGGAATTCCGACGCATGCTACTTTCAGATGTTCATTAAAGATTGAATTAATAGTCAAATTAAACCAAGGCACTTTTCGGTTGATAAAAATTAAAAGGCGAACTGTAGTATTAAGTATAAACCCAAGGGTTTGCTTCCCCAAAGAGATAAGAGAGAAAGACAACACAAATTACAGCAGTTCAAAATATTTAATGAATATTTTTAGACGCTATAGTGTGACCCAGACGCGCACACTTTGTTTTATTGTTAGAGATTACGAGACAACGGAAAATATTTTACAGAGAATCCATACGGTGCGTTCGCGCTGATCTATCGACTAACTCAATTTGCTCAGTAAGCGCGAGGAGCGTGCTTTGTTTCACCTTAAAATAGTGGAACCAAATATACAGGCGTGCCGCTGTATATTTGGCTACAGCCAGAAGACACCCCCACGTAAAGCCCTTGATCTTCACTATTCTGTCCAATACTTCCAAAACGTGAGACAAGGTATACTACTCATCCGAAGCGATAAGACAGCTCCCTCGTCAGCCAGAACATCAAAGCGGAATGGAGGCTGTGACGAGGGAGTAGCCGCTTCGTGCGTGAACAAGCTCGTGCACTTGGCGTAGCAGGGGCCATGCGGGACCCATGTCTCCAGCAAAGTCGTCCATGGCCAAATCCCAGACGGCAAGGCCCAAGGTCTTGCGCACGAGTGGCCGCTTCGCTCGCAAGCTGACGCGATCCTCGAACCCAATCCACTGGTCCTTCCAGTGGGCCACGGCGCAGCGGGAGTGGCCGTGCAAAAAACGTGCCCAGCTGGCATTGCTTAGCAGCAGCTGAGCCACGTCGTAGTAGCCGGTCCGTCCCGACTGGTTGGTGTACCCGAAGGATCGTCCTGGTCCGATGGCGTCCATGCCCACGCGGTGGTGCATCCAGGGTCGCTTGATCGTGAAGGACACGCCGGCCAGCGACACGCTTAGCACCGTCTTGAGCAGTAGATGCTCCGTGACCATAGACAAGTCGTCGAGGATAGTGGAGAGCCCCGTTTGGCCGTGGTGTCTGGCTCGAAACACGGAGCGAACGGGGCTCTGGCAGGTGGTCACGGGGAACCTGCTGGGCTCTACCGTGTGATGGCTGTCCACCAGCACCATATCGAGTCGCTCATAAATAGAGTGCTCGAAGTAGCCGTGCCGTCGGGTCGTCTGACTCCAGGGCAGCATAACGGTAACCTGGAAACCCTCCTTGTCGAACAAAACCCGCATCGTGTTGATGAGCGTGCTCCAGTTGGTGCGCACCTCGAGGTCCGGGTACTTCCAGTAGAGTACCAGGCCGTCTAGCCCAGTGTGGCGCAGCCAAGCGACGGCGTTGTGAATGAACGCCAGTCGAGATTTCTTGCTACGAATCAGGTCTCGGAAATCGGAACTGTCACCAGCTTCGCCCCCGACGCAGGCCCACGTGGTCACTGAGGGTGTCTTGAGCGCTGCCAGGCGCCTGGGTCCTGCAGCTTCGGCGTCTCCTTTTCTGGGGCGGATGCGGTTCTGGGGGACATCTACTCCGACCGAAACGTAGACAATGGCGTCGCAGAAACTCGTGGACACGTTCTCCAGGTTCAACGGGTGAGGCGAGCCGGATGGCTCACTCTGGTTTACGAAGCAGAAGACGGTCTTGCCGAGGTCATCGTCGGATAGTTTCTGCATTACCACCTGAGCGGACTTACGGGGAACGGTGGGGCCCTCCTCTGAGTCATCAATGGACGTCCAGAAGTGTTCTACAACGGCGGACACGATGGCCGTGCAGGCGCAAGCCACTGTTATAACACCGATGACAAAAAACACAATGATGCAGAGATTCTTATCGCGAAGTCTGTACTGGGGACTGGAGTCAGAGAGCCGAAACCGCCTTGCACTCTGGGGTCGTGTTGGGCCGTTTGCGGTAGGCTCCTCTTCCATGACTGCGTTGAATGAAGAGAAGAAGCAAGTGACGTCGATGCGTGGTGCGTACTCGCGTGTTCGTGCTACAGTCTCGTCTTTCTTTAATAATGTTTGCTGTTCTTATACTTGGGAACAACTTCTCTTGGCAATGAAACCAAAGCTATATATGGTACCCGTACGCTCGCGCACAATGAGCGCCGATCACAGCTGTGCTCGCGCAGTCTTCACTTCTTGGTAAATGCCAGAAAACGTGGTGCCCGGGTATTAGCGGTGAGATGTTTTGGTGGCGCCCTCCTAACCTCCTAAAGGGAAGGGGGGGGGGGGGGGGGGGGGGCGGATCGGTGGCCGAGTGGGCTAGCGCACACCAGCTCGGAGCACGTGGAGCGAAAGCTCGCGCTGCAGAACCGAGGGATCCTGGGCTCAATCCGCACCTAGCTGGGAGACACGTCGCCCGTTGAGGCAGACTAAGTTCTAGGCTGTATAAACACACACACAGAATTTTGGCCATCTCCTATGGTTCCCTCTCCTGACGTCATTACCTTACGAACAACAAGTTCGATGATGTTTGTAATGAGAAATCTTTTGCTGACGTCATAGTCAGCATTCGTCCAGTCGTGGAATGCCGACCACAGCTACGCTTTCGATCGCGCACGTAGCCAACAGTTCATTTCCAGGCAATGAAAAAAACGCGAAGCCAGGTGGCCAGGTGATGATTGATGGGACAAAAATGGGGTTGTGTGTATGTTTATACAGCCTAGAACTTGGTCTGCCTCGACGGGCGACGACTAGTCTCCCAGCAGTAGACGAGAAATTTAGCCAGTGCAGTACAACCGCTAGCCTGGGGCCTTTAACGTGCATCACGCAGTAGTGGTACACGACCGCACGCCGGTACTAGGCTCATCCAGATCGAAACGGGCAGGGGTGGGGATAGACCCTTTCCGGAATTCAGTGCCATCTCGTGACTCAAATGGCAGTTTGACTTTTATCGTACTAATGGCGGCGATGAACCTGTGGTCTGCAGTACTGTATAAGGCACCGTCACTTTCGCAAGTCAACGGTGAATGAGAATGCGCGCGTCACTGACCAGTTGTTTTTAAATCTCTTTCAGTGGCGATGGCGAAAAAGATCCAACCAGTAAGAACGAAGCGCCAGCCCACATAGACGCCTTGATAAAATTCTATACATCAAGGGGCTTTAAAGCCGAGTGTGTGCTGCTAACAGGTTGACTGGGCCCGAGTTAGGAATGAACGCTTACGCAGCTCTTGCATCCGATTCCTGCTTCACGTCGCGCTAACATCTAGAATGTATATGCATCGAATCATCTGCTTAGGAGCATCTTCAACTTCTTCTTTCATCACTAAACAGATGGCCGCCATTAGTATAGCACATATGCCATTTTTCAGCTGATGATAGTGATCAAAGTTGCCAGTCTGAATTCCGGAAAGGGTCTATTGAACCCAGGATCCCTCGGTTCTGCAGCGCAAGCTTTCGCTCCACGTGCTCCGAGCTGGTGCGCGCTAGCCCACTTGGCCACCGATTTTTTTTTTTCTTTATTGCCGACATTGACATAGTACAACCAAAACGTACAGTGCTGTAAAAACGCCGTGAATCGCTTACCGACCGACGTGACATGGTTAAAAAAAATTTACATTTAACAGTTTTTCCATTGTTGGTAACCACTCCGGGACATTTGATCGAACCTTCCAAACTTCGACCCCCGGGTCAAGTCAAATACAAGTCGCTACCAGGCTTTTGGGAAAGAGGGTAAATTCAAGGGTGCAAGCTTTGAATTTGCATTTAATTGCATTACCATCGTAACCTTAAAAATGCAAGCCGTTCACCTTTGTCGGTGTTGGACTGCATGGTGCCGGTTGATAAAACTCGTTTGCTCTTCTGACGTCTAAAGGCCGGTTCAGACATTTGCGTTTGAGTGCGTTTGACTGCGTTGCGGCGAGTCACCGGCACATCTGTGCTTCGTATAAAGCGTGGAGTCTAATAGGTGAGCGGCGTTTGGCCACTTCCGGTTCCTTAGGAATTTTTGTTAAGCTTTTGACAAACGATGAGGATCATCTGCAAGGCTGTCTAAGTATGGTTCTGAAAACTACAGTCTGGAGGTTTCATAATTATGCTTGCACAGGCTTGCAGCTCATTGTCGTCGCTGGCCACTAGTGAAACAAAATTTCCTAAGGAACCGGAAGTTGCCAAACGCCGCTCACCTATTCAAGAAATAATCTTGGCACTCGATAGACGCAGCAGGGATGTCCCATGGTTTCTTGCAGACGCAACGCAGTCAAACGCAATCAAACGCAACATCTGAACCAGGCTTTACTCCGGGTTAGCTCAGCTGGTAGAGTGCTCCAATGGAAATGGAGAGGCCCCTGGTTCGATACCAGGACCATGCGGAATTTTTTCAGTCGCGCACCAGTCACCTAGCTGTGTATGGAGATTTGTTTTTGTCCTTTGTTTCCTTTGTTCCCCTTCTCCAGGAATTATTTTCGTCCGTCCTGTCCAGCTGGCTTGCACCTTTGCATTTAATTGCATCCTCACTCGGAAGGTGATGTTTAAATACGTATTAGGTAAGAGGAAAGAGGTAAAAAGACATGCAACGAAACGATAGCAGCGTGAAGTGATGAGACTTACATTTGACAAAAAGGTAGTCAAAGAAGCTGAGACAAAAATCTGGGGGGAGAAACTTCTTTACTAGGTTCACGCTAAGAAAACAAGCAGTAAGAAAGTCATATTTATTTTATAATTCATTCACAGTGTAACTCTTTTTTGTTTAAAATAACTTAACCTAAACAATGGAAGATGGTATATAAAAATGCACAGGGTTTCGTCATGCCCTCTTTTCTAAAGTAGCTATGAAGGACTGCCCAAAATATTTAAAGGGGCGGTGCAACGATTTTCGGACTTTGGCCGAATAAGTGCGGAAATCAATCTGTGTCATAAAACGAAGAACAGGAAACCGTATTTTCTTGTGAGCGCTAGTTTTTTATTTAAAAAAATGAAACAAATCAAAGGTTAAAGTGCCTCTAAACTCTCCTCGTCGCCTTTCGAGTGACGTACTTTGGGGGATCACGTGGTTTTCCCTTGGGTTTTCTCTTCAAAGACCCCAGCCGTTTCGTCCGCGATTGTCGAGTTTTAAAGGATTAGTTAGCATCGTCGAAGGTCGCGGGGAGCGATCGTCACGTAAGACGGTTCGCCACGGGGCTGATGGCGAATGTAGCAGCGAAAAGGACAGGTTTTGTTCACTTCCGCGTATCCCCCAGTGACGCTATCACCGTGGTTCCCATAACAGCCACAGGCGGCTGCAAGTCAAAAAATAATTCGTTTTTTTTTTTTTGCGATTACGCAGCGGAATAGCGGTTTTTTCGGGGCAAGGTGACGCGCTTTTGGTCACTTGTGTTTGGATAAACAATATAAAAACTAGAAACTGCGAATTCTTTGAACATTAAAATCGTTGCACTACCCCTTTAAGTCACCAAGAGGGGGGGGGGGTCACAAAGTCGCAAGGAGGCGGGGAAAGGCTCGTTTACACACTTGCTTTTGACTACGACCGACTGAGACAAAACCGGGTTTTAAAAGCCTCTTGCGAACGCTTACGATCGGCTGCGCAGCAATGCAATCGGTTGTAAAGGCCCGTTCACACACTTGCAACCGAGTACGACCGAGTGAGACAAAACCGGTTTTTAAGCCTTTTACGACGGCGTAGGACCAGATACGCTGCATCGAAGCAGGTTCTAAGCCGTCGCAAGAGGCTTAAAAATCGGTCTTGTCTCAGTCGGCCGTAGTCAAATGCAAGTGTGTGAACGGGCCTAAGGTCCAGAAAATAGGAGTTATCGCGCTTAAAAGCTGGTAATAGTCACTAAAATAGACTAAAAAAAAAAACTGGGAGCAGGGTACACACGAAAAGGGGGACAGGACATCAACGTCTTGTCCTGTCCCAATGTTTTGTGCCCCGTGACACCTAGATTTTCTTCTTTTTTTTTTTTTTAGCAGTAGCAAGTTTGAAAGAAGTATGAAATTGCCGAAATAACAGTGAGTGTGCAGGTGGTCTGGTGATAACGAATCATCACGTAACACCTGAGACGTTTATGCGGTAAAAGTTTAGACGTTTTCCTACTGTTGTCTTTTCCTTCGCCTTAAGTTACTTAATTTCTCCTTATAACAGTTTCAGGCTTGTTACGTCATGATTATGAAACTACACACCGACTTGGGTATTGGCGTAGGCAGAGGGGAAAGCGCGAGGGGGGGGGGGGGGGGGGGGGGGGGGGCTAAAGTCAAGCCTATTCCCCGAAAAATATTCCTTGCTACGCAACTAGAATTGGTGGATCAGATGATTTAGCTGTAGGCTTATTTTTGGGGGCGAAGGGAAAGGAAGGAAGAATATTAAAACGAAGTTTAAATATTATATTCAAATTTTTCATTAATGAACGAGATTGTTTTGGTGCGGGTCAAGATTGAAGAAATGATAAACAAGACGAAGACGACACAACCATATCTTTCAATTAGCAACAGACATATGGAGGGAAGATACGATGAGATAAAATGCAAAGTCAGATTGACAGAGTCATCTCTGATTTGAGAAATTCAAGATCAGTCTTCGCCAGTAACAATGAGGGATTAGAAACGTTTTTTGGGCTGTTCATGATGAATGACTCTATGATCTCCCGGCCGTATTTAATGTCCTTAGGTAAGTGGTTCGTACAAGTAGCGACATCCTTTGAAGCGCCGAGTGCGACTCGGGCGGTGCAGATTTTAGGAAGCGAATGGCGGAGCACAGCAGAAGAGTGAACCGAATGACGCCATTTTGTTCCTACGGAATGGGGTTCGTAATTCGTTTTGTTGTCGTTAAAGAAGCATCAAGGGACAGACGTATCTGCTGTTGTACCTAAAGTCCCTTGATGCTTCGTTTTTAGAAGTAATGAAACTAAGCGAATGACGAAGCACATTCCGTAGGAACAAAATGGCGTCATTCAGTAGGGTGACCACCTTCCTGCTAGCAAAATGCGGGACACGCGAGACGGGGGGGTAGAGGAAATTTATTAACTCACACACCACGAACCGAGGCTTTGTTAATACATTTAATATCATGTGCTGTTGATACACCTGCTAATTGTATTGCAGTAATTAAGCTCAATTAATTTTCACTACAAGTAATATATATCTTATGGCAAATGTGTTATTAAACGTGTCGAAGTTGAAAACATAAAAATCGACTGTAGCACAACTCAATGCCTCATATACAAATAAGAAACATTAAATCTCTTTCGGGATATTGTTTCCTGTCAACGCTTACTCTTATCAACATAGTCCTAAACAAAGCTTTAACATTATGTCCTTTTTCGACCGTTGCCAGTTGCACGCTTTTTGCCTTGTGTGGCTGTGTTCCCAAAAACAAAGATCCACAGCAACCCTTTCGCATTGACAGAGCGATTTGAAAATACTTACAATATTTGATATTAAAACTTTTGGCGAGCAATCTTTCTTAGAATATTTTGCCACCAAGGGGAGAGGCACAACGGAGCATGCGCGTTGGTTCTCCTTCAAGAACGACGGTCGCTTCACGCAATGCTTGGATAGAAAAAGGTGTACCATTGCGATTCACACGATTACCAGCGACCTCCGCGTTTCCCAGTGCCCCATTGTTCGGCGGCGCCATAAGTTGCAGAGGGAATTTTACAACAGTGTGAAATGCGGGACATTTTGAAGATTTGGGAATTTCTTGTGGGACGCGGGACACAAGCCCTCAATGCGGGACAGTCTCGCGAGTCGCGGGTCGAGTGGTCACCCTATCATTCAGTATTCAGTTCACACTTCTGCTGTGCGTCGACATTTGCTTCCTAAAATCTGCACCGTCACGTAGTCGGTATTTCAAATATTGTCGCTACTTGTAGGAAGCTCTTATCTAGGAGCTTTAGTTATACCTCCCCCCCCCCCCCCCCCCCCCCCGATTCTTCTCTCTTCAAATCGAGGACTGCACAGTCATTCACCATGGAAAGTGAAAAAAAAAAAAGTTTACGTTTCTAATCTCTTACCATTTCTGACGATGGATGGATGGATGGATGTTAATGGCTATACCCTTTGTAACGGGCGGTAGCTTGCGCCACCTAGCCTAAGTCTAAAAAGACAAAAACGTGATTTATCCCGCCCTTTTAAGACCAATTTTTCTCCCCCTAACTATCACCAGGCAGTGTGGGATATCACCAGGCTAACCTTCGGGGGATCGGGCAAAAAAACTAAAAAACATCACCCCCCTGCCTCTTCCCCCCGGCGAGGGAGTCGCCAATTTTCCTCTGGTCAAACCTTTTCGGCGTTACCCCAGCACCGGACCCACTGGGAGACAGGGTTGAGACTTTGGGCCGGAGCCACGCGGGAGGGAGTCCCAATTTTCCTCTGTCCCGCCTGTTCCCAGTTGTGCTAGTTAGTTGTTCATCATTTAATTCACCCTAGATAATTTCCACCAATCTTCTAATCGCCTCTTTGTCACTGTTATTCTTTTCTCCACCGTCCTTCCATCGTCGCCAGCAAAGCCCAGGGCCCCGGCCAGATCTGTTACCCCTTCAGGGAGGGCAGGACGAAGCCCCGTGCACTTCAAAACCAAGTGCTCTAGTGTCTCGCTATCATTATGGCAGGCGGCGCACAATGTGTCTGTCTCCTGAAATTTAGCCCTATACGTCCTCGTCCTCAAAACTCCCGTTCTTGCCTCGAACAGCAAAGCGCTTCCCAGTGAATTGTCAAAAAGATTTTCCTTTCTTATGTCCTGCTTTCGTGACCTGTACATTGTTAAAGCTGATTTCCCCTGCATTCTCCCCTCCCACATTTCCCTCTCTGCCTCCTTCACCCCCTTTTTCACTGAAGTAGTCCGTTCAGCCCCATCACCAGTGTGTAGATATTTAAATGTAAGCTTTCGGGTTCGATTTGTCCATTTTGTGTTTAAACTTTTCATGTATAAATACTTGAATACCTTCCGTGCCCACCGCGTATCCTCCATTTCGGTTAACCTTTGTTCAAATTTCAACTTACTAATTGTCTCCCTGCTCTCAAAAGACGACCATCCCATGTCCCCCTGTACTCCCTCATTTGGTGTTTTTCCATGTGCTCCCAGCGCCAATCTGCCTACGCTTCTTTGTCGAATTTCTAACCCAGATTGAACCTCAGATTTCATGCACAGTACTGCATTGCCAAAAGACAGTCCTGGTACCATCACTCCTTTCCATATACCTCTGACCACTTCATATCTGTTATAGTTCCATAGTGCCTTGAGCTTCATAATAGATGAATTTCTTTTCCCCTTCCGGATTATATTCTCCTCGTGTTCCTCTAGATATTTACTTCCCTCATTGAGCCAGACTCCTAGATATTTGTACTTTTCTACATGTTCTATCACTGTGTCCTGTATCTCCAGGGGTTCCCCCTTCTCATCGTTGAAAACTATTATACCCGACTTGTCCCTACTAAATTTTAGTCCTAAACTGTCCCCTTCCCTGCTGCAAATTCTTATCAGTTCCTGTATTGTCTCACGACTTTCTGATACGAGTACAATGTCATCTGCATACATTAACCCTGGCAATACTTGATTTACTTTATGTCCTTCCTCCATGTAAGTCAGGTCAAAACCTAGGTTGCACTGCTCTAATCTTCTTTCCATTTCACTGAGGTATATCATAAAGAGCAGGGGAGACAATGGGCAACCCTGTCTAAGTCCTCTCTTTATTGCTGCTGGTCTTGTAGTTTCGGCTTCCCATTTTATAACCACCCTATTCTCCCTATAAACCCGTTCTAGGAAATTAACCATGGTTCCCCCTAGCCCATACCTCTTCAGTTGGTCCCAGAGTTTTTCCTGATTCACATTATCATAAGCCCCTTTGATGTCCAAAAATGCTACCCACAATGGCCTTTGCCTTGTCATTGCTATCTCTATGCAGACTGAAGACTTCAGTGTTGCCGTTGGGCGGTTGGTGAAAGTAGCCAAAACACAGGTCAAAAGTAGCCAAAAGGAGCCATTTTATTTGTCTTGGCGCCAATAATATCGCCACCGTTTTTTCTAAAAAAGAATCGTCATACGAAGTGATAAAATGAGGCTACATCCAGCCTTAATCAACGTGAATAAATGATCCCACATCTAGAGTAATTCAAGGTAAGTTTTTTAAGACGTTCGATGTGCACGTCAAATGTGGAGGTCGTTTTCTCTTGCAGCCACAGCCCGAACTTTAGTCTCAGAATCACCACAAAGACGTCCAGCTTCATCTTGTTTCTGAATTGAGTTTTTGTAAGTGAAACATGAGAAAACATGCGCTCAAAATCCGCATTTGATACTGGAAAAGGGCACAGTCTAGAAACGCTCCTGTAAGCGGCCGCTCCGTGCCAGAAGTTGAGTCAGGTTGTACGGTCCAGTGTGCTAGAAACTGACTGCAGGTGTCGAATTTCTGATTTTAGCTCAAGAGGAGATCAGCCAAAAAAGTTAAGTGGAAGTCTCAGTATGTCTGCTCGGCTCTAGTCACTATATATGGTCTCTGGGTTTATGGCATTGAGCCTTCGAAATGCGGATGAAGAATTAGGAAGCCGTAGTTGCATCTGGACTTCCATTTCCTTTAAAGGGCAACTCCGCTCAATTCCGAAGATCTCGGGATAATGAGTGATTTCGAATCAAAAAGCCCTAGTAAAAGACACTACGTCGTTTACTTCGCGAAAATAGGGATATATATTTTTAAATCTAATTTTAAACGCGAGCGAGAATCGAAACCGAAACTTCGGCTCCGTCCGGCAACATTGGCCTCGGGCCGCCAAGTACATGGCCATCACGTGGTACGAGATGTCACGTGATCCTCGGCCCAACGACGGGCGGGATGGGGGCGGGCGTGTGGCAGGCGCGAGTGTCGTCTGCTCTGCACCGCACTCTTCGCCACGTTTTGGTGTCTACGGCATTCGACGACGTTTGCACAACTGCGGCATAAGTCTGCGCACGTGGTGTCCATAGTGTGGACGAAACTCCGAGAGACAATAATCACAAACGGTGAGACGACGACAGTGGTTGTGACGCGAAAGACGGCGGTAACGGCGGGACCACGGCGGGCGGCCGGTCTGCTCCAAGAAGCGCGCTGCGCAGGCGCGTACGCCAATCACGTGGACACCGCTGAGCGCAGAGAGGCAACGTTGCTGACGTCATGCGCTACGCTCGATCGGAGAGGTAAAAACAAGCAAAAGGGGGCCATGAAGATGACGTTTAGCTCAATGTTGGCTCCGCCCATGCCGTAGCCTTGACTGCGCCGTTGGTTGCGCCTGAATTCGCCCGCTCGAGTCAGCCGATTTCGGCAACTTGGCGAGTTGCAAAGTTTGCCGGACCGTTTAAGAAACATTTAGACAGAACTGCGTCGTAATATTTGGCGTGTGGTCTTCCTAGGCGACACTGAAGAGGACTGCATTGTTTTTTCAAAACCAAAAATGAAGCGGAGTTAAAACAGCGTTCGCAAAATTTTTTTTTTTTTTTTTTTTTTTTTTTTTTTTTTTTTTCAATTGGAAGTTTTGATAGCTTCTCGCTGAAGACGTCTCCCAGGTCTGCGGTATCTGGACTGAGGAAGATGGATCTCATATTGACCAGGTCCAAGGATAGCATGCTTGTCGATGTGTTGTGTCGCAACACTGATGGGATCAACACTGACGGGATCAAAATCGCGCGGTGTTTGTTTTTTTTTTCTTTTTTTTTCTCTGAAGCTTGGGG